>CM061531.1:196359251-196447906 GCA_030545055.2 Neoaliturus tenellus | reverse complement strand
GTTCCATGAATGAAACGGAAATAAAGCGTGTATGCTATCGCAGTGATAAGGGGAAGAGATAAGGACGGAGTGAGGTGACGCCAGTGCCATCACAGCTGAGCTGACCCGACCGGAGCTGCACATCCGTGTAGGGTTTGGACCGTTTCCAAACCAAAACGTCCACTGTGAATATAGGTATGAAAACAAAAGATACAGCAATATCAAGGAAAAGTCCGGAAAGCTGATGTACAAGATATTCACTAATCAAGAAGTTTTAGGTTATTTAATCACTTTTAATAATACCAATAAATAACAACACAATACATACATACATACATATATATATATATATATATATATATATATATATATATATATATATATATATATATAAGTGAATCTATCTTATGGAAAAGGAGACTGTACACAAGACTGTAGATGTTTGCGGAAATGTTGTTTTTATACCTTCCTTCCAGGACCATAATGTTAATTTTAAAACTCTGTATCTTCTTTTATGATGGGAAGACGAAATCGTTTAATGAGTCGTTATTAAAATCAATAAATACTGGGGTTAAGAATAATGACTGAAATGTTTGATAGTTTTTTGTTTGTTTTTTTTAAGATTTAATAAAAATTTAAGACTAGGAGAGTTATAATAAATCTAAATTTTGTTCAATATAATCTTTCAGTATTTTCCTATTTAATGAGCCATAAAGTAATTAATTACGAGTCGCCGTTAAAGCGACAAAGATGATAAATTAATCAACATTTCGAAAAAAAACAAGTACTGTAAGGAGAAATCTATCATGGCTGGGGTATCGTGATCAGTAATAACCTCGTTATTTAGTTAAAAGAGATTTAAAATAATGAAACAAATTAGGACGGGCAACATTTTCTAGAATTTTTATCAAGTGGAGAGTGGAGATAACATAACTTAAAAAAAAAAAAAAAAAAAAAAAAAAAAAAAAAAAAAAAAAAAAACAGACATATAGACAAGGACACAACACGGTATTGACAGGATACTCAATTTTGAAGAGGGGGTTTCCCACCAATAGTTTATTTAAACAGTGATTCACTTGGGAAATATACATTTGAAGTCAGTGCTCTCTTATTATTGTAGAACTTCCATCTAAGATTTTCTGCAAATAACAGTGTGAAAAAGCATTCCCATGAAATATGGCTTTTAGAGCCTACCGCTGATTTTTATTAAATTCATTTTGTTCTTTTATTCTACTCGATTGTGTTGTTTGATTTAAGGTAGAGATTTTTAAAGACAACTTGTGTACGGTTTAAAATGAAGTAAAATTGTTGGTCCTCCGTTTCAGGAAGACATGCGTCTGCATTTCTTCAATAGGCCTAGAACATTATCATAATTGTTAAATTTTTGTAAGGAGATCAAACCATTTAAGAACCATTCACAAAAAAATAAAAGAAATTAATATTTTTCTGTAATTCTTCTCAACCATGGACTACGAAAAGTTTACCAAAACGACAAATTAACTCAGTAGTTTTTTTTTTATCTTGAGCAAACCCAAATACATTAGGATAAGGACATAAGGACTTGAACCTTATGTTTGTGACCGCAATTGATGATTTCAACACTTTATATATGTCAACAACAAATCGTCAAATCCTTCACCAGAGTTGCAATTCATTCGAACACCCTGAAGAAGGATTGTTTTGTCCCTTCGTTCCAGTGTTCCAGCTCCAGCCGCCTGGGAACGCTGGGAATGAAGAAAGCCGCTGAAGTCACCCTGACGTCACCATTGCATCACGAGACCTTCGACTGACGCTGTGCGAGACGAAAACATAGTTTACGGTGTCGTTGCGTTGTACGATATCGAGCCTATATATCCCGCCCTCAGAGGCTGTAGCAGTATGAAATACTGTATAGGTCGGACTATCGTGTTTTACCTGTTGGAGGTGAAGTTGTTAGGGTGTCTATCTTGGTTAAAAGTAAAGAATGGGTTTGCTAGAGGAACAGAATCTGTGTCCAAATAAGTGGTTTAACTTGATCGAATCAAGGGATATCTTACAGAAAAGTTGATCTTGATGTTAACCTCTTTTTTTTTAAGAAAACAAATTTAAGTAGGCAATGGAGGCAATAAAGTTAATTTTTCGCTTGCAACTTGCTTTCTGGCTTTTTAGCAAATATTTAGACAAATATTCACACAAAACTACACCTAATAATAACAGTTTCAGTCTAAATCACCAACGTGCCGATCAGTCTTACGTATGCTAAATAAAATCTTCTCTAAGAGCAAGATCGTAGAAAATTACTCACTTACCAATACTTAACAAATTACTGTATTAGATTTTACAAAATTACAGGGACAAACGATTATTTTGAAGTCGCACGCGATGTGCAGTACCACGTACCACCGTTGCGAATAAAAACTGCCAAAATCCTATGAACCTTCCAAATACCAGCAACGATATCGCAGTTAAGACGAACAGTAATGCCATAGCAGATAGAATAACTGCCAAAATCCAATGAACATTCTAGAAATCAGGAACGAGTTGGGCTGTTACTACCACTACGTGCAGCACATCCGCGTTGCAGCTCAAGAATAACCAAAATCCTACTAAAATACACAAACCAGGGACTTTTTCGTAGTTACTAGTGCAGTACATCAGTTGCAGTGTGCATAATACCGTGAACATTTCAGTAAACACGGTCGGTTAGCCGCAGCGATGGAGTGATGGTGATGGTGCAGGTCGCGGCGCCGGACAATGCGGCGTTGCAGCAGCACCATAACGGCCCACGGCCGCCGGAATGCCAAGGGCCGCCGACTCCTTGACATTCACACTCGCATTCATCCGCACACGCGGACATTCGGCCTTGCAGCATTTGGCCGCAACTATAACGGTAATCGCGAATGCGTCTACCGTAATGGGAAATTTACTTTTCCTTGTAGAGAGGCCGTGAAGGTTTTGTCATCTTGGGAAAGATACATAAGCCATAATTACTTTGTGAGGCAACAGGACTTTACAATTTGAGGGCAAGACAATACTATAATTTCTTATAGGGATAAATATTAACCAAATTCTATACATACTGTAATGCATCACAATTAATGTTCTATAGCTTGTACGAAGAAAATAAAAGCCAAGAACGTTAGGTAAACCTTTGCACAAACATTATCCTGATTCAAAAGTGCTAATAAGATAACAGAATTTGAGGGCACCGCATACAAATTGATATATTTTGCAAACAAACTAGATATTGTACAAGTTGAGGAATTGTTATATAAGCTTTTATATTTTTCAATTATAGGTGGGCAAAAACATTCTAAAATTAAATTATTATTGAAACAAGTATCTTATGAAAAACATAACGTATTATCATTGTCTTTAGAAGTAGCGTTCAATAGTCAATGCTATTATTAATGGAGGTATAGAAATTCAGCCAAAATGTACCATGTTGACTTACAAAGTAGAAATCGACAAGTCTGATCGATTACATAGAAACAGAAAAATTTCAAGAAAATCATAAAACATTACAAAAAATGGTTCTTGCATTTCGAGCGAATTGGCAATGAGGAAATTTAAATGGCGACTGAATTCCCGTTGCACCGAACCAATAAACACCCAGTCTGGGCCCAGGGTCGTCCAGTAGAACGTCCGACCTTGGGTGGATCAGATCTGGATTTAACGACCGTTTGACATTTCACCATCCCACTTTCTTTTTCCTTTTCTTGTTTTGGCACTAGGTATCACCGAAACAGGCCTTGTTTGAATTCTCTTCAGGATTGAGATGGATCTAGCCTACTTGAGTGCAATCTAGAATCATCATATGTTAATATTAAAATTTACTTTGACTTTCAGTACTATAGATATTTCAATGTGACAATGAAGCTCGTTTCTGATTATGAAATATCTAATTAATAATATCGTCCTGAAGTCCTTTGAGTTATTTAAACTAATTCGTGTAATTGTTAAGTTTGGGACAAATTTCCTATAAGATTGGAATAGTCAAAAACATCTCACCAAAACATTCCATTTTATGCCAGCTTTTAATACGGAAAGAGGTTTTGGCATTTTTCGAAAATTTCTGATATTTTATTCTGCGAGTTCTGTGCAGAGTTCCAACCAAGGTGCGGATAGCCGTCGCTCATCAGACGCTGGATGCAGTTTGAAAGCACTCGCCGCAGATTGTGAAAGGTCCATTCCACCGGTCCCCAGTTACTCTTCTCCCTTTCTCATTCTTTCTCCTTCTTTCTCTCTGACCCGGACCTAGACTTGGTGGCTGGCGAGGTCCTTTCCCTAGCTCCCGGTTGTGGATAATCCCCTTAATTTTTATGTCGAATGTCACGACTTTGACTTTTGCAGCTATCTCTACTGGACGACGTCAATTAATTAATTGGTTGGGTGGTTACGGTTTGCAATGTGTGAAAGGGTGACGAATTTTTTCCTGAAAACGTTTAAACTTCTACTTGATTAGTAGTCGACCACATTGACTTTGTAACTGTAGTATGATGAAAAAAAACATTAAAAAAAGAATCCTGAACTAAGCCGTCCAATTAACTCACGAATATACAGACTCTATTAAAAGGACTGGTCCCACGTTAATCAAGACTTCCATCAAAATTCAAGATGATTCTTCTTTAATTCGTAAAGCATTTTGCAATCATAGTAACAATAAAAACTTTAATAGCCATCACAACAAATGATTTAGAAAAATACAAATTCAAATTACGGAAACATTTAACTTTTTTTAACCTAATATATAATTGCCATCGAGTTTCAATTCTGTATAAAACCCCACGAGGCCTTCATGAAACCCCAATTTAAAACATGTTGTGATGCAAAACGAATGTTCACTGAACGTTGCAGATGTGACGCAAGAAAGGAAGGAGGCAAATTGGGTTACAAGGCGTCAAGACCGGTGGGTGTAGGAGTCCTGTGGGACTGCGGCTTACGTCATGGCCAGGACCCTGGTGGAGGTGGAGGGGGTAGTGAGGGGGGAGGGGGCGTGGGCGTCTACGTCAACGGACTGCATCGCCTCGTGCGGTTTTATTTATAGCAACGCAACGCCTCCGTAAGTGGCGAGAATCAACTAGATTAATTAGTGGAAATCGCGGACGAAACGGGACAAGGGCTAATTGGGTTAAATCTAATTGCGCGATTAATTTAAACCGAGTTGTTATCGTTGTAGATTATGATTGTTATAGTGGGGATTAACAAGTAAGCTAAAAAGGAAGGAGAGTCTGGGAGAAAAATTCTAAAAAGGAGTAAGTAACATCAGCAAGTCCTTCTTAAAGCCTACATGAATTTCATACTAGGTTCGAAGTCTGGAACTAAAATAAAATTTGAGACAGTAGTATTTAAAAAAATGTCTCTTGCACTGTTGCACCCTAAAACTTTAACGAATGTTAAACTTGCTACACATTCAACACTTGCATAAATACGTGTTTTAACACGGAAATTAAAATAGGTAGATAACTACACACTGTAACTGCACGTGAATACCATGGACATTGTCATTAGCTATTGTTGTTACAGTAGCCTAATGTAAAACACAAGCAGTGAAAATTGATCATCATTCAAGAATGTAATTTTAAAAACGCAAATGAATGATAAAAATAATTCAAAACCATCGAAGCGATATACCTTTTAAAATTAAGTGTCATAAAATTGCAGGAAATTTTTTTTTAATTGCTTTATATTATTTTTTACAGAAAAGTGACGATGACGATTTTTGCAACACAATTGTTTTAAGGACCAGGGGGACCAAGAATTTGCTCGTAAAATTTGTAAATTGGAAGAACTTGTAAAACGAGCCTCTTCGCTCCGCTCACTTGCCCCCACATGATGTCGAGCTCATGGTCGAGCTCACGACATGACGAACTCAGCATCGCTCACTTGCCAGGTCAGAGGTGCAGCACTCTGGTTCTGGTTTAAATTTAATGAGCCAGGTTATAAATGTAACAGTTGTTTCTACAGTTAAAGTTGGGAGATATAAGAGAGTTTTTTGCACAACGGTAAACGCTAAACGCTATTTAAAATATTGTGGATTTAGTTACTTTTATTGCTTGAAGCTACAAAAACTCGTTGAATAGTAATCCTTATAGCAAGCATTAGACATCATTCTTACAGTTGAACTATCCTGTGTAACATAAGATACGTACATTTGCCAATTTTAAAATAGCGTTTAGTGTTAACCGTAAGATTTGCCGTGTGTTGCAAAAACTCTCTATTATTTCAACAGTTATCAGCAGATTTTTGTTCAATGTAGTAGCTACTAAAATCCTAGGAGGGAAAGAATTTTGCCCAATATACACAGAACTTGATTAAGTACATTTAGCATTACGTTTCTAGGCGAAATCCTATAAAAATAAAACCCCCAATCGTCGATTGGCAAAGCTTGTCGTGACGAATGGCCGATTCCTCGTATTGACATTTCGGCGCCCGCGGCCGGTCGGTGAAAGTACCCCTATCATGTGATTGTAATGGGGGTAGCATGCAAGCGGCGGGAATAAGGCCAACGAAGTCCGTTGTCTGTTGAATGACTGTTGTGTTGTCGATCAAGTGCTTTTAGGCATCTAGTTCCCTTTTTAATGTCGATCAAATGGTACAGTATGGCGATTAAGTGCCTTTGGTCGATCAAATGGTTTTTTATTGTAATAATAGTTAATTTTGATCGAGTAGTTTGGATATACTGTAATATTATGTCGATAAAATAGTAAGTTCCTGTACATGACAGAAAATATCTTGATGATAATTTGACATTTACTGTTGACAACTAACTGTAGGTTACCTATGAATTATTATAAAAATGTATGATAAAAATAGCATTAATTCATAAATTAACTCAGCACAATGCATTAAGATCTTCTTCATTTTGACGTAGCTCAGATGATAATCAGGCACAAAACTAATCTAAAAATATAAACTCCTTCCATCGGCATTAAAAGGAAATAAATCAATAAATTAGACATCGTAAAATATTGAATTCCGTACAAAGTAGTATAGCTTTTACAATCCCATAGAAAAAGGGCCAGATCAGTAGACTTCCAATGATCATAAACTGTCGAAGGCGACAACAGAATTAGCCTTTTTAAGTCTAAGTAAAATAAACTTTATCAGTGATTTAGTAGTTAGAATACACGTGCCATATGCAAATTGCAAATACAAAATCAACTCTTCCTCGTGAAGTCCTTCCTGATGGCATCACAAGCGTTGAAACAGCAACAGCACATCAAACCAGTTCCATCCCGAGTAGTTTCCAAGCTCTATAATTGGTCATAACACATCAAGCTGGCTGGTTACTGAAGATGACTGCAACTTTTACTGGACATAGCATTTATCAGGCATTAATCCTCCGACCTTTCCATGTTCCTGTCTAAGCATCCCTTCCAATGAAAGGTCAGATCATCTGTAGCTGAAGCAGCTATTGCCAACTCTCACTCATAAATATTTCACTTTTATGTCAATTTGATCAGTGCCATTACAGTATCATTAGATAGTCATAACTTGGAAATACGTTTTGAAGTGTCGATAAAACTTTTACCGCTGGTATGAGACGGTTTGATGGGCTCCATCACTACTGTTCCTTGTTATAAACAGTCTTTACATGGGATACACACGTTGCATTCTGATAAGCCTTAGGTAGGTATGGTGTTTTCATGCGTTGGATTGCATAGGCTGTAATTGTACTCAATTTGAAAATTTAAAGTAGTACATCATACCAATTTAGATGCAAGAGCGTATTTTAAAATGTGTATAGTAAGTTGCTGCAATTAATCAAGTTTCTGCAAATTTAAATGCCCCTTTCCAGTAGACCTGCGCACTCAAGAGATTTTCAAACAGATATTTTAGGGGCTCACAAAAAAAATCTTTTTAATAACCCTTACAAAAAATACAATATTTAATGCCATTATATTTTTTAGTTGATTATTTTACTGTTATTTAAATACTGAAATTAATATTTTTTTTTGCTTGTGTCTACGCCAGAGGCATTTAAATGCTTTTAAGGGAAATCTGTCCAAACCCATCAAAGTCTGTAGACACCCCGGGACTCAAACCAGTGACCTCTTGGACCGAATTCCAAGACGCTAACCGTTAGGATAGCGAGATGCCTACAGTAAACAATAAAAAATGCGTAACCAAAGCTGCCATGCAAAAGGACCGACCTGTACCATTTTCCAACACATAAACAATACAAATTTTTGGGTATTTTATAGGGAAATTCGCTAAAAGGATATCGGTGGCGAAAATTAGTTAAATCGTTACAACAGTTTCATACAAAATTAGGGCGTTAATTTTAATCCAGTTTTAATAAAGAAAACTTGAATTTACCAGCTTCTTTCATTATCTACAGCTTCTTCACAATATCATACTATTGACCTGCTATACCCTTAAAACTGAATTGATAATTATATATAATGAATAAAATGCCTGCTTCAGTTGAAAAATTGGTTTTATTCAACAGTTTAGAACTGGCAAATTTAACTGTATTACCTACTGCCCCCCTCACCCAAGTCCAGTTTTTATCGTAGTTGTTTTATGAGGTTCAATAAAGGGGATGCATTCACTGTAAAAGGGAAAGGAGATATTTTCACTCTTGTTGAGTCATTTCACCACTTTTCTAAAGAGTTGAAATTGAGCCACTCTTTCAGAGTGAAAATTCACTACCTCAAAAGAGAAACTTTGATCACCCACCAAAAGAGTGAATGTTTTCGTCCAAATTTGAGTGAAAATCAATCCTAAAAGGAATGATTTTAATTTTTAAAGGAGTGAAATTAACTACTCAAAAGAGTGACTTTTCACTCAATGAAGAACTAATATTCTTTCATAAAAAGATTGTTTTCGTTAAACCTAACCTAACGAATCTTTCCAAATTATGGGGTTTACAGACCCTTGTATGGCTCATCAAGCTAGTTATTGACAATTGATAGTAAGATTATAAACATGGGTTATAATTTATGTAAGTTAATTAGACAGACATTGGCATAGGCCAACTCATGGGAGTAGTTTATCAGTGAACGCCATAAGGCCCTAGGCTACACGTGTGAACTGTACTGGTGCTTATTAAAAGCAAAGTAAAGGCATAGGCTCTAGTGTTCGCGTTTATTGGGTATAATCTTCAATCTTCCTTTTTACCACTTTACCACTTGAACCACTAACCAACCACTAATCATAACGAAGATGGCGAAGGGAAAATCTTACTCCTGTGCTGTGAGAGGCTAGTCGCTCATGCACGTCACGTGACTCCAGGATTCATCCGAAATGAACGAAATCAGTTCTTTTTGGAAATAAAATTCAGACACTCTGAACTATATCGAATTTTCATTCTTTTAATAAAAGTATATTTCATCCTTCTCAAAATACATTTTTTCTACGCTCATTTTGAGTGAAACTTCAAAATTTTTTTGGAATTCTTCCACCTAAATAACGACCTATTTCACTCTTTGGATTTTAGCGTGTTTCCTTGTACCAAAACACGTTATCATGTCGAAACAAATCTATGTTGTTCGACGAAGAATAGAACACATTTTTTATATTCTTAGAGTTCTACATTTTTCAAACATTCATTGCAAATCACTAAAGCATCTTTACCATTCCTATTGATTTTCAAGTCTGATTATAGAGAGAACATCTCAGAAAGGCGAGTAAAGATATGCATATTATTAAGAATTTTAAAATAAACAGGATGGGGTTTTAACTGAACAATAACAAAGGTGATTTTATTTACATATTTTATTATATGTACTGTATTAATTCTCAATTATTGCGGTTAAGTGAAACTTATCACAACCATATAAAAGAACGCATATATCTTCGTATCCACATAAACGAACATACGTCAGAGGTTAAGTACATGCAATGCATATGATTTTACAACCTGGACTAATCGACCTACATAGAGAGCTGCGCCTACCTTGGCATGACGTCATTGGAGCACTGACCTTTGATATGACCTCATTATCATGTACCGAGCATCGAGTGGCGACGGATCGGGTTATGCGTGGCGGGCTAATGTCATGGAAAATGAGTTGTGTTGTATGTGAAGTGATGGTATCACATAAAGTATCGGGTGTCGTGGATGTGACTAGACTGCCAACTGACAAGAGGACAATTTTACTGGAACTAAGCTATTTGGCATGAAAGAGAATTTGAGTTCAAAATGGTGCTATATGTGGCACTATTTTCGCGATCATTACAAAAATAGAATAACAAGTCACAAGAGAAGAATTAAGACATTGTTTAGTTTGAAAGATAGTGCTAGATTCGTAGATTCACGTGTGACCTGTAAACCCGACCACGGCCAGAAGGTTACACCATAGATTCGTGTAACGGGGAGCATACTCCCCGTTACACGAACTAGATATTTGCGTTAGCTGAATTTATTCTAAGTAAGTAGACCACGAAATTGATTTCATGCTGAGCATTAAAACATTCATTCTATATATGTAATTTTTGTGACGTCGATTTCGGTGAATAATCAATAGTTTTCAGTTTTAAGTGGTTTCAGATTTTTAAAGGGGGAAATGTATTTTAAAAATTAATACTAATATTTAGAACACTATGTTGTATGTCATTAAATGAAAATGACTAAGCTACTAAACTTAATTATTTTAAAATTCTCTACGATGTTTAATAACTAACTAACTTAGCATAGAAATAATAAAAGTGTAACATGGGGTAATATTATAAAATAGTGCACAGAATCGTATGTCTTAAAAGAAACAATACACGATCTACGGTACAATAAATACTCCAAAACACGTTTAACCAAAATAGAGAACTCTAGACTCTCTAGACACAGTTGGACACACCTACATCTCATAGTCAAGGGCACAACTAGGATGTGGGAGGGTATCCTTATCCGTATCCGTAAAACTCCGCCACAGCCCTCACGATATCGGCCATCTGGGACTTCCCGGCGCCGACGATATCAACATGGCAGCGGGGAAATACGGAAACAGCGCTGCCAACGACAGGGAAATACGGAATCAATGTTGTCATCTATTAATAGATTAATTCCACCGATATGACAGCGACCTTGACCTTGGGATTCGCAGAACTCTCGATCTCATATTCAAATTAATACGTTCAACATTCCTAGAAGACTAGTTGTTGCGGGTGTTATTACACTGAGATAGGATAAAGAGGCATTAAGACGTAATAGTGTGAAGTAATAGATGGCGTCATTGGTGGTTGTGTGTTTCTGAGATTTTCATACTGAGTACAAATAAAAATAATGTTTGATCAGTTTTATATTTTAAAATAACGTGTTTAACAGAGAGAAATTTGGGTGTCTTGCCATCCCAAGGTTAGCGTGTTACTTCAGTTCAAGGGGTCACTGGTCCAATCCCCGGGATAGCCACAAACTGTGAGGGGTTTAGATCGCTTTCCCATTTAGTCTTATAGCAAACTCGGAAGGCAACTAGTGGAGAACAGGTACCCCACTTACACGCAGCCGGAAGTTTATAGTACTACAAAATGTTAGTAGCATCAGTGATTGAAACTATGATATAGTGAATGGGGGGAGGTTTGGACTGTTCCCCGACAAAACGTTAAAAAATGCCACTGGTGTAGATACACACTAAAATTAAAATTAAAAATTATTAAACTTAATTTTGTGTTTAGGAATAGCGTCCAACGAATAATTTTGGTGCAACCGAAAACAATTAGGTTTGGTTGTGGCCCTATCCTTCTTTACCAAATCGGGTTTATCCAAGCATTTGGCAGCAATCAAACGTTCAAACGTACAATACTTAACACTGCATTGATAACGATACTTGCATTGATGACGATTTTTTGCTTACATTTCAGGAAGGAAACAACAGAAAATAGACAACATGTATAGGCTTCTTTTGAAAAAAAAAAAATGGTTTGTCACATAGGCTAGCATAAGTACTGTAATTCCAAAGTTTCTCAGTAGCATTGGCCGGAACTGGTTGTGATAGAATCCTTATCAATTTAGTATTATATAACCAGTTACTGATAAGAGATAAGAGGTCGATCTACTCTGCGACAGACTTCTTGTCTACACATAAACTAACAAATATGGGAATTATTCCTAAACATACAGTCGGATGGGAGTAAAAGTATAGCGAAATCGCCTGAGTAATTACCTTTTTGAAGGCATTAAACCAGTAAAGTACAACATTACTAGCAACGGTACAACAGGAAAACCCGGTTGTGTTGTGAAATAAAGTTGTCATTAAGGCTGCGGTCTACCCCTGGCGCGCACCCAAATGCAAGGGTTTTTTAGAATCGTGTTATCTTCTGCCAAATGAAGCCTAGAACTATAAATAAGGTATCATATTAAAGAAGAATAACGGTACTAGTTTTCGTCTGTTACAATTTTGTAATTAGTTCATTAAAACTAATAGAAAACTTCAGTTAAAAATCGAGAAAAACAGATGATTTTAGACCGGTATAGCTGAAATTAAAAAATTTTATTTTAAAATTCTAAAAAGATAGCCGACTAGATCCTTTTTTATACTTTTAGAAAAAGTTAAGAGCCAATCTCTATCTTAATTGGTTATTTTTTAAACACGATCCCCGTAAACCTCTGCATCTATAAAACTCAAAAACAGATAATTTCACACAATTATAACTGAAATTAGAAATTTTATTTTAATATTCTAAAAAGATAGCCGACGAGATCCTTTTTTGTACTTTTAGAAAAAGTTAAGAGTCAATCTCTATCTTAATTGGTTAATTCTGAAACACGATCCCCGTAAACCTCTGCAGCCATCAAACTCGCCTAGCGCTACGGCCGTAAGGCCGGCATATTCGGCATTGTTGTTGTTTTTGTTTTGGTTGGGGTAGACCGCAGCCTTAATCGATGCCGTAGACAAAATTAACTACTGGGGATTATTAGGTGAAATATGAACTGGGCAATCATGAAGTGGTGCTCTTTATGGTGTTATGCAGAGTTTAAATGTGTGGTAAAATGTGACTATAGGTTTTTGTAATTAGGGTTTAAAACACAGAATTATTTTGAAGATTTATTTTTGGTAATGTACTTTAAATGTTAACGTGTTTAATCCTTCTGACCATTTCTCCAAAAGGAAAAAGTTTGATTGAGAGGTTGTTTACTTTCCTCTTACTTTACCAAATCATAAAATCGAAAATAAGTATAAATTTTAAAATTTGAAGTGTTATATAAGAACTAATGTAGAATGTTACATAAATTACTGTAGAATATTTAAATTGCAAATTGAATATTGACATTTAAATGAAAATAAATCTATACTTATTTAATACACGAAGGGGGTTTTTTGTGTTGAGAACTCCTCCTACAATTTTCAACAGATATTCAAGTTTTTGGTGTCATTGGATGGGCTTGGTCTGTAGTCAACAATTGATAAAAATTGATAAAAATCGGACCTAAAATAAGGGCGCTATACACAAATTAAATTTGAAATTTTCCCATTAGAATAACATTGGGTTTGGGTTGAACATTTTAAACATCTGTTAATGCTACATGTTAGTTACATGAGCTACATGTTGGTTATACATGTAGTTTTTGTGATTACTCATATTCACAAATGTTGGCTTGGTCCGATGTTGATTTATAACTAAATGTTACTTTTGTATTTTATCAAAATAAATTGCTCGATTTCGAGCAACAAGTAGACTAGTAATTATTTAAACGACAATTGAGGATCCTGAAAGTTATCTGAGAATTACTACATTATTATGAAAAGGATTTTAACAGTTTGAAATGTCACTTGAAAAATAAAAACATTATAGGGATTTTTAAGGGTTCTTCCAACAAGAGAATACGAATTTACGGCTTCTTTAAATACTTTACACACATAATCCAACAAATAATACAAGCGTCGTCACATACTCCGTGGATTCCGGATTTGTCCACATGTTTTATATACTATGTAGAGTATTCTGTTTCAATGCAATATTGAAAGGTATGTTTTAGGAAGCTTCGGAAAAAAGGCGGATCAAATGTACTAAGTCCTGTCTACTGCCTACAACGCATGTACCCTGGCTTTATCAAGATAATTTTTGCAGGGCATATCCGAAATGGGTAATGGTCATTCACGCAACGCACATACTAATTTCATCTTGGGGATTTGAGGTTGAGGTTGTATATTCTACGTAGGAAACATCGATGCTTAGGGCTGCCGACAAACTTGAACGCAAACAAAATCGTTTGCACAAAACCGACAATCTCGTTTCTCTTTCCTGGTGTAAATTTAGATATTTAATCTAATAACAGGAAATGTGAAAGTCGAATCAGGAAAATGCCACAACGTATTATTTATCATACTTGCATTTTTCAAGCCTAATCTAATCTAATAAAGATTAGATGTGGCAAAATACCTACAAATGTACGTAACTAAACAGTATCATGGAACAAAAATAAACTAATTACAAATTTAAGGAATATGCCAAACTGCCTTAAGAGGGCGTTGGAGTGCCGCCATGTTTGATTTATTTCCCATAAGAACAATGCTAAACTTGTCCCCGGCATTTGTCATATAATTTCTTTATTTTTTGTCCGATTGGTTCAGAATAAATAGCGTTTGAATCACAATTAAATTCCCGTTCCTTTTGCGAGATCGATTCTTTGTAAATAATTATAAAATTATGTAGAAAATGTTTTAAAAGCAATAAAAAACTTGATTTGTTATTTCAAGTTAGTAAAAAACACTAATTTTTATAAAAAAATCCTCTCGCAAACCAAATCCGCCTTGATGAACCCTTTACTTAGGGCTATAAAAAATTATTTTCTGATTATAAATAAAAGAGTTATTTGACATCCCGTTTAACATTGCTCTTATGGGGGAAAGGCGGAATTTGGATTGACTCCAACGCCCTCTTAAGTGGACGCGAACCTGGTTGGTCAAGTGGGCGTGCACGAACTGCGCGAATTGATCTGAGCCAGGTAGCTAGGGAGGCATCAACTGAGCGAAGTGGTATTTCAGTATCATATAGGGCCAACATAGGGGTTTTAATTGCTAATTTAAACAATTAGCAAATATTAAAACCAATATTTAATATTTGGTTAATATTAAATAATATTATTATCTATATATATAATTCTGTAAGCCGAATTTCTCGAGCAAAATTGTGAGCGTTGTACAAATCGCAGAAAGATAGGAGGGGTCTCAAATTAAAGGTCTCAGTCCCATACACGAGGGAAAACTATCGGCGTGTCCATAGTGTTAACAGGAAACGAGAAATCACGTAAAACGTCCTCCATAAGAATAGCATGGGGATTCGAAAAACGTCTGCTTTGTGTACATTAAAACATGTGTTAGGTTGATTTTAAAACGAGACACAGATGATAACATTGAGTAAAAATGATAAAATAATTCACACCACGAGAAGCAATCTATATATAATTCTGTAAGCGAAATTTCTTGAGCAAAATTGTGAGCGTTATACAAATCGCAGGAAGACGGGAGGGGTCTCAAATTAAAGGTCTCGGTCTCATGCACCAGGGAAAATTACCGTGTACATAAAGTTACCAGGAAATGAGAAATAACGTAAAACGTCCTCCATAATAATAGCATGGGTATTTAAAAAAACGTCTGCTTTGTGTATATTGAAAACATGTGTTATGGTTTGATTTTAAAACGGGAGACAGACGATAACCTTGAATAAAGAAGTATCAATTGACAAAAAATATACCTAGAGTGGTAATACTATAGTGAGATGCACGAAAATAGTCCAATGGAAATTTTAACAGCTGTGCCCCCCTCACCCCCTCTCGCCCTGCAATGTTGTCATTTATGGTTATGTTTACCATGTGTTGTACAGTATAAAACGTGTTTCAGAATAAATTTGGCAACAGTGTATCGACTCTTATCGGACTATTTTTGTGAATCCTACTATATAGTAAGACGTTTAGTGACTTTGAGTGACTAAATATTCTACTGAGAGGGCTACCAAACTTACAAACTTATACAAATTAACTACTAATTTTTACTATCATTATAGTAATTTAAATTGAAAAAAAACTATAAAATTTAGGCCTACAGTTTTGTCTACAGAGCGTGTATCCAAACAAGGCCAAGATACAAATCATAAAAAAACTTTCTGATCGTGAAAGGCTGGAAATGGGCATGGTAATTGTGGTTTGGGAAAAACCAACTATAATTATTTACGTTAAAACGTGTTTTTGTTTGATTTTAAGTGAGAAGTGTCAAATAATCATAATGAGTGAAGATTATATACTGATTTAAACTCAAAGTGTATCAGTCAACGAAGTCTTGGTATTCTGTTAGCTGATTTTTGCTATAGAAACTTATTTGTCATTTCATGGATTGCAGAACCGAATGAATGGATGAAAACTTTATAGGAGAGAGAGTTAAAGGCTTCTGTCCTATATACTAACGAAAAAGTAGCAGGTCAAAAACTTTACAACAAAATGGGAAATAAGAAAGATATATTTTGTTCAAGGTTCTCCTGAAAGATTTGCCATGCAAGACTTTTTATATTGATTTTTTTAAAAAAGTCTGCTTTGATTACATGAAGTGAAGTGTATTGATAAGGAGTGACTAATATTGATAGTGATATTTGAGGTGTTTAGTCAAAATTTGTTGATGCAAAATAACAAATGACTAAAGTGAAAACATCCTTTCAATTATAGGACACACAAGATAATGAAATGGGTTTTCTAGGGAGAAGCAGGAAAAATGCATTACGCACACAGGAGACCAGCCTGTAGTGTGGGACTCCCATAATATACCCAATCTCTACTCTTTAGGAATCTAGCCTTGAATTGTTTGTCACATTACATGAGGATAGGCCTAAAATAGCCAAAGCCAATTGGGCTCACTCCTTGACTAGCCGCATGGTCAGGAGATGTGAGCCGCATAGCGTTCGAGATCAGTCTTTTTTGTAAGGCGGATGCCCCGGACGCACTGTGACAAACAATCCCTGCAGCCCTCACCCTCCAATATCTTTTGGCAGGCAATGAAATTTGTGTGACGAAATAATTGAAAGTTTTCTGACCCTAAAATGGGTGCTGAATGAGAATCCATAATTTTTCTTATTGCTGTTTTTCTAAGTTATATTAATAGACTGTCATAGCTCAAAACTATGATTTATTAAAAAAATTATTCGTCATAGATCGATATAGGTTTAAAAACATATTTACAAATGAGTGGCCTAATAGTACAGGATTGTAAAAGAGTGCTTAGTATGTGAATGTCCTATTCAAACGGTATTAATAAAATGTTATATAAATTAAAATTAAACGAGCTGGCCCGTGCGCAAATTGCGCATTTTATGATTCTGTATGAGTGAAACTCACCTACAATACGTGAATGTTGATTATGAAGTGACAGAGATCTATTTTTGTTTACTATCTGGCTCTTAAATTTCATCTGAAGGTAATCAGCTGTTAAATTACAATTCACATTAAAGAACTTGCAGAAAAAGTTGGTCACCATTTTAAAGCGCCCTCTAGAAATAAATCAAAGGCGAGATGAGCAAAGCCCGAAACAATATGACCTTTTTAATTACGATTCGTCACTGCTGCATATTCTAAGCTTTAAAATGACACCTCAATCTTAAAAATCGGTACAGTAGGTCGAGAGAAAAAGGGACGTAACAGACGAAACCCTTACAGAAATAAGAAGATAGATCCTCTAGAAACTTTCGTATAGTGAAGAACTGATAATCCGCTATGGTTTATGCTACTTTAATTATATGATTAGGGGCTTTTGCCCCTATGAGCCACTAGTTATATTACATTACAATAATATTATATTATTAAATTAATATTAAAACAAATTCGATAATTTTACTTTAGATTAAAATTAAACGAAAAACTAAAATATGTTTATAACTATTTCTTTTTGTTGGTTATTTCCTGTTGAACAGCTTAGTAGGCCGCTTGTCGATACCAACTGCTTTCTTCTTGAGGCTATGGATAAATCTATTGATGGGAAATCTGATCACCTGATGAAACGGAGTAGTTTCATGGTTATGTTCATCTCCATTCCGGGTGGATTAATTTTTGTATTTGAATTTAAATCTGGTTCCCATACGGACGATATATCATCATACTCGCCTACGGCTCGATGGGGGCTCCGCCCCCATGCCCCCTCAGGGGTTACCAAGAAATTCGTTAATTGTTGTTTAAGTCGCATATAATGAACAGAATACATATAAATATAAGAGTTTGTAAATGAGCAAAATAGCAAAATAAATGAGTTTGTCATTTATTTATAACATAAATTAACTCCCACGACTGCAGAAATAACCTAAATTTGAACTTATGCAACTAACTCAATCTAAGGAATGAAAATATATTCGCCTACGGCTCGTTTTCAGAGACTCTTTCCCCAAACCCCCACCCTAATTCCCCCGAATTCTATAAAGGTTAAAAAAAAAAATATATGAAATAAATATATGAAAAAATTAAATGGATTAACTGCAAAAAAATGTGCAGTAGATCATCGAAAACAATGAAAAATTCCATAAAAACAAAATAATTGGAAATCTTAACAAAGTGGATAAAACTTGCCAAAAACTCCTTTTATTTACAAAAATACTATTCAGTTACTATCCTTCAATTAGTTGTGTTGAAATTCCAGGGAATAACATAACGATCCAATAATAATTGAACATACAATGATAAATACATAAGGTAATATTGGCATTCATTACAATTCCTTCATTTAAGTTTTTAATGGTGTAAAACTTTTAAATTTAACTAATTTCCTAAAAAATTACTGTCAAGGCAAATAAAAAAACTTCAAGCTTCTAAATACAATAATACAGTAGTTACTAACAAAAGTATGTTAAATAATGGTTAAAATATTAAAATTACCATACACATCAAAGGACGTATGTTTTAGCCGTAGGACCAGGTCAGTAAATAACAATCTATAAAACAATCAGTTGCTTGATATAGCAATTCGTTCCGACTCACAGTCAAAAGAAGAATACGTGATATTGAAAATCATCATGATAATTTTTAAGTTTGATAATTTAATTGATATTGGTAGTGCAAGATATGTCTATGTGCAAAGTGAAGGTTCTTAGTAAAATATTATAGTATTTGTAAAATTACGTCTACATGGGGTAAAATTCCCCGCAAAAATAAATAAACATTTAATTATGTTTAATTGTGTGGACTGGGGGGGGGGGGCAAAAATTCATAGAACCAAACTTGTAGTAACTTGAAAGATGTTCGCGAGGATTGCCTCAGATGTTATAATTTGGCCGCTAGAGTAGAAAAAAATAATGTCATATTTATTTTGGGTAAAAATGTTTGGTCGCTAAATTTTGAAATCAGATAGTTTTCTGGGGCAGGAAATAAGGCTTTTTTATTTTAAATGAAAATACTGTACTGCCACCTTTTTAAATTAAACATTAACTTAGTACGCACTAAAAGATAAATCAATTGTGTAATCTGCTGTTTTAGTTAAAATTTTTGTTGAATTGTAAAATTTAAATTAGCATGCTATCAGGTAAAGTCAATGATGTACTTCCTAATGAGTTCGTTAGAAATTAAGTGCCATCCCAAATAAAGAACCAATTTTTGGGATGACTATCGTGCAAATATGATATTGTCTTACCGGTTGTCCCATACCAACCTTGCACCTCTTTTAAAATTGTACAAAAAAAAATTGTGCCGTTGTAGGTAAACATATTTTGCTCTGTTTGCTCTGATTTCAATACAGAGGGGACCAGACGTAATTTTGAAGCAACTTTAAAATTTAATATTTCAAATCCTAATCATACAGATTTAGAATAATAATAGCATGACATTATTTTTTTTAACTGGGGAAAACAGAACTTACCAAACATGTAAATGTCTAAGAACCTCATTTAAAATAATATACCATCATAAAACATCAATTATCACGTGATTAGTTTTACTAAACATTTAAATACATGTTCATTAATCTCCGTCATGTTGTAAATTTAATAAAAAAACATTTTGGACCAAACTGACAATTTTTGTTGGAAACGTATTTAAAAGAGTCTAAGACATTTTTGTGCCGAGAAATTTTTGCTTAACCTAAAATGCTCAGAGAAAAATGAGGAAAATCTAAATTTCAACCTAAAATATTCAATAAACTGCTAAAATTACGCGTACAAGATCAAATTGTAAAGTTTTCTTAAAAACCGTGTAAAACTAAAAAAAATATTTGAAGTGAGGGTTTGTATTTGACATCAGTGACTTCTGGTCTGGAGAGGTAATTTCAGATACACCCTGTACATTGAAATTACTCTCGGTGGATAGACCGCTTTACCTATAAAGGCACAATTGGTTATTGTTATAAAATTTCTTAAAAAGGTGTTTCGGTAATCCGCGACTCCCAGTATGTTGGCAATTTTCTCAATAATACAGGTCGGTAAGTTTAGTTCTCGCTTGGGAATCACTCTGTAGTAAGTGATATATAGGAGATCTACTTTACCGACATTTGACGAATTTCTGATACCCCAATCAGTTACACATGCGGGAGTATATAATTTAGACTCGCCTACGGCTCGATGGGGGCTCCGCCCCCATGCCCCCTTAGGGGTTGCCCAGAAATTCGTTAATTGTTGTTTTAGTCGCATATAATGAACAGAATACATATAAATGTAAGAGTTTGTAAGTGAGCAAAATAGCAAAATAAATGAGTTTGTCATTTATTTATAACATAAATTAACTCCCACAACTGCAGAAATAACCTAAATTTGAACTTATACAACTAACTCAATCTAAGTAATGAAAATATATTCGCCTACGGCTCGTTTTCAGAGACTCTTTCCCCAAACCCCCTTCCTAATTCCCCTGAATTCTGTAAAGGTTAATGGAGTTATGAATGAATTTATTATGTAGGTATTGTATAAGTATTTACTTAAAATTATAAAATAAGTATAAATAAATATATGAAAAAAATTAATGTATAAACTGAATAAACAATGTGCAGTAGATCATCGAAAATAATGAAAAATTCCATTAAAACAAAATAATTGGTGGTCCACCATGACAGTAAGAAAACCGGCTAATACACACTACCCATAATCAACAATAATAAAAAGCTTTGAAAATCGCCTATGGCTAGTTTTTAAAATTACTTCCTAAGTTCCCCTTAATTCGTAACATTGAGAGAGAGGTGAAATCAGAATCAACCATGCAAATATTTTAGGTATCGTGCTGAATGGAGGCTCCACCCCTTACACCCTAATTAGTTGCCCCTATTCGTAAATTGCTGTATGTAAAAATCTCAAACACTGAACAGCCTAGCTGAGGCCTTCGTTTCCATACCCCCTCGTTGTGTTCGCCGAATTCGTTTGTAGTTTACCAAGTGTCAAACGTTAAAGATCTTTCCATAATATTTTTAATTAGGCCTAAATTGTTAAGGATTTTATAAGCAACTATACTGTAGTAAACGAATTGTCGGGGGATTTGAAGCCATGTCTAGCCTCACCCTTCTAGCGCAAGAAGTATAAAATAAAGAAACATAATAAAATAGATGACAAAGTAGAATGAATAAGCTAAATAAAATATTTTGAAGATCAATGAAGAAATAAACAATTTCACTGAAACAAAAATAGAAAAACATGAACAAACTGTTTGGAACCTGCCAAAGACCCCTGTTATTCACAAAAATACTATTCGTTATAAAATAAAATTGATGTTATGAAATAATTATTTATTAAATAACTATTCTTGTCACTTCCCTTAAATTATGTCGAAGTTAGGGTTACAGGGATATTTTACAAGTTCAGTGAATGCAAAATTCGAACTTCAAATAAAATATAACTGTAGTTAGTTCTACAAACAAGTTGTATGAAATTTAGTAGCAATAAAAGTTATAAATCGGTCTTAAAGTAACGATTTGAGATACGACAAAAAGTGAAACGTTTAAAAGTTAGATTTATGTCACCAATTCACAAACAACCTATACTTTAACAGTATAGGTAACAGAGAAATCCGTTTATATTCAACAGGTAAGATAAAAAAACACATAATATTAGATGACATTAATTATAATTTTTAAGTTCAAATTTTTATGAGTGTTAAACATTTAAATATAGTGAATTTCTTTTAATATCACTGTCAAGCTATAGGTTAATACAAAACTTCAAGCTTATGGTGAAGCAAAATGCAAAAATTCAGCTACTTACAGCTAAGTTAATGGAATGTTTTGCAGTAGAACTATAAAAACAATAAAAAATTCAGCTACTTAGGAATAAGTTCGTACTTCAAGCTCTGTTCAATGTTTTAAACTTTTAAATCTAGTAGATTTCGTTTTAAGCAAAGTTAATACAAAACGTCAAGCTTCTTAATACAATATTACTGTAGTAACTGAATAAAGTATTGCAAGTATTAATTAAACATTGCAGATATACCTCAAATAGTCGGAGACCAAAGTTTTGGGTCAGTAAGTAACAAACAATTATAAAACAATCAGTTCCGCCTAGTAGGCAAATAAAGACATAATTTTGGCATTCATCACAATTTTTTTTATGTTTGAGACTTTTATTTATATCGGTGATGTCCAAGATATGTGCATGCGCAATTTCGAAAGATCTAAAAAATGTCCTTTAAATATTACTGTCAAGCTAAGTTAATACAAAACTTAAAGCTTATGGGGAAGCAACATGCAAAATTCAGCTAAATACAGTAGAATTAAACAGAATGTTTTAAAAAAAAATAATAAACAAAAAAAATAATAAAAAATTGGAAATTCCGGAAAAAATTCCTTACTTCAAGCTCTGTGTATCGAGTTTGGCATATTTGAAACAAAGTTGTAGTAAAAGATCGTCTCAAATATTTTAAAGGCCCAACCGTTTTTGCCGCTAGAGCAGAAGAAATAAAATAATTTTACATTTAGTGAAGGACTACGTGGTTGATAAATCTAAAAAAGAAAAAAAACTATATAACTCCTACATGACATTACACAAGTATATCTTGGCGATTAAGGGAGGAAAGATACAGCAATATGTCGAGTTTTTTGTTTTCAAAATAACCTAAATTTCAGTAATTTAATGTGCTTTCGATAAGTTTGCCTTGGGAGAGCTAAACAAGAAACGATATAAATTAATTTTATTCCTATAAATATATCAACCTATATTATTTGAGGGGGTAAAATTTGAAATAATTAATGTAAGGATTAATTTGAACGTGTAGAATTTGAAGTAAACGTCAATATTAAAAATGTCACAACATTGCTAGCCAAATGGAAGAAAATTGGCCATAGGCAGATCCTTCACTCAATTCCATTTTAAAGTGCAAGCTGAATTTCGCACCCTAATATAATAAGAAGTGAAAGATCTTGTTACAAGTCTTGTTAATAAGCGCACATTTCTCTTAAATCTATAACCATTGGGATGATGGTTAAATGATTACACAACTTAGACTAAGGGGTAATGCAGTACAGCCGTGGTACAGGTTTAGTTCTCGTACCTGTACTCGTTATTGAACAAATTTAACTACAGTATGTGATCTACTGTACCACGGCTGTACTGCTTTACCCCTTAATCTGCCTTACCGACACTTCACGAATTTCTGATACCCCGATGAGTGAGTCAGTCAGTTACACATGCGGGAGTATATAATTTAGACTCGCCTGCGGCTCGATGGGGGCTCCGCCCCCATGCCCCCTTATAGTGCCCCAAATTTGTTAATTGCTCTTAGTCTCAAGTACCGAACAGGCTAGACCCCCCCCGCTAGGGGTTGCCCTAAATTCGTAAATTAATAAAAAGTCGAGTTTAAAATACGTTACTTCCACGGAAGAACTGCACAGTCAAGACAGTAACAAAACCGTCAAATACACAAAATTCACAATTAATAGTAAACAAAGCTTTTAAAAAAACTCATATGAATCGGTTTTAAAACCCCTTCGTAATTAGAATTCGTTTAATAGTTTTGAGCTGTGAATTTATAATTATTTAAGTAAATATTTTAGGTGTTATGCTGGTAAAAATATATACTTTAGATTAGACGATTGTTGTTGTGTTAGTTGAAAATAAATTTCAATTAAAAGAGTTATAGTTGTTGTTGTTGCTATCATTATATTTAATAGTAGTAGTTATGGTAACAAATATTTCTCTGATCGGTAGCTAAATATAAAGTTTTAAATTTCTATAAATTTTGTGTATCATATCCTATAATATAATACGAGCTATGTCTGAAGGGATGTGTGTTCCACGATCTCGAAATGTAGCTTTTAGATTTTGCTTAAACTTTGCGCTTAAGAGTGTTTTGGCCCAAAATTAAGTTTAGAAACAGCCTCAGTCACAGGAAAAATCGAAGTTGGTCTAAATTTAAGTTTAAAAATCGTTATTTTTAACATTGGTCTTATAGGTTGCTATTTTGGTAACGAAATAACAACTAAAAGTAAACAAACATAAAGGAACATAAATTTTAAGCAGTTTTTTAACAGCTGTTAGCTGTGAAGAGTCTGGTGTAGATTTAATAGCTTGATTACATTGACACTATAACAAAAGTCAATTAAAACCAACCAGCAGGGCTCGGTTAACCTGGTACTAAATAGAGATACAATTATGGAAAAATTGACATAATCCCATGCCTCACCCAACTCAAATAAAAACTTGTAAATTTCAGGAGATAGAAGAAAAACGTTTAAATCACTGAAATAGCGTATAACATTCAAATCAATTAGCGAAAACAAGAATTAAAGAACATGAAAACAAAATAATAGGAAAGAATAAAAACGGGGTTGATCCGCAAAAAACCCTACTACTACAAACTACCAATTATAAGAATATAAAATCGAGACTTGTAAAATAATAATTTATTCATAAAAACCTGTTTGTTTTGATCAAAGGTCATTTAAAAATTCTCAAAAACATATTTTAAGTGTGTATTAAAATATAATGTCAAACACTGAATATAATTACAACAGAAAGATAATAATTAACTGTCTATTAATTATTGTACAAAGTAATAGAAGTATATTACGCTAAGATCACGGCACGAACTACACAGTAAATTCATTGAATGCGAAATTTGACCGAAAGTGTAACCTGGGGTGAATCTGAATTAGTAATCTAAAATAAGGGGAAAATGAAACGAGAACCTAACATTTAAATCCGTTCTTTTTGTTCAATACTCATTTAAACATTCTCAAAAACATATTTTAAGTGTGTATTGAAATATAATGTAAAATACTGAATATAAATAAAACAGAAAGATAATAATTAACTGTCTATTAATTATTGTACAAAGTAATAGAAGTATATTACGTTAAGATCACGGCTCGAACTACACCGTAAATTCATTGAATGCGAAATTCGGCCGAAAGCGTAACCTGGGGTGAATTTGAATTAGTAATCTAAAATGAGGTGAAAATGAAACGAGAACCTAACATTTAAATCGGTTCTTTTTGTTCAATACTTATTTGAACATTCTCAAAATCATATTTTTAAGTGTGTAAAAAAATCTAATATAGAACACTGAATACAAATCAAACATAAAGATAATAATTAACTGTCTATTAAGTATTGTACAAATTAATCAAAAAATGTTTCGTTAAGATCACAGCTCAAGCTTCACAGAAAAATTCATGTAGTGCGAAATTCGGCCGAAAGGATACTCTAGTGTGTATTTGAATAAATAATCGAAAATATATTGAATACAAGACGAGAACCTAACATAAATACCTATATGTTTTGATCATCAGTTGTTAAAAATTCTCAAAAACATAATCGTTCATAAAAAGACCTTCATATCTGTAAGAAATACAATGCTAGTATCAAACACGGGTGTAGTTGAAAGAGATCATACAAATTAATCAAAAAATGTTTCGTTAAGATCACAGCTCAAGCTTCACAGCAAAACTCATGTAGTGCGAAATTCGGCCGAAAGGATACTCTAGTGTGAATTTGAATAAATGATCTAGAATAAATTGAATACAAAACGAGAACCTAACTTAAATATCTGTTTGTTATGATCATTAGTTGTTAAAGATTCTCAAAAACATAATCATTCATTAAAAGACGTTCATATCTGTAAGACATACAATGCTAGTATCAAACACGGGTGTAGTTGAAAGAGATCATTTAAACACGAGCGAGAACTAAACCTGCAAAGTGATCTACGATACCACGCGGTGATATACGCCGATACGGCTGAACTACTTTACCGACAAATCTATATTTTTTTAGATTTTTTATAGTTTAAAAGTAAAATAGTTGTAGTTTTATAATTTTCCCTAAATTGAAACATCTCAAAGAATGTCCATGCCAAATTTCAAGTGTCTAGCTTCAACAATGGCTTCAGGTCTTTCCTATCATCAGTGAGTGAGTGAGTCAGTTACACATGGGGCTGTATATATTATAGACTCGCCTACGGCTCGATGGGGGCTCCGCCCCCATGCCCCCTTAGGGGGTTGCCCCGAATTTTTTAATTGCTCTAAGTCTTAAGTACCGAACAGGCTAGTTTCTGGCCTCCATGCCCTAAATTCGTAAATTAATAAAAAGTCACGTGTAAATTACGTTGGTTCCAACTGCACAGGAAGAACTGCACAGCCAAGACAGTAACAGAACCGGCAAATACAAAAAATTCACAACCAATAGTAAAAAAAACTCCAAGAAACTCATATGAATCGGTTTTAATACCCCTTCGTAGTTGAATTCGTTGAAAAGTTTTGAGCCGTGAAATTATAATTATTTATGTAAATATTCTAGGTTTTATGCTGGTAAAAATATATACTTTAGGTTAAGACGATTGTTACTGTGTTAGATGAAAAGAAAATCAATTCAAAGAGTTATAGTTGTTGTTTTTGTTGCTATAGTAGTTATAGTAACAAATATTTCTCTGTTAGGTAACTAAATATAAATTTTTAATTTTTAGAAATTTTTAATTTTTATAAATTTTATGTATATAAATAGAGATACAATTATGGGAAAATTGACATAATCCCCTGCCTCACCCAACTCAAATAAAAACTTGTATATTTCGGGAAATAGAGTAAAAACATTCAAATAACTGAAATAGCGAATAACATTCAACTCAATGAGCGAAAACAACAATAAAATAACATGAAAACAAAATAAAAGGAAAGAATAAAAACAGGGTAGATCCGCAAAAACCCCTACCAATAAAAATACTATTTATTAAAATATGAAATCGAGACCTGTGAAATAATAATTTATTATTATAGTTCTGTTAGTTTTGTTCAATCGTCATTTAAAAATTCTCAAAAACATATTTTAAGTGTGTATGAAAATATAATATAAAACACTGAATATAAATAAAACAGAAAGGTAATAATTAACTGCCTATTAAATATTGTTCAAAATAATCGAAGTATATTACGTTAAGATCACGGCACAAGCTATACGATGAATTCCTTGGTTGCGAAATTCGGCCAAAGGCCTGGGGGTGAATTTGAATAAGTAATCCAAAATACATTGAAAATGAAATGTGAACCAAACATTTAAATCTGTTAGTTTTGATCATTAGTTATTTGAAAATTCTTAAAAAAGCATATTTTAACCGTGTATGAAATTATAATATAAAACACTGCATATAAATGAAACAGAAAGATAATAATTAACTGTCTAGTAAGTATTGTACAAAGTTATCGAAGTATATTACGTTAAGATTACGGCACAAGCTAGTACCCAAAATCGCCGGATTGGGTACTGCGACAGAAACACGAAATGATACTAGTATAGCCATATAGTGATTTTTTTTTTTTTCATAAATATAATTAATAAAAGGCTTCAAACTGTGTAAAAAATAACGTGTTACGGTTTAAATGACAAAAAAACTTGTCTAAACTACCTCGTGTGATTTAGTTGAAAAAGTATACGGCAAATAAATTAATTGGTAAATATTTGGTTCTCGTCAATGAGTCTTTTATTTAATGCGAAATTCGGACGAAAATTTTAAAGATTTACTGTAATAAATATTTAATTTTGCGATGTTTTCCTTAGCCTAGAAGTAGAAATCTGCGAGCATGCAAAATTTCAAGTTGCTAGCTCAACCAGAAGTTAGATAAAAAGTGTTAATATTGACCATGGTTTTTTTCAAATCATGACTTACGAAAGCTTTAAAAATAATTGTTTATTCTTGGACCTCCGTAGACAATAAATCTAGGTTCATGTAAAGAAAAAAAAACACTTGGGAAATGAAAAAATATTTAGGTACAAAATGTACAGCAAAGAATGCCACTAATTTACTAACAATATAATATAGCATTATGTTCAACGGATGAATCCATTCATAATCAACAGGTTAAAGAAAAATACATATTATTATCTGGCATAAAAGTGTCATTTCTTTTATAAGATGTTTAACGTCTAAATTTAGATAGTTTCCTTTTAAAATCAGTGTCAAGCAAAATGAATAGAAGACTTCAAGCTTCTAAATACAATATTACATTAATTACTAACATATTATGCCAAATAATAATTAACATTGCAAATTTACCTCAAACAGGTATTTGTTTGAAGTAAATATGGTAGGGGGTTTGACTTAAAATTAGTGACTTCTACTCTGGAAAGGTGACTTCCGGTACACTCTGTCCATTGATTTCACTGTAACCGGTTTATCAATGATGGATCACTTGGTTTTCGTTAAAATAAGTTCTGTACATTTTAAAATGGGTGTACAGGTGATCTGTGTCCACTCAGTATAATAGAGATTTAGTTAAAACCAAGGTACTACTAAACTACTAATGTAACTTTAATCAATCGAGTTGCATGTGAAGTTAAGAACAAAATGCTAAATTAAATGCTTATGATCGGAAAACCGAACTTCGCTTGAACACTATCTGGTAAATATGGTGTGATATTGCGAAATATCAATAACATGAGAATTCTATGGAGAGAACTAAGCCTTTTCTAAGGTATGGGTCTCGTCTCATACTTACACACAGTTTCGACCAGAATAAAAATTAACTGAGTGTTGATAAAAATTTGTTAAACATAAGTACGACAACCAAATCTGATAAATGTTGTGTTTAACTGTGTAATTACAACAGATCACATACCTATATACGAGAACTAATTCGCATGGGACATCTACATCTCAGGGTGTGATTGCGACAGTTCAAATAAATAAAGACGAGAACTAAGTCGCAACTGAGCAGCGCTTCGGTGGCCAAGTTTGGAATTGCATTGTTTTGGTTACTTCTAACCATGGCGAGAAACTAAGCTTATAATGTAAAATTTTTTATACTTAAACAAATAATAGTTCAACTTTAGTATTATTCCCTTATTTTTTACATTTAATCCTGTCAGTATAGCAAATAGCGGTTCACTATCTAAATTGGAAGTTGATAAACATTTCAGTAATGCATCGAAATACCGTCGTCCAATAAAAGATGATTATTTCTATAAATATACAATGTTGAAACCAAACACGGGTGTAGTTGAAAGAGATCATTTAAACACGAGCGAGAACTAAACCTGCTAAGTGATCTACGATACCACGCGACGATATACGCTGATACGGCTGAACTACGTTACCGACAAATCTATGTTTTTTACCTTTTTTATGGTTTATAAGTAAAAAAGTTGTAGTTTTATGATTTTCCCTAAATTGAAACATCTCAAAGAATGCCCATGCCAAATTTCATGTCTCTAGCTTAAACGGTCGCTTCAGGACTTTAAGATCATCAGTGAGTCAGTCAGTCAGTCAGTTACACATGGGGCTGTATATATTATAGACTCGCCTACGGCTCGATGGGGCTCCGCCCCATGCCCCTTAGGGGTTGCCTCGAATAAGGGGTTGTCCTAAATTCGTAAATTAATAAAAAGTCAAGTATGAATTAGTTTACTTCCACGGAACAATTTATGTGAATATTTTAGGTGTTACGATGGATGAAGGGTCCAACCCAATAATTGGTTGTTCCAATTCCGTAAATTACTGTCAAAACCTCATACAATGAACAGGCTAGTAGAGGGCTCAACTCCCATGACAGTAACAGAAGCGGCCAATGCACACTACTCACATTTAATAATAAAAAGCTTTAAAAATTGCCCACGGGACAAAGTCAAGTATGAATTAGTTTAATTCCACGGAAGAATTTATGTAAATATTCTAGGTGTTACGCAGGATGGAGGGTCCAACCCAATAATTGGTTGCCTCAATTCCGTAAATTACTATCAAAACCTCATACAATGAACATCCTAGTGGAGGGCTCAACCCTCATGACAATAACAGAAGCGGCCAATACACACTACTCACAATAAATAAGCTTTGAAATTGCCCACGGCTCATGGTTCAATCGCACTCCCTAGTTCCCCTTAATTCGTTTAAAAATATAATGGAGCTGTGAAATATTAAAGAAACTATGTAAATAGTCATGCTCAAAAACTGTTGTTTTAAAATTTTGGAGATACGATTATGATTGCACATGATTTAGGTAATAGGTGTATTCTGAAAAGATAAAAGTGGAATAAAATTGTAAGTTTATATAAAGGATCGTTGTATATAATAGAAGAAAAACACAATAACAATTTTATCTTTAAAAATCAGCAATTATTAAATTTACAGTTTTAAATATTATATATTTTGGTTCAGAAAATTTATAAAATAGAGCCCTAGTAGTATGTATTAGATCACAGGGTAATAGGTAAGTTTTAACGTCTTTATAAAGTATTAAAATGAAGTTATTTGCAAATTGAGAAACATAAAATCGGCGTACAGTAGGCATTTTCAATTAATAGTAGTCAAAAATCAATTGTGAAATAATAGCCCAAAAAGGATTGTTAGTTAAATTAAAATATACTGAAAGATTTATAATAATTGAAAAAGCATCGAATAGTTTTAAATTGAAACAATAATTGAGGTAATCGAGACTTTAGGTCTGCATTGAGGAAGTTTGAATTAGTAAGGGCGAATTTGAATTAGTAATCTAAAATAAGCTGAAAATGAAACGAGATCCTAACATTTAAATCTGTTCTTTTTGTTCAATACTCATTTAAAAATTCTCAAAAACATATTTAAAGTGTGTATTAAAATATAATGTTAAATACTGAATATAAATAAAACAGAAAGATAATAATTAACTGTCTATTAATTATTTTACAAAGTAATAGAAGTATATTGCGTTAAGGTCACGGCACGAGCTCCACAGTAAATTCATTGAATGCGAAATTTGGCCGAAGACGTAACCCAGGGTGAATTAGAATTAGTTATCTAAAATGAAGTGAAAATGAAACGAAACCTAACATTTGAATCTGTTCTTTTTGTTCAATACTCATTTAAACATTCTCACAAACATACTTTTAAGTGTGTAAAAAAATCTAATATAAGACACTGAATACCAATCAAAACAAAAAGATAATAATTAACCGTCTATTAAGTATTAATAGACGGTCTATTAACCGTCTATTAATTATGTTACGTTAAGATCACAGCTCGAGCTTCACAGCAAAATTCGTGTAGTGCGAAATTCGGCCGAAAGGTCATCATCCAGTGTGAATTTGAATCTAAAATTAAAATTAATTGAAAACAAAACGAGAACCTAACATTATAATCTGTTTCTTTTGTTCATTAATTGTTTAAAAATTCTCAAAAGCAATATCGTTAAAAAGACGTTCAATGAGTTTTGTATATTTTAAAAGGGTTATTAGCGATTTTGTCATGAGCTAGACACATCTAATGTAACTTAGCTGTTACATATGCAAATAAAATGAAATCTAAATTTGAATGTGTAATTTTACTTTGTCAGAGGTGTACACTGAACATCACTAAGACAGTAAATGAAAATATATGTGTAAACTTTCACCCGCCATGGAAATTTCGTCCTTTTGAACCAAACACGGGTGTAGTTGAAAAAGATCATTTAAACACGAGCGAGAACTAAACCTGCTAAGTGATCTACGATACCACGCGGCGATATACGCTGATCCGGCTGAACTACGTTACCGACAAATCTATATTTTTTTACCTTTTTTATAGTTTAAAAGGAAAAAAGTTGTAGTTTTATGATTTTTCCTAAATTGAAACATCTCATAGAATGTCCATGCCAAATTTCAAGTCTCTATCTTAAACGGTCGCTTCAGGAATTTAATATCATCAGTGAGTGAGTCAGTCAGTCAGTTACACATGCGGCTGTATATATTATAGACTCTGACGATTTTAAAACTCTTTGGAACCTGTATCCGGCCTTCACTATTAAATTTTATACTCGTTCACTGATAATTTCTCCGTGAAATATATACATCCAAAAACATTCCACTATTTTTAACAAAAAATATAAGTGAGCCTACTTTTACAAAGCAAGCAACAAAATATTTACAGTTCGCACACTGTCAAAAAACATAAAGGCTATTTACGAAAAATCCAAGTCAAGTTTGATGATGTTGTGCCTTTAAAACTACACAGTAACGGACCGAAGTAACCAATAAAATAACATGGGGAGTGGAGTTAAGAAAATCACTTAAATATTTACGAATAGCCTATTGGTGCCAAAGCCAAGAGTTTGACCACACTTTGTGACATGGGAGGTTGGGATGAACCTGTAAACAAGGAGATTTATTCCGCCGCCAACTACCGTATACCTGGCTCGGGCTTCGCGCAGTTGATGCAAATCGAAGGAATTTTTCGCGCAGTTGATGTGCGACCGGTTCGTGCAAAAGCATGGAATTTATTAAAGTATCCCCTTGATCACAATCAAAATCCCGTTGATCGAGCTGAAAAATCCAGTTTTATTCCACCTATTGAATTAATATAAGTAATTCCCCCCTCCCACCTCCATTTCGGCGACTTTTAGTATGATTTCTCTATTATAACCTTTTCTGTTTTATAACACAGTTTTCCTCAATTTGTTGTTTATTTATTCAGTTGAGAAGTTCTGCTATCATAACCGCATGTTCCCAAGAAGGAAAAAATTATTTTAGATTTTAACACCAACCACACGCAGTTTTAAACAACATTAATTAATAGGGGGAAAAACTTAGTCTTGTAGGTATGTAAAAATTTTATTTCAAATTAATTTTTTTTATTAAGTATTAATAATCGATCCAGTTGGGGCTTTGAAAATCTCGGAACAAGGCAAAAATCTCACGAATAGAAATGCAGGACTAGAGCGACATCTGCACGCTCGCTCACTCGCCTATGACATCACTGGTGACAGAGTAACTGAACTGCGGTATCTTGTTCACACATTCGCTTTACAACAGCCGTGACATTATCATTGGTACATTTATGATTTTTTTATTTGATCAAGAATAGTATCGCCATGTTAGACGCGGTTTTTGTACCTACCTTCGTATAAGTGGTTATCATCCATGTTCGGGACTCTTTAGGCTACGGTACCACTATTTATAGGAGAATGAGTAATGACAAATTAAAACTGGATAGTGATATTTAAAAGATTGTGACTGAAACACAAATTTATGTGTAGATGGAAATTTTCTGTGCCTAAACAACATCTCGGAACTAAATTTAGTCTAAAACTAAAAAAATATAAAACGCGAATAAACTGCATGACAAATTCATCAATTTTAATTTCTTTAACCCTGATAATTCCTGGACGTTGTGTGCTCTTTAAAAAAAAATAATGGGCTAAAACAGAAATAAGTAGGGAATTTTATTTTTTTGTTTTGAAATCAAGTATATCTTAAAATGGTTTACAGTAATGGTTTATTTATAACCCAAATATGTCCGACAGAAAAAAAGTTAAGATTATTTTCATTTTGGCACACACAACAACATGTAGACGCAAGAGCTTAGCAAAAGCAACCATCAAACTGTTATGAAAAGTTCCATACTAAAACCGAACAATAGGTATAAAAGTAAGCGTAAAACATATTGATAAGATGAATTACTTTATTGGTAAACTGACCTTGAAAAGGCATTGTAACGCTCAAAAGCAGACCGAACCGAACCAGCAAACACGTACCTGGAAATAATAAATCACAGCTGTTAAACATGTAAAACTAAGGCAAAAAGTCACATGAAATGATAAAGTTTGCAGTTTATTACAGTTTTAAATGTTTAAAATAAACTTTTCATTGAATTATGTGCTGAGAGGTCTTTTAAGTTGTGAATAAATTTTGTTATAGAGATAAAGCACAGCAAGTCCAATATAAACAACTGGATTTGAAAGTTATAAGGAAGCACCATGGATTATTTTATTGCAACTACCAATCATAATTTTAATAGGAAAACTGTGTTCTTCACATTTAACCGTGTAAAAAAACAACAGCAACAACATTTTCTCATCGTAACAACAATCTAAGTCATTTTCCTACGTTATAACAACCTAAAGTTATTGTTATATGCTCTTTAAATAATGTTACAAGCTTCAGGAAACAGAAAGTCAAAACTGGCTGGGTAAATGAGTTGCCGGTTCGGCTCTGAGAAAAGTTAGTAGCTTTTTAAATGTTCGATAATGTACCCAGTCGCCATTTGTCATTGGGGTATTAATTAGCCATGCTCTCTAACAACAGGTAGATGTTGGATAGCAACAATAGCGCGGGATTTAGACTGTTTCTCGTCAAAACATAAAAAATGCCTATGACCTCCTGAAAATACATAGGAAAATACAAGAATTAGTTAACTGTATTAAAGAATTTTGCAAAAACCTTATTTTTAGAACATGTTTAATAATAAACCATTGACTGTTTACACTAACGTGAATAGACTTCTCATAAAATTCTTAATGTTTGATACCGAAATTTGGCAGGTTCATGTACGACGCACAATGCAGGCATAGCGATCGATGTTGTATAGAGCTAGATTTACACTGCTGCAAAAACATTTTACCACAACACGAACATAACCTTCGGGATAAATGTTTCATCCTTGGTTAAGAAGAGTGGTACGACTCAATGTATCTAGAACAAACCTTCTCATTCTAGATTTCTTGGTACAACTAATTTACCTATCATATGTTACTTGTACTTCATTTACGCCGCAGAAGATCGCACCACCATAAATTTAGGTTTCAAACACGCCTATGTTATGATAAACCTATCCACGTTAGACATTAGTCTCATATACAGGGTGAACAACTTAACTGTGCCACCATTGGCATATCCTAAACTATGAGATTTAGAGGAAACTTTAAATGGGGAACTTCACCTATTTTTTTAAGATGATAAAAAATGTGAATTCCATTTTCTTCTAAATGGCCGCCATTTTCCAATATGGCGGCCAACTTTAAAATTTCTTACGGAACACCCTATATTTTATGGTGTTTTTGGAATGTACATGTAATTTTGAGACATTTCTATGCCTTGACATTTTTCTCTAAATCTAACGGATATTGAGCTACAGGTAATTAAGTTCATTTTTAGTTCCATAAGAATAACATGGGACAAACTTTATCTGTCCATATCTCTGAAACCATTCGTTAAAATAAAAAATACTCAAGAATAAAAATGTCTTAAACTGATGTTTTAATGCCATTTTTTCATAATAACACTAATTTGCTACAAATTTTATTTTTTTACCGCCATCTTGGAAATAAGTTAATTTATTCGTAAATGATAATTTTTATGTGTGAAATGTTCTTCAAACATCAGTTTAAGACATTTTTATTCTTGAGTATTTTTTTATTTTACCGAATGGTTTCAGAGATATGGACAGATAAAGTTTATCCCATGTTATTCTTATGGAACTAAAAATGAACTTTAATTACCTGTAGCTCAATAACCGTTAGATTTAGAGAAAAATGTCAAGGAATAAAAATGTCTCAAAATTACATTTACATTCCAAAAACACTATAAAATATAGCGTATTCTATAAGAAATTTTAAAGTTGGCCGCCATATTGGGAAATGGCGGCCATTTAGAAGAAAATGGAATTCATATTTTTTATCATCTTAAAAAAATAGGTGATGTTCCCCATTTCAAGTTTTCTCTAAATCTTATAGTTTAGGATATGCCAATGGTGGCACAGTTAAGTTGTTCACCCTGTATAGTCAAAGCTTAATCTATCCAATACGTCAAAGCAAATAAGAAAACTTTTTAAGTTACAGCAATAAAATAATAGTTTACAATATGAAATAGTTACGGTACAGCTACCTGAACTGCCAGGCCGACGAACCCTTTAATATAAAAACCTTCAGTATTTCTATTTTCTCACTTTTAACATCGTAATTGTCTTTCAATATAGAGAAATCAATCCACTGCCACAATAGTTACCTACAAGCTCTTTAATGAGTCGGGAAGCCATTACGGCAAAAAAGGCGAGTACAAAAAAGGTGTTGGCGAAAAAAGCTGGTAACTTTCACAGTCTCGGTGGAAAGTTGACTTGCTGCAACTGTATCTGCGGCGCGGGCGCGCATGACTGGGCATCGCTCTGCGCATGCGCAAAGCATAGCATGACTGCGGCTGCAGGCACGCCTGCGCACTGCGCGCTAGCGTGGCGATTCCGGTGGGGATTATGTACTCGTACTGGATAGGCGAGCTTTTAAATATTGTAACCACGATTTTTTTTTTTTATTTGGCACGAACCAAATTGATGCAATTTTTTATCCTTCCAAGAAAGGAATTGCAACATCGTGACAGAAGTTTGTTAATTTAGTATTGGAGAAGGAGCGTTAACTTCTGGTAGGTAATATGTTTAGAAGTAAAATTACCTGGGAGATTTTTAATTTAATGTGAGCCTTAAAACTTTGAGAAAAGTGGGTTAAAATATATTTTTTATAGCCCCTGAACTGCAATAACAAGAAACTATAGGTTGTATTATACCTTGTATTATATAGGTTGTTTCCTGTTAAAAAGCTACAAAAGTACAAAAGTATTACAGTTCAAAAGTTGAAACATAGCTTATCTTGACATGTGTTTCGGTTTGACTAAATCAATAGCATACAGTGCAGAACATGAAGATACACTGAGTTGTTCTCAAACGTTGAAGTTAAATCGTGACTCAATGTATCGTGTATGTATGTGTGTGTAAGTGTTTTGATTTATTTGGTGTTAACTATTGACAGCGACCATGTGGATCTGCAAGTGTACTGTCTGTTTTGAGAATGGTTTATTCAAACCGAAATATTATGTAAACATAAGTGAGGTTTTTTTAACTGCTGACGCAAAGCGGTAATACAGGTAACCTTTATTTTTTTAAAGAACAAAGGATATTTCAGTAGAAAAATAGCACGTTTTCGTAGAAAAAATAGTGTCAGATATAGAAAGAGTACCTATAGAGTGGGCAACCAATGGCACTATGATCCCTAGGAAGACCCAGGCTCAGATGGAATTACCAGATAAACCAAGACGTGCGTTGGGTTCCAACTAAAAGAGGTCCCAACCAAAAGAGGTTAGGAGCAAGTTAAGTTTGGAGATAGAAAAGGACAGAACGCAGGAGAGGCAAAATATACGAGTAGTTGGCGAGGCCAAATTTTACTTGGGATTTGTATGGCCTCAGGAGTAAGATACTGTCGTAACCTGTAAAACAATCTAATAGGAAATTAAATTTAAATAAATATAGTACGTATCTGACACTAACAGTCACTTAATACTGTAGCCTACATATTCCATTTCCTGTACAATTGCTAGTCGCATCGACTGTAATTGTACAGTGTTACGTCAGTATGACGCGTTTCTGACGTAGTTTTGACTAGATAAATCACTTGTTTACATAAAGCTTTTCATACAATTCCTTCACAGAGGTATGGAGTTATGCCATCAGATATTATTTAACGTAATTTTTACATTTTGCAACAATAGGCTATCAATTTTAAGGTAAAGTGATGAATATCATTCATGCCAAGCAATCAATTGCCCAACATTTACGGCTTTTGCAAAATGTTTCTTTATAGTTTATTACTTTGCGTAATAAATTGGTTATGAAAACTGCTGTATGATGAAATCTACATAGGATCTGACATTAACTTATACGCAACAAGAAGATTCGTTAAGAAGCACGATTTTGCTCATGAGCTTCAAATTAGGTAGAGAAGCTGAAATGCCTTCTTGTCTCGTTGAAGTCTTTACCCAACATGACTCAAGACAGTTGACCCAACCAACAATAAACAGCACATAAATCATTTAAGCTCCCATTCCAAGTCTCAGCCGCTGACCAAAACCATGCTCGGATGCATGTGTATCAAGCTCTGCCAACTGGGACTTAATTTTGTTTTCTTCTCAGTTTCACATATGTTCACATCAAATGTATTTCACGTTGTCGCTTGTACGTTTTCCGGGCGCATATACCAGGTTTTTCCTTTTTCAGTGGCAGAATGTACTCCTCAAAACCACATTATAAGAAACGACAAACAAAACACACAAATACAAGAAATAAATACAAATTAATTAAGTTTACTCCAGGAAAACATTACCTTTTTGCGATGAGAGTAGATAAATAAACATCCATCAAAATGTGGATGCTGGGAAGGAGTTTAAAGTCAGCCTATGAATACACACGAAACAAATAATAACCAACTAACAATAAAGCACAAACAAACTTAACTTTTAGGTTGAAAAATAAATTACTGTACCGTACTTCACAAAATAAAAAGAAATAGTTTAAGTAGACGTATAAAGCCCCATGTCACTAAAAGAGATGAGTTATTTGTGTACAAAATAAACGAAGAGTTACCAAACTGTGGGGTTTGGACCGTTCCCCGTCAAAACGTTAAAAATGCCACTGGCGTAGATACACCCAAAATAATAATAATAATAAAACTGTAACTTCATTTTTCATTATACGGCCAACCAAATGAATAATTGTTCATAGTTCATGACTTGATTTATTTAGGCTAACAATTTACATTTACTTTCCTTTCAAAATAGTCTTCTTGGACAATTTTAATTCTTGTAGAAGGCACCAGTTACTAATACAACTCTATGATTGCTTGGGCAAAAATTAGTTCAACATATATACGAGCAATTAAGATACACTTAGTGAAGAAAGACTAATTTTAAGATACACATCCTCTTGTAAAACATAATTTAATGTCATGATATAAGTTATTTATTAATTTATGAACAAAGCCAGAGCCTAAAACATTCGCACATAAAACATATTCGATTTAACTTAAATCCAAGATTTTTTTATGATTCGTCACACAAATGATGTAAAAGGAGATAAAAACATAGGTTTCTATTTTAAAAATCCTTTGCAATTTTAAATAATTTTCCTAGTCTCACATCAATTTAAGGAGCCGGTAATCAACAAGCATTCAACAAGTGTGGTTGAGGGTGTTAGAGGGGTTGGAGGGGGAAGATGTGACGTCATATCGCCCACATTGTTGCCCCCTCGCACTCTCTCTCACTCTTTCTTCCCAACCCCACAGACACCCACCCCGTCTATATTTTCCGCACGTTTTACTCGCTGTCGCCACCCTGTGTTAATTTTAACATCGCAGACGCTTTTCGCGTGGGCGAAATGTCTGTCTGGAGCAGGTTTGTGGATTGGAAAATAAATGAAACTTGAAATCGGTTCGACAGGAGTTTTATGTTGAGTTTTAGAAATAAACCTTTGTTAAATTGGAATTCTTATTAGTCTTACATCGAAAATGTGTAGGTCTAATTTAGTTTCATAAAGGTACAGTAATTTAAATCCAATAAAATTATAACATGTAGCCTAGTACAATCGCAGCAGTTAAAACGCCATCTATGGTTCACACTGTCCCGAACATTCATATTTGTTCTAAACATTTTTGAGAATTACAAAAAGATGTTTACAAGTGAATAATTTACAATCAAATATTATCCTTAGGATCTTATCAAGTTAAAATATTTAACAACAAACTCTGTCCCAACTAAAGTCGAGTTTTCTGGTGTTTTAGTTAGTTATAACAAGTTCTTACTCAATTGTATAGTAAGATTATTTTGAAATGAACTGCTATTTTACACGATTGTTTAGCCTTACGCTTGATACATTTTTTTAGAAAATTACTTCTTTTGGGGAAAGGGAGACAAATCCATGCTTGCAGTGGGCAACCCATGATTCGAACCCAAGACCCGCGGTTGTACATATATACAGTAGATGAAAAGTTTACTGTTAGACTTAAAGATATGCCAACACCTTAATTGTTGGTGGAATAAATTTGTCAAGGAAACTGTAAAAATAACCTTACTCATTGTGATGAAGAAGGAAAATTATAATCCTATTCTAAGTCATGTTTAAACACGTAATACACTCATGAATACGTAACAAGATGACAACTAGTACGCAAAGTAAACTTACAAGGAAGCGAAGATGGTGAAACAGACTGTACAGATGCACTTGGCCGGCTGCGCTTCGGACGAGATTTAATTAGGGTACAGTCGGGTCGCGGCCAAGTAGACCTAGACATCCGCTGGCGAGCGAGATACTTATCCCATTGACAACAATCAAACTATACGGGCTGTACGCACCCTGGCCCAGCAGTTCAACAGAATATGTTGTCGAATAGTGAATGTCGTGTACGCCACCCTTTACAGGGCCATCCCATCCCATGTTATGCTTTAGCTACGTCACCGAAGTAGGTTACATATAGATAATGCCACTATGCATACCCGTAAAGAATTATTTATAGGCCTACTCTCCTCGCCAAAACAAACGTACAGTACATTAGGGTATTTGATAAAAACATAAAAAACAACCTCTATGTAAAGCTTTTCATATCTGACAGTGACAATCATTTTTCCGTAACAAATTACATGTTTTTGATTTCCCTGTTTGTAACTGTGATTTTTCCAAATAGTGAGTACATTAATAAAAACATCTTAGTGTTGGATTTATTTAATTTTATACATGTTTTTGTTGCTTGTTAAACAATTTCTTGATCATTTGTCAGGTTGGTTAAAAACAAATTGCATTTTAATCTAAACTAGATTTATCGACGAAAAATATGCCTCAAAACCAAGTCCGTCTTGATGAACCCTTTATCCATTCTTTTAAAGCGATGAAAGCTATAAACCATATTTTTATTCTTACAAATAAAGGAGTTATTGCTTTTCCCGTTTAAAATTGCTCTTATAGGGAAGAGATGCAAAGGCGATTGACTGCACAGCCCTCTTACATCATCACCACAGTATTTTTGCACTAACGTACTTCAAGTCCAACGCATTTCTTTCAGATTAGTGCGGGTGAGCTGTCATCGTAGCTCGTCGAGCAGGTCTCGGGTGCTTCGTGTCTTCAGTAGCGAAGCTTCATGGCCGTGCATAGTACCCGCCACCTTGTATTTTTATTCCCATAAGGCTAATGTTAAATTTGAAACATACGCCTTTAATATTGGCCCAAAAAGATTCACCTTTGTCATTTGAAAAGAAATTTTAATATACAGGGGACTGTGAAAGAAAAATTACTATTACTGTATAGAGCGTTTTATGAGTTTATAAACTACTGAAAAAACGTCCATGTTCAAGGAACAAATATGTTGAGAATACTTCGATGTTTATTAATTAAACAATCAATAATATAAAACTTTTGATTTCATAGGGCCCTAGGTATATTAAAATGTCCTTTTAAATCACATAAAGATGAATCTTTTTGACCTACATTAAAGGCGTATCGGATGTTTCAAATTTAACATTACTCTTATGGGTATAAAAAATTTAAATCGGTGTTTAGGCCTGCTACAGACTCTAAGAAGGTAAGGATGCAGCACTGATTCTATTACTTGACCACCAAGAATATCACAACGATATAATGGATTTATTTTCACGTAAAAACTGATGAGACAGCTGTTACTATTGTAGGACAGTTATTATTTTCGGATTAATGTAATATATTCCTTACAGAATGCAGAAAGATAATTTATGATTCACTTTTTTTGGAATTTCGATCAATTACTGTTTCTTTCACTTTTGTTCATAGCATGGTGGCGTTTTCCAGCACAAAGTATATTTAGGAAATTTATTGCGCTTCAAAAGATTAAGCCTAACACTTACTTGCAGCTCTTTTCATCAATTGATTGGAATTTTACATTGACTTTAATAGAGTTGATTTTAAATTATATACAGAAATTTGTAAGTGGAATGTGAGAAAGAAGAACACCTAAATGGATGTGGGAAGTTTGATCCTGAAGTATACTCTCCACTCGGATCCGAGACAGCATCACTATCTCCGTCCTCATTGGGAAATCGCCTTGTCAACAGATTCTTCAAACCTATTAACTACTTATTTTTCCACTTGAAATTTCGATACAGAGTTTCCACACTAAGATAACACACACTTTCAGATTATAGAACGGGTTTCCACGATTTCACAAACACTAGCTTGACTCTGATTCAAAGTTTTTCTCTTTTTACCAAAAAAAAACCAAAAAGGTTACGGAAAACCTATTAATACGAATAAGTAAAACCGTGAGGATAGTCCGAATGAAGGGGATCCAGGCAACACAGTGAGTAGAAGAGTTAGGTCACAAGTTAAACCCAATCAATGTCCAACCGACAATTAGAAAATTTAATATGCCAAGGTCATCAAAGTGGTTGTAACGTTGTAACCAATCATTGCAAAGGAAAATGTAAATTGTTAAACAGAACTTGAGTTGAGTTAGTCTTTCATATGTGGGACGGAATAAAATTTAACGTTGAAAAAATATGTACTTTTACTTTATAATAGCATACTGTATCAATAAGGAATTTTTAGTTATTCTTTTTAATCAACTCCATATGAATGTGTTTATTTATTCCATTAATTTTACAGTTCAGAATATACATATAATGGCACAGAAAGGTACATTTAGGCCTATGCATTTACAGAGTTTAAATGTATCAGTTATATTTGCAGTAAATCGATGGAAAAGTCAATCAGAAAACGCGGAACAAAATAAATCAAATTGCATTACACAAAGTTATGAATTATCATGCCATTTATCTATGTCTGCTCGTAAGTCAGTGTAGGCCTACCAAAATTGTGCTACTACGACCACAGAAACACCTAAATGTTACGAAACAAGTGTTGGAAAAAGTTGATATGTTAAAAATTAACTTCGTCCCTAAACATCTCTTCCATAACCGCACTTCCTATTTCGACAGTTTTTCTGTGCTAGCTGTGCCTTTGCCAGTGGATCATGGAGCGACACCATGTTAGCGATAGCAGGTGTTCAAAATGACGTAGGTTTGCACAGTTGAGAGCATAAAAGCGACAAACATCACTAATGAAATGGCACGACATACGGTAGGCTGTGCACACTGTACTATTGCTTACATTGGGACGAGAGATGTCACGTTAATGTCAGTTCTTCATCAGTTGTCAATCGTGTTGTTGCGATGATCATTACTGGAATACCAGTATTGTATATATAGACTTGTTATGTTGAATCATGTTTCTCATTGACTGACGATATCCGGTCTTGGGGATATTATTCACTTTGTATTTCTTGATTTTCGATTAGTATAGGGCTTAATAGTTAAAAACTAAAACCCTAGGCGCAAGCAAAACCCTTACAAAACATCTAGTTTATTTAATTTCGAAAATCAACTGTGTAGGGCCTTTTTTGAGCCTACTTATCATTGGGAATCGATCCATGAATTAGATTGAGAGAGTGGGAGGGTTATCCAGGTTTCTCAAGGCAAAGGTGGACCTATCTTGATAGACCAAGAAATATTTCTATAGCAACATTTTCAAAGAGACAAAGAGTTGACCAGGCCCATTCCATCTCATCAGCTTGATATCAGGTGGGAAAATGTAGACCAGCAGGTAATTATTGATACAATGAGATATTAAAATTGCAACATATTAAAGATGCAATGCGAACTTTACATCTGATCAGCATTACGGGACAATGTTGAAGGCCAGGCAATTCCTGATCCCATAGAGGTTTTTATCGCGAAATCTTCAAGAGGCAAGATGCAGAACTGACCTTTCTTGTGTATTAGCCCGTAAAATAGGGGAACAAAAATTTTGACTTAGATATTTCTTATGAAGTTTTTTCCATCGCAAAGTCTTCAAGAGGCAAAGGATGTAAACCTGGACCTTTATCATGAGGTATTTTCTTCGCAACATCATCCAGAGCCAAGGGCCAGGGCCAAGATGTCCTGGACCTTTCCATTTGATTGGCCCGGTATCGGGCAGCAAGGGTAACGGACCTCTTCCGATTTCGGCGGCGCCCGCGGCAGAGACCGGTTCCTCACAACAGTTATCATTCCATCACCCCTTCACTTCCACCACACCTACGAGGACCTCCGAGCTTGTTCGGGGAACCTCGGGTTACAGGAATTCCCAATACGGTTGTCTTGATATTTTAGACAACGATGATGAAATTAATTGATACACATAAATTCGTGTTCCTTTACGAGCTGAAGGTTTTTACATACAGCATGTATCCATAGAAAATTATTTTCACAAACTACGAGAGAAGTTACAGGTTTAAATAGCTCAAAAGTTAGTAATTAACTGAGTAATTATATGAGTAGTAATATTAAACTCACAACAGTTCCAGGTTATTTATTACGTAATTACAATGCCCTTTTCTATGTGTTTTTATGGAGTTTTAATATTGTGGTTATAACGGTGATAAACACAATGTGTATTGAGAAGAAACATAAAACTTACCGTACGGTATTTTTACAGTACAATTCAAAATGTTCATATCTTAATAATATATAGGCCTAGTTATTAAAAAAACTATGGGATAGACGACATAGTAGACTATGTCGTAGTAGACAGAAACGTCTGAGAATACAAAGTAATACATTTCGGTGCAATATTGGCATTGAAATAATGCTTTCCTGATATTCACCACGTTTCGTTTGCAGCAAACCAATTTTCATACAGCATCGAGGGTCAAAAATATTTATTTTTAAGGCGAAGGCAAAAAAAACAAAAAAACTTTACGACATGCCCAAACATGTTTTCCCAATCACTTCGGAAATCATAAATTAAACTTGTATTAAGTGAGGCTGGCTTTTTCCGCGTTGAAGGGAGCCCAGACGAATTGCACTGCCGCAAGGAGAAAGGTGGTTTGCACAATCCACAAATGTTTAACGGGACCTAAACCGTTGGAATGTGAGCAATGCGGGACGGCGGCGTCAAGGCTGGACGATACTTCCGGTGCCATGGAGTAATAAACTAACAATGCATCGGCATAGAGTAAGGAGTAATTAGGGGAAGAAAGTGGCGTCATCATAAAAGGCAGAATAAACCAGTGACATGAAATGGAAACAGGCCTATTAATTGTTAAAATGTAAAATTTGATGGATTAAATTACTCATTGGCGAAATTAATTAACTTCAAGAGTAATATTACAGAGGCCTGAGACAAGAGGGTCACTTAAATTTAATAAGATAGTTTCATTGAATAATTAAGGTCATATTTTTAAAGCTGGAAATCCTATTGCTGTGTCATATTGTATTAAATATTCCAAAGGTTTTGTGCGTATTAACGTTATTCAAGAGAACAAATATCGTGTAAACTATGGCTTTTTGAACCTTCTGTTCCTGTGTGGTTGGTACGTAGGTTAATGTCGTGGGGTTATGGTATAATAAACTTCAGAAGGAAAGGTAAATACAAATCTCGTTGGTTTTAAATCAGTTTTAATATCTGGTTTTGATTTTGTCGGTGGGTTTTTGGTAGGAAGTAATCGTTGTAATCCAAAACTTGTTAAAAAATATAGACTATCTCTGTGTAGATTAGCATATGTATTCTCAAGCAGCGAATAAGGGATATAAAAAAAATGTCCATAATAATAGAAACAATAATAGACTGTATCAGATAACTTATAAGTACTTTCTCACAACACTAGAATTCCCCATTTGTTTTACACTATGATATAGTGGGAGGAAGTACGGTAAAAATTTGACGAAACATAGTTTCTGTACAGTAACTGTAAGTTGGTCTGGATTTGGTGCACTATCGAAGGCTATAAGCTCATCACTCGCAATAAAACAACAAACAAATAATAATTATTCAAGACTCTTTAATAACGAGCGATTTCCGAAAACAAACAACTCACGGCGTTCGCTCTGTTCCCCAATTCGCCCGAGTTTACGGTTTCTACAGCAAGTACCTCTCTCTTCCCACAGACCCATCAGCCGAACTGCAGTTCCAACCAAAGGTCGCGGCGTTCCCAAATCCCTCCCAGGTAATAAATACCGTGCAACCTTTCCAGACCTCTTGCTCTTCTGCTGAAAATCTGCGTAGCAAATTTGGAGCCTAAGTTAGGATGCGAAATGTCGTTTTTGTGAATGAGATACGTAGGAACTCAAGAAAAATTCTAAAAATTGAAGATAGCGAATGAGAGTAGCAGACAAACAACGTGTCCGTGAGCGTCTCTCGTCCGGGGGTTCGGGGTCGCATCCCTTGCTGGCCGTTTCGAGTTGAGATTGTACGCTTACCCATCTCACCTTAAAGATAAATGCCAGAATGGTAAAAACTCAAAGCCTAGCAAGTTAGGTGTATCAAGAGGGCTATAAAATATGCAGCCTTCTGTACTTACATTGAAGTTATGCTTTCAGTTAGTAGGTCAAACTATGAAAACGAAGTACTGTATTGATGACACGAATGGAAATTCGTAACTAATCAATGAGCAAAATGCAGACAATACTTACTGGATAGAAAACATGGACGGGGGCATATGCCATTTGCTATCGAATACTCTGTTCACAAAATCATAATAAAAAGGTGTTTATAAAGCATTAAAAGTTTATATACCTGTATATTTTTGGGGTGGAGGAGCAAGGGGCTCCCATTTTTGGTGGTACCAGATTCACCTGGTTAATGAATGAACTGCTACAGAATGGGTAAATTCACAGAATTTACGTTAATTTACAGTAGCGAATTCATATTAACGAGTTTATGTGAGTCAATTTACATCAGCAGTGAATTCACTTAATAAATTTATATATTAGGCTTAGTGACAGTGATCCACATTCGTGAATTAACAAAGCCTAAGTGAAATTACCGAAGTCAATTAATCTACGTCAGTGAATTTTCTAGTGATGACTTTACAAGTAGTGATTTTGTGGATTCTAATCTCTCATTTGTGACTTTAAAGTAGTGAATTTATAGGAGTTAAACTGGTATCGGCAAAAGAGGGGAACCACAAATGTCTTCACACCGACATATATACTATCTTACACTAATTGGCAACACACAAACATAATACTGGTGGACTAAGTTTATAAACTTTGAACTCTATTAAACTATTAAACTCAGCAACTGCATACTCCACGTCGTGATTTTTATTAAATTATATGAACCGTACTTAAATTATCTTACGCAAACATCATAATATATCTTTGTATCTAATGTATGATCTCTACATAACCGGTACACATAGAAATATTATTTTATTTGACACACAATTCTCTAAATACACGTTGTTTAGCTGGTGTACGATACTTAAACAAAAGTATCGTTTATCAGAATGTCGAACTTTTGAGTGCGGTTCTAATAGCTTTCATAGGCTGGGTTTATCTTAACTGACTCACTAAACCTAATTGAAAGTGGAATGGAACACTTTTACCTAGTATCTCCACCACGACGATAGGGTGAAACTGTAACTGTTTTAAACCAGGAGTTGCATAACGAGAAATAAACTTTTGCTACGGTATACATGGTAGTAATTCTAGGGAGATTAAAGTTGTTGCTCGTACAATATTGTAAACTTATTTACTTGTTATTATTGTACAATCTTGCAAACAATAAACTTAAGTATGCTAAGTTTAGGCTACACTCCTTTTGTCGCTGTTTTTATTGTGAGGCGATATGAGTATTTTTGTGGATGCTTTACGTTTTTTGAAAGCGAATCCAGGAGTTGCAAAATCTGCCATACACCCAAACTTTTGATCAAATCTTCCCTCCGAGCAACTAATGGGCGTATGTTAAAATTACCCCAGTGGACAGTGATAGATTGTTTTAAAACTTGGACTATATAAAACAAAAACAAACAAAAAAAGTCCTGGCTAAAACTAAGAAACACTAATTCAAGGGACATGCCTTCCAAGTGCAAACCTACATTCACAACTGTCACTCAAAAAACAGGCAGCTATCTAGACGGAAGTGCATATCAACATAAATATTTAGTCAAGATTGCTACATACTCGTGTCTATTCTGTGACTGTCATAGATACAAGCGCAATGTTCGAATTTAAATGGTGGACCAGAAATGTTCACCGATTCCAAAAATGGAACACCAACTCCGTTAAGGTTACACTCAAGAACAAAACGTACAATGTTCTTGTATGTTAAGAAGCTACAACGATATTCAAAATTGGCCTGGTACATGGGAAGAAGCTAAAACTTGTTGACCTTAAACGTAGGCCGAAAATAAGGCTTAATTTTAGAAATTGGGGCTTGATAATTCTTTAATCTTTTCAACAGCTTTGCAAGCACAACTAATTAATCTGTTGTACGGCATTATGAATACAGTACTGAATCTCTATATCAGAGATTCTACATATTCAATTGTTTTACCTACTGTATATTTATCTTAATTTCTTTCATTGCTTAAAAACGTAATCTGACTACTATCCGCAACCATGAGTCCGTATGTAGACCAGCGTATAGCATAGGTTGTTCGGGAACTCTCATCCGCAACTTTGTGTGGAGATGAATAGGATCAATATAAAAATAGAAAGGAGAAAGGACATTATCCGTCATCTTAAACCTCTACAGATAAATAATTATTTTTAACATACACCCATATAAACCCATATGAGAACGTCAACAAATTGCATCAGATTGCAAAACTTATGATTTTTTAAATTATTATTCAGCGACAAGATGCTGCGTTTAGCGATAACTTGGCCAGTGACTGTCGTGATATAATAATATATCCCACATTAATTGTGAAAAATAATTTTAATATTCCAAGAAGAGTACATTTCTTTAAACATAACAAACATGCAACTAACTTACTTTAATAGTAAAAATACAATCAGCTGATATTTACAAAACTTCTAGAATAATTGACATTCAGTTCACAATATTAAACCAGTTGAATAATAATATTGATTTCTAACATTCCCCCTCAATATCATTATTCAACGCACTCCTTATAAAAAAAAGTTTGTTCTTTTAAACAATCTCTAGTCCCATTTAGAAACGCTGTTCTCAAATCCATTTGATGTAGGTATAGTGATTCATTAACTGCAACAGACAGAAGAGTTCGCAACGTTGTCATTTTGGCAACTGGGGCAAAGGTTTCATTGTAATCAAAACCCTTTTCTTGTAGAAATCCCTTGGTTACTAATTGTGCTTTATATCTTGGAGCTTTCTTGCCTTGATCTTTCATTCTAAAAACCCATTTACAGTCCAATACTTTCCGGTTATCTGGACGTGGAACTAATTCCCATGTGTTATTCTTTTTTAATGACTTCATTTCTTCCTCCATTGCTTGTTCCCATTTACTTTTATCAGAGCTTTTCAAAACACTTTGATAATCAGTTGGCAGATTATCGACAAAGTTGCTCGCATTTAATGCAAGGCATGACATGTCAAAGTCTTCGGTCCATTTTGGTGGTTTTCTCTGTCGTACTGGTCGTTCTTCAGTTTCATTATTTGTCGTTAGTTCTTGGTCTTCTTCTGCTTGTATTTCATCTTCCGTTGGTGTTTCATCTTATGAGTAAGGATCATCCCAGAATCCATTTTTTATTTCTGACTGCCGGTTGGGGAATTCATTTTCGTAAAACTTAACGTCTCTTGCTATGACTATCTTCCTAGTTTCAGGATCCCAAAGTCGATATCCGTTTGGTGCATAGCCCATCATGTACATTTTCTTTGATTTAGAATCAAACTTCGATCGATTTTCTTTTGCTATATGGACATAGCATACACAACCAAATACTCTTAAATTACTGATGTTGGGTTTAATACCGTACCAAGCTTCAGCTGGAGTTTTGTTCCTGAGAGATACTGTAGGACTCCGGTTTATGAGATAAACACTGGTTAATACAGCTTCACACCACATTTCTTTTGAAAGTCCTGACCTTAACAGCATTGCTCTTGCACGATCAACAATTGTTCTGTTCATCCTCTCAGCCTTACCATTTTGCTGTGGCGTCCGAGGAACTGTGTACTCCACACTGATGCCTTTCTTCTCACAGAACTGTTTAAATTCATTTGAAATATATTCACCTCCGTTGTCGCATCTAAGTCGAGAAATCTTCAAATTAAACTTGGCTGTTACCTGAGCTTCATACTTTTGAAGACAGTCAAACACCTCATTCTTATTCTTAATCAAATACACTTGAGTGAAATGTGTAAAGTCATCAATAAAGCTTACAAAGTACTTACTTCCATTCCATCCTTGAGGGGAGACTGGTCCACAAACATCGCTGTGTATCAACTCTAATGGTCTCATTGTCGATATAGAGAAACGTTTAAAGGGAAGTTTGGTTTGCTTACCTTGTAAACATGGTTCACACTTCTGAGAGGTCACTTCAACATTAGGAGGATTTTCTACCATATTTTTATTAATTAACTTCCTAAATGAAGTTTCACCAATGTGACCTAATCTGTCATGCCACAAAGTGTACTCGTCAGGTTTGGTTAATAGGCTAGTTTTTCTCTTTAGTACTACTTTAAGTTCATACAGCTCATTTACTCTTTTGCCTATTCCAACTATACGTTCCCCTTTAAAAATTTGACATAAATTGTCTTTGAAAACTAATACTGTATTTAATTGTACTACTTTACTAACAGAAAATAAGTTTGCTTCAAGATTTGGAACAAATAAAACATCACTAAAATCATAATCTACCTTCTCATTATTTACATAAGCATAACCTTTAATATTGCCAATCTTTGTTGCAAACAAATGTTCTCCAGATTTTGCTACGGATACTTTAATTGGATTGTCAAGATCCTTACACTCATAAAAGTAATCTTCACAATTAATCATATGTGCTGTGGCTCCAGAGTCTATGTACCATTTCATTTCGTTTGTGCTTTCTGACTGAAAAGCTATTGAATAATCACTCACCTCAGAATTATTATTGAAGGCTACCTCACCACTGCCTTTCTTTGCAGTATTAGCTTGTTGCTTTTGTTCCCCCTTCTTCCATTGACTCCGGTCCCAAGGTTTTCCAGTCTTCGATGATTGACTGATACTTCCTTCCTGATTTGTATTTTGATTTGTTTTCAGATATAGTCTGCAGTCTGAACGCTTGTGTCCATATTTTCCACAGTGATGGCACTGAAAGTTAAATTGTTTTCCTGAAAATGCTGCACTGTTTTCTCTTGACGAGTCATCCTTCTTATATAATTTTTCATTATTTCTTTTTGTTTCTTCATCAAGGAGCTTTGATTTGACAAAATTAACTGTCAGGCGATCATCTGCTACAGTTTCCAAAGCAGTAATTATTGCTTCGTACCTTTTCGGCAATGTTAAGAATAAATGACAAATAATGTCTTTTTCTTCCATCCGTACATCAGCTCCACGAAGTTCTCTTATTAATTTATCAAAATTCAGGAAATGAGATTCAAGGGACTCATTATCCTTTATCTTCATTTGTAGTAATTTCTTCCTGAGATAAATCTGAGTTGCAATTCCTCTTCTTTGGAAATTAGTAGTTAAAATTTCCCATATTTCATTTGGTGTCTTAGCATCTTTGATATACTCTAAATGACTGTCCGCTATTCTTTGAACTATTAAAGACTTGCACTTTCTCTGTTTCTTTAGTAAGCCTTCGATCTTTTTCTCTTTTTCCTTTTTAATTTTCTCGTCATCTTCATCTTGGATTACAATCTTTTTAACTAAGTCATCTTCAATAAATTCCAGTAAATCCTTTTCTTCCAAAAGAACTTCCATCCTGTATTTCCAGTTACTAAAATTGGTTCCATCAAATAATGGTATCTTATACTTGTCATCCTCATCCATTTTCACTTATTTAAAACATATATAACATTAAGGGCAAAAACTTCTTTACTTCTAACTATTTAAAGCATTTAATTTTGCTGGGCCCATAACCATGTCGTGATATAATAATATATCCCACATTAATTGTGAAAAATAATTTTAATATTCCAAGAAGAGTACATTTCTTTAAACATAACAAACATGCAACTAACTTACTTTAATAGTAAAAATACAATCAGCTGATATTTACAAAACTTCTAGAATAATTGACATTCAGTTCACAATATTAAACCAGTTGAATAATAATATTGATTTCTAACATATTATTATTCAATGATGATATAATATATTATATTAACATCATGACCCCACCGCCACTCCCTGACCTTGATCTTGAACCCCCCCTCCCCCTCAACCCGCCGACACTATGATAACGGGGTCGTGTGGATGTGAAAAAATAAGCGGCCATCCCACGGTTTTCCGTCAAAACACTACCGTTACCGTAGCTAGGTTTGCTTGTCGAATTGCTGATGGATTTTTCAAAATGTATTTTTTGAAATTAATGTCATGTAGCTGAGTAGGCCTACATTAAAAACTTTGACAAGTTCATGAACACAGAGTTTTGTAGATTTTCAGCAAGTATCATTGGCAAATACATTTTTTGGACTTTCTTCATAGCTCGTCAAGATATTTAAATAATTAATTCTAAAACTAATGACAAACAAATATTATTTTAAGAACAAGCAATTTTAGCTAGGCCTATTAGCAATCGGCCTATACTTACTAAACGATCATGACTCAATTTTCCTCAAGCACGAGACGAAGCTATAAATGATTTCTTATAGAATACAAAGTTCAAATAAGATTTTTGATAAGAATCCACTTCTATTTGTAGTGTACTGATATCACCAGTAAAAATAAATTGATCATCAGCCTTGACGGGGTTTTCTTTTTTCAAATATATCGCCCATTATTAGGTTGGAAAGATATTTTTACCAATTTTAAACTCTATTTGTCGTATAGCTTTGACATGCTCTGTTACGTTCTCCGTTCTCCCCATCTCAGGTTGGAAAGAAATTGAATACAACCATTTTCGTGGTTTGTTCGAATTATAAATTATTTATTATTATAACGATTGAAAAATTAGTAGGCTATACCCTACTTAAGAAAAATTTAAAAAATATATATATTTGGCAAAAACAATGTTTGCAAATAGCCAAGCGAGTACAGTAAGAGATAGGATTCATTCTTAGAAAATCATTTAAAACACGTATCAATCAATGTTAACGTCATAAATATAGTAGGGTAACCTAATCGAAAATCGAACTGATATTTTCACTTGATAAATTATTCAAAATCCCATCGATTCCACGGCCAGATACTTCGCAGCGCGGGGTGACGACTGCTTGTAAAATAAACAACAACCGGGGGAAATGTAGGTTAGTAGGTGAAGCTATGTGGGGGAGGGTGGGGCCACCCCTACCATAATATCACAAATCGCGGCAAGAAATTGAAACTATTCCATGCACACATTTGTGTTTCTACTCAAGTTTGCGGGGTGTTTCAGAGCACTTGTCAATAATTATTTTGAATAATTGACCTCTTGTCTTTGATTTTGTTTGTACCACGGTACTTACAAACATTTGAATAAATAGATCTTATGCAAAAATTAAAAACAAACATTTTAGAGTAAAAGTTTCTTTCCTTTAAAATTAGGTAGCCTAAAGTTCTTTTTTCCCACCCCATCGATTTACAATTTAGCATAGGCTACATTTAATCAAATAAACGGACGTCTACAGATTGACAGAAATTGAAACTATAGGCAAATGCTTTACCACAATTATTACCACAATAATCAGGTGTAGTGCCAGGCCGACTAGGATGGAAACACAATAGGCGCTCAAAGTCGGCAAGGAAGTACACTTGCAAATTAGTTACCCTGTAGATCGCCAGGCGAGCTACTTATTAAATTTAAATTCCGTGAGCAGTCTATATTACAGGCGCGTACCGTAGTACATCGCATTTAATAACAGAAAATGGTAGGCCTTTCTAAATGGTAGGTCTCTAAAAATCTAATTCATAATGAATCGCCTACCAACGGAGAACGAAGGGTGTAGCACATATGGGTCAACTGTCCGAGTGGGAGACGACTGATAACGCAGGAAATACTGATAACAGATCCAAAACTGAGTTCCGCCTCTCCCCTCCCCCTTGCCGGACATCAAACCCGGGTCTTCCGGCAGCGAACCTGAATACAGATTGATCCAACCGAGAGCTGCAATATAGTCTCGTTACATCTCTTATCGTCGATTGAATAACTTCTGATACTTTACCACCAATTAGTAATGTGGGGGCTTACAAAAGTTTTGGAAAATTTACCAATATCGTAATTACCAAGGATGAAATAAAGATAACAAATTTCCGGCGACCAGAAGCACAAGTTTACAATTATTACGTTGGTTAAAAAGACGATAAACATTTTACGATAAAGTTGGGTCGTTTGAATGACAACTATGGCATAATATGTAATTATCGTTACCCTATACCCCTACATAAATTTAACGTAGGTCTTGTGGAGTGAAAAATCAAAACAACGAAATTCTGATAATAACTGACTGAACTGTCAATGTACAGATCACGGGTTACACGATAAATATGTGGTTTTGAATTTTAATTGCCGAATCATATGAAGATAGACCTATTAGTTCTTAATAGTGCTTTTATACTGATGATTATAATTGTTTAGATAAATAAAAATAAAGTAAAAAATGTCATTTGTTATAGGAATAGAAATTGCATTAAAAAAATAAAAGAATATTTAACAATAGCAAAGCCACCTGATAACTAAATAATAAAAACCATGTGAAACAGCTTTAATAAAAGTTGTGTTTCAGAAAATTAATAGGCTACTAGAGTCCAGCACCTCTAGGCATAAAAATAATAAAACAAAAAAACCTATGGACGAGTGAGTGAAGCGAACGAGCTCGTCTTGAAAAGAAATAAGTTTATCTGGACTCCGGATCGTACAGGATAGATCTTATGTTAATCTGCAAATGAACTGTAACTGCAATCAACAGTGCACAATACACATAGGCCTACCTACATGCATGTTGCTGGTCTGTGTGTGCGTTGTACACGATTACCAAATAAAAGCACGTTCCCCAGGTAGGCCTATACTCTTTTAAAATTAACTAACAACGTGCAATTTTTTGAAGTTAAACAAACACAATTTAATGAGCAATTAAATATAAAAAGTAGGTCCATATGGCTCAAAAAAATATTATTCTAACCTAACACATACAGTAGGTAACAAATATTTTATTGAAATATAAAATTTGTGTTAAAGTATTAGAGTATTTGTAGTGATAATTTAATACTTTATTACTAGAGGAAAACATTTAAGTAGGGCCTCCTAGGCTTTAAATTCCTAGAATTTAGACGCTCAAACTTCTACAATTCTGGAAAGGAAAAACTGTTAAATAAGCTTATGTGCCAATATTTCTTATAAAGCAGTTACGCCTACAAAGAAATGTGATTACTTTAATTTTTGTAATAAATTAAAAACGATTGCATTGTCCTCGAACGAGGGTCACGTTAAGAGGGCGTTGGAGTGCCGCCATGTTGGATTTATTTCCCATAAGAGCAATGCTAAACTTGTCCCCGGCATTTGTCATATAATTTCTTTATTTTTGGTCCGATTGGTTCAGAATAAATAGCGTTTGAATCACAATTAAATTCCCCATTCCTTTTGCGAGATCGATTCTTTGTAAATAATTTATAAAATTCTGTAGAAAATGTTTTAAAAGTAGTAAAAAACGTGCTTTGTTATTTCAAGTTAGTAAAAAACACTAATTTTTATAAAAAATTCCTCTCGCAAACTAAATCCGCCTTGATGAACCCTTTATTTAGAGCTATAAACCATTATTTTCAGATTATAGACAAAAGAGTTATTTGACATCCCGTTTAACATTGCTCTTATGGGGGAAAGGCGAATTTCGATTGACTCCAACGCCCTCTTAATTTAGGACCAGTTTTATCATATAACAAACAACAACCTGGAGACAGAACATTCCTTATCACGACAGAACGGTCCTTATCAATAGATATGTCAACAACTCTTGATAGCGAGATAGTTTTTGCTCTCGCTCGCATTAACATCGTTTTGTCCCTGCATCATTTTATTGCTTTTTATCGATGTACGAGTAAATTCAAGTCCGGGAAATTTGAACTGTTACAATATTGCAGAACTTACAAGGTTTACGCAGGCAACTATGGAATTACTGAGACTGAATTACATTTTCATTATCTTATCCTCAAATTGCTCGGTTAATTGGTTTTTATCTGGGTTCAGATCAGCTGGTTGTCATCGAGTTTCCGAGTACGTACTGCATTGATGATTAATTAAGCGCATCATATCGACAGAACGTGTTTTATGCCCCGTGGTGGGTTTAAAAATATATTTAAACCCTAAACATTATCGTCTTTAAAATAACTAAATAATAGTCTACCGTGCCGTGCAGTGCATGACGGGCAAAGCACGGTGTGCGAGGCACAAATTAATAAAAACTTTATCTCGTTACACGGACATATTACAGTTTTAAAATATCTCACTTGACAATACTACAAAATATTTTTAGTAGTTTGCGAATTTGTGACCACCTGAATTCCTGCACGCCTAAAAAGTAGGCCTAATGGTTTTAACACTGTATAAACAGAATAAATTAATTATATATAAGCGAGTGTTTGCACCATCTCGTAACTTTGCTTGACTTCGTCAGGGCTGCATTGAATGTAAGTAACTGTAATTCGCTTGCCATGATCATGTTGATATTTGTTTAACTAAACGACATCTGTCTTTAACACCTGTTTAATTGTTGCTAGCAAATAATTGGCGCTGTTTCAAACCCGACATTTATGCAACTCTAAATGTGAAATTTTATTTCAGTGGCAACTGAAAAATCAAAGGACTATCTGAGTGTCAATTTAAAATGTGTAAACAAACTTCTGATTCCGATAGCATTAAAACCCTCGAGAGGACGCTAAGCGGAGGAATCCTCCGGGTCAATTTTTTTTTGTTGTGGGAAATATTTATCTTTTGGTTGACAGCACTGTCCTTTTGTGTAGCTGTAGCCCCCTTCCTCACCATGTATTTGACGTACCCTTATCCCGCTTTCAGCGTCCAGGGTCAGTTTGGCGAGCGATGTCCTGAGGTGCTGGACGATTCCTCCGTGAGCGTCCTTGTGTGTTTTTTGAACCCGGAGGAAGAGTCCGTGTGCGATCGTTTTTTATTTGGTTATTTGTAATTGTTTAGGCTACAGTTGCCATTTTAGATTTGTTTTTAATTGAAGTAACTTTTTATTTTTCTATGTATAACTATTTGAATTGATTGTAGTATCTTTGCTACACCATTTAATTTATGGATTATGCAGGAACACGTCATAGTATTTTTTATATAATCTGATAGTTCAGTTTTATACAAAATCTTTTTTATTTGTACCCCAAAACGTTATTTTTACTATTTTCATACTATTTTACAAAACTGTTATTGAAAAATATTAATCTTTAAGTCAAAAAAGTGAAATATGTTTTGTATAATCCATAATAGTTATAATTATTTTATTTGTTAAATTAACTTTACCATTCTTGCTCTGTCTTGCAAGGATATTGCGTGAAATCTATTTTACAATCATTTTCAGTTTTTATTTCAAACAATAAAAGTATTTAGACTACATTTTGTGCATTTATTTAAAACCCGGAGGAAACCTCCTTGAGCGAGAGACGGCGTTTTAAATTTTAAGGGACCTCTGGAGGGTTAAAAAAATATTATTCTCTACTTCGACACGAGAAATGTGTTTTCCCATAACTCCTATATTTATTTTGGGACACTTACACCATCAAAAAACGTGAAGGAACAAAACAATTTTAAACCTATCGAATCATTCTTCAGAAGCATACAACAAGTTGATTCTCTTCCAGGTTTCCGTGTCTTAGTAGTACCTATTCGTTTTCTTAGGAGAATGTATTACTTATAGCCCTATAACTTAGTGCGTCTCAAATTAGTTCCATGCACCCGATTGGTCAATTAATAATGAATTAAACGTTTTCCCGCAATGCTTATTTATGTACAACCGAGTAAACCGATTTAATTCAGGAAACCTGTTAATAAAAATTTGATCAATAAGTACCTACAATCTTGGAGTGATAAAAAATCAAATAAAAAACACGCTTTGCGCCCAAAGTTATGGCCGACTTAAAAAATGCAAGCTTCTAAAAATAAAAATGTTCTAAAATAATATTTCCACTTTGCAAGCTAAACCCGCCCAATGACTCATTCCCCAACAAGGCAAACACTTGACCGTTGTGTCCGTTAGCCCATACCGTCGCATACCTCGCCTTACGGAATGGTAGATCTACTTGGCGCTAGAGGCAAAAAGAGCTCGTGTTCTTTCCAATGACACCAACAGCTTGCGAATTGGGCCAAAATCACAGAAATATAAGACTCTAATAAAACACATGTGTTTTGACTTTTCGTCGCTAGAGAGTCGGAAGTGTATCGCGTGCTAAATTTCTTTAGATTTTAATAGGAATTATATGGACCTGCTAATGCTATACACTGTTCAAATAATAGCCTATATAAAATTGAAAGTTTAAAATTTCATAATTAAAATGATATAAATATTATTACGTTTCTAGATAATTATCAATGCAATAAGAAGTTGAAGAAAAAATTAGGCGTAGGCCTACCCAATTTGCCGGATTTCGGCAATAGATGTGTTCACTGTAGGCAGTAGCCTACATCCATAATATATACAGCCCTATGTGTAACTGACTCACTGACTGACTCACTGATGATAGTAATGTCCTGAAGCGACCGTTTAAGATAGAGACTTGAAATTTGGCATGGACATTCCTAGAGATGTTTCAATTTAGGGAAAATCATAAAACTACAACTTTTTTACTTTTAAACTATAAAAAAATTTAAAAAATATAGATTTGTCGGTAACGTAGTTCAGCCGTATCAGCGTATATCACGGCGTGGTATCGTAGATCACTTTGCAGGTTTAGTTCTCGCTCGTGTTTAAATCATCTCTTTCAACTACACCCGCGTTTGTTACTAGCATTGTATTTATTACAGGTATGAACGTCTTTCATGGACGATTTTGTTTTTGAGAATTTTTAAACCACTAATGAACATAACAATCAGGTTTTAATGTTAGTTTCTCATTTTGTTTTCAATATATTTTAGATTATTTATTTAAATTCACACTAGATTGTCCTGTCGGCCGAATTTCGAACTACATGAATTTTGCTGTGAAGCTTGAGCTGTGATCTTAACGTAACATACTTCGATTACTTTGTGCAATACTTAATAGACAGATATTTATTATCTTTTTGTTTGATTTGTATTCAGTGACTTATATTAGATATTTTTTTCACACTTATAAATATGTTTTTGAGAATGTTTAAATAAGTATTGAACAAAATGAACACATTTAAATGTTAGGTTCTCGTTTCATTTTCACCTCATTTCAGATTACTAATTCAAATTCACCCCAGGTCACACTTTCGGCCGAATTTCGCAATCGATGAATTTATTGTGTAGCTCGTGCCGTGATCTTAACGTAATATACTTCTATTACTCTGTACAATAATTAATAGACAGTTAATTATTATCTTTCTGTTTATTTATATTCAGTGTTTTACATTATACTTTAATACACACTTAAAATATGTTTTTGAGAATTTTTAAATGAGTATTGAACAAAAAGAACAGATTTAAATGTTAGGTTCTCGTTTCATTTTCACCTTATTTTAGATTACGAATTCAAATTCACCCCAAGTTAAGCTTTCGGCCGAATTTCGCATTCTAAGAATTTACTGTGTTGCTCGTGCCGTGACCTTAACGTAATATACCGTACTTCTATTACTTTGTACAATAATTAATAGACAGTTAATTATTATCTTTCTGTTTTATTTATATTCAGTGTTTTACATTATATTTTAATACACACTTAAAATATGTTTTTGAAAATTTTTAAATGACTATTGAAAAAAACAAACAGGTTTTTATGAATAAATTATTATTTCACAGGTCTCGATTTTATATTCTTATAATTAGTAGTTTGTAATAATAGGGGGTTTTTGCGGATCAACCCCGTTTTTATTCTTTCCCATTATTTTGTTTTCATGTTTTTTAATTCTTGTTTTCGCTCATTGATTTGAATGTTATACGCTATTTCAGTGATTTAAACGTTTTTCTTTTTTTAGTAGTTTGTAATAGTAGGGGGTTTTTGCGGACCAACCCCGTTTTTATTCTTTCCTATTATTTTGTTTTCATGTTTTTTAATTCTTGTTTTCGCTCATTGATTTGAATGTTATACGCTATTTCAGTGATTTAAACGTTTTTCTTCTATCTCCTGAAATTTACAAGTTTTTATTTGAGTTGGGTGAGGCGTTGGATTATGTAAATTTTCCCATAGTTGTATCTATATTTAGTACCAGGTTAACCGAGCCTTGCTCGTTGGTTTTAATTGACTTTTGTTATAGTGTCATGGTAATCAAGCTATTAAATCTACCTTAACATAATATACTTCTATTACTTTGTACAATAATTAATAGACAGTTAATTACTATCTTTCTGTTTTATTTATATTCAGTGTTTTACATTATATTTTAATACACACTTAAAATATGTTTTTGAAAATTTTTAAAATGACTATTGAACAAAACAAACAGGTTTTTATGAATAAATTATTATTTCACAGGTCTCGATTTTATATTCTTATAATTAGTAGTTTGTAATAGTAGGGGTTTTTTGCGGATCAACCCCGTTTTTATTCTTTCCTATTATTTTGTTTTCATGTTTTTTAATTCTTGTTTTCGCTCATTGATTTGAATGTTATACGCTATTTCAGTGATTTAAAAGTTTTTCTTCTATCTCCTGAAATTTACAAGTTTTTATTTGAGTTGGGTGAGGCATTGGATTATGTCAATTTTCCCATAATTGTATCTCTATTTAGTACCAGGTTAACCGAGCCTTGCTCGTTGGTTTTAATTGACTTTTGTTATAGTGTCATGGTAATCAAGCTATTAAATCTACACCAGACTCTTCACAGCTAACAGTTGTTAAAAAACTGCTTAAAATTTATGTTCCTTCATTTTTGTTTACTTTTAGTTGTTATTTCGTTACCAAAATAGCAACCTATAAGACCAATGTAAAAAATAACGATTTTGTTAACTTAAATTTAGACCAACTTCGATTTTTCCTGGGACTGAGGCTGTTTCTAAACTTAATTTTGGGCCAAAACACTTTTAAGTGCAAAGTTTCTAACAGCCACATTTCGAGATCGTGGAACACACATCCCTTCAGACATAGCTCGTATTATATTATAGGATAGGATACATAAAATTTATAGAAATTTAAAACTTTATATTTAGCTACCGAACAGAGGAATATTTGTTACCATAACTACTACAATTAAATATAATGATAGCAACAACAACAACTATAACTCTTTTAATTGAAATTTCTTTTCATCTAACACAACAACAATCGTCTTATCTAAAGTTATTTTTACCAGCATAACACCTAAAATATTTAAATAAATAATTATAAATTTACAGCTCAAAACTTTTAAACGAATTCTAATTACGAAGGGATATTAAAACCGATTCATATAAGTTTTTAAAAGCTTTGTTTACTATTGATTGTGAATTTTGTGTATTTGACGGTTTTGTTACTGTCTTGACTGTGCAGTTCTTCCGTGGAACTAACGTATTTTAAACTCGACTTTTTATTCATTTACGAATTTAGGGCAACCCCTTGGGGGGGGGGTCTAGCCTGTTCGGTACTTGAGACTTAGAGCAATTAACAAATTTGGGGCAACCCTCTAAGGGGGCATGGGGGCGGAGCCCCCATCGAGCCGTAGGCGAGTCTATATATGGGCTCACAGACAATTGCAGTATATTTGGCAATGGGTAGTTCTATTTCCAATTCAACGCAATGTAATATAATTTTACAAAAAATTAGCGCACGAGGCCAACTACAATAGGTAGGCCGTTAGGCGGTAACTACAAACATGTACATTCCTACCGTCTTTGAGCAACTCTTGCATTGCTCTCGCCATGCTTTATGACAAAAGCGGATTTAACGCTGAATGTTTCCAAGATTTACAAATTAAATGATTAGTCTACAAGGCATGATAGCACTAGAGTCAAGCACAAAATAAGATTTTGCATTTTATTTTCAATACAAACTGCTAATGCTACTGTGCTATCTATGTCGGCCTAACGGTACTACGCTCGAATTTTGATAAGACTTTTCCCGATTAGTTTGGCAGCCTAGCACGAGCGAATAGTCGATGGTTCCATACAATTTAGGAGGAGTAAATGAGTTGTTGATGGTACCGTAATGTTCATCGCAGAACTAAAATGGATGTGCCATTTTTATAAACGTAGATCCCGTGTTAGAACCAAGAACTATACGTTCCCTAATTATGAAATAACAATGAATTATTGCAGTGCTGGCGAATTTTCGGAAAATATTGTATTTTACATAAAAGTAACAAACTACAGAAAAACGCCAAAGCAAAAGAGCAATTATTCTGCAGTTCTGGCATTCAAACCTGAAACATTGATAAATGAGATCATCTATCAAAATAATCCATCACCAAGGAGCCTCGGATGTCAGATTGGATTGATGTTTAGCTACAACTGCCCAGTGGATTGTTGAGGGACGAAGTTTATTTATTATTTACTGGCTTAGGTAGCGGCTATACAGCGACGTCGCGTCACGTCACGTCACGTCTTCATTCGCACCCATTCGCACCGATTCGCACCCGAATGCTCCTCAGAGCATTCGAGTGCGAATGGATGCGAATGAAGACGTGACGTGACGTGACGTTGATGTATAGCCGGCTCCATTTGAATACACAGGGAGCACACCATGCGAACGTGGACGTGACGTGACGTGACGTCGATATATAGCAAAGGTGCTGCTATACATCGACGTCACGTCACGTCACGTCGCGTCACGTCCACGTTCGCATCCCGGCATGCTTTGTAATGCCACCCAGAGGAAGTTTTTGCCATCCAGGTAAGCTCGTTCGCGACGCTCACTCGCCCCAAATCTAAATGATATCCCCTGGTTTTCGCGAATATCCCATAAAGGTGCTGCTATACATCGACGTCACGTCACGTCACGTCACGTCTTCATTCGCATCCATTCGCACCGATGGATCCGGCGATTCCGGAGGGGGTGCTATACATCGACGTCAAGCATTCGCATTCGCACTGGACGTCACGTCCATTCCGCCAATTCTCACGGATTCCGCGCGCGCGCGCGCGGATTCTGCGCGCGAAAAAAGCGTTGAGATATGGAAAAGATATGGGAGATATGGAAAAGCGTTGAAAAAAGGTTGAGATATGGATTACATGTAGATAATAAGTTAAGGGTTTTCTATAGATGTATTTAAATATGTAAGGGCTGTAAACATATATTTGAAGTGTAAGGTTTTCTATATTATAAAGAGGGTTTTACTGTATCCAAAGACAAATTGGTGATTACTCCAAATGAATTAGGTTTTCCTGTGTAACTGTTTCAGGAATACAACATTTTACTGTCATTGTACGTACATTCCAGCATTTTAGCATAAACTAATAACATATTTAATAAAGTATTGAAATAATTTTTAAAATGCATAAATAAACATACGTGTAGCGACATAATCACTACTGGCAATATAGAGGTTACCTTTTGTGTTTCGATAAATTATATAAACAACTCAACACATAGAATTTTTGTGCAATATTTGAGTAGGGTTCTAAATGGAAGTACTGTTCATCTGTGTCGCAATTTCTTCCCAAACAGCATTTCTTCTTACATCGCTCATGTACAGTTTGTGGGAAGGGTCGTAAATTTCTTTCTTTTCTTCCACTAAACTAATTAGTAACTCATCATCCATGGTAGTAACAATTGCCAAAAACCCTAGCGGACCACTCACTCTCATCAACTGATAAGAACTAGGCCTAGATCGGAAGTAAACAAAACAAACATTCGGACAAAATCCACCCTTGCTCTCATTGGTTCCGAAGTTTCCCGATGCGTACGAAGATACCCGAGGCGAAAGCCGAACGGCCGAATGGACGTTGGTAGCGGCTATACAGCGACGTCGCGTCACGTCACGTCGCGTCCTCATTCGCACCCATTCGCACCGATTCGCACCCGAATGCTCCTCAGAGCATTCGAGTGCGAATGGATGCGAATGAAGACGTGACGCGACGTGACGTGACGTCGATGTATAGCCGGTTCCATTTGAATACACAGGGAGCATACCATGCGAACGTGGACGTGACGCGACGTGACGTGACGTGACGTCGATGTATAGCAGCAGCTTAAGGGAATAAGCTATTACCGTAGGTCTCATGGTAAGACCTAAGCCCGGGACCATGTTACTTTTCATTTTAAGGTGCCCAGAGACAAAAAATAATAGTGATTAAAATTTATACATATATGTATGTATATGTGTCCCTAGACACGACAACTCTCGCAAAAACGGTAGGATCGACACCAAATTTGGTAGAGATGTGTAATCCTACGTTTATTCGGATGAGTTCGTAAATCAGATATATCTACCTACCAGAAGGGATAGTTTTGGGGGGTTTTGAGCCCAAAAAATGTTTTTTTTGCATTTTTCATATGCAATTTTTAATAAAAAATTTAAATTTTTATTTTCACCATTGGATTTAGCTAAAAAAACACACAATTTAGTATTTTGAAGCTTTGCTCTATTTAGATTGGTTACCGAGATATTAAAAAGTCTAAAGTCAGTACATTGTATTTTGGGGCTCCAATGTTAATCTTATGGAGAATAAGGATGAGTTAATATTTCACTTATTAACCAATATTTTTGGATGAAACTTGGTATTCAGCTTCATTTGGTTGAGATGAGTCCATTTATAGTGAAAAATCTTGGTTTTTGTGCTTTTCATGGCAGGAAACCTGCATACTCTTTTCCCATGTTATATGGAGAATAGGCAAACTTATTTATGGACAGATATTGATGAAACTTAATATATGGCTTCATGTGGTCGAAATATTTTTTTATGCTAAAAAATACTTTTAGTGTTCCCCATAAGGAGAATAGACATTTATTTCCCTATTTATGAGCATGTAATGATATTTGGTTACAGGTTTAGGGGGTCAAGATAAATGTGGAAATTACTAATTTGGAAATTCGCTGAGTACGCAGGTCTGCTGCGAGGCTGCGACGGGGGGTATTTTATTACCACAAAGATGTTGCTTCCATGAGTATAACATGGTAACTTTGAAGAGGTGTAAGGAGGAGCCCTGTTGAATTGCCTTAATTTTCTTTCCATAATAACCTTCTCCTGATAATAACAAACACAACAAAAAAAGAATTAGCGGAATCGGTCCAGCCCTTCACGCGTGATGCCGTGACGAGAGAAGTAGGGATTTTTAAATTTAGAGATTTATTGACGGACTACCCATTTTAACAATACGTAACAGTAAGAATACATCTGCAACAGAGAACAAAAATACGGCAATGACGGCATTGCAGAAAAATCAAAATTACGAATTGCAATGTCAAGCGGATCCTGATGTCTGTCTGTCTTGATAAAATACACTCTTCAAGCGTCTCGGGTGTCTGTTCAGTTATTTTGAAGATTTTTAATTTTTGAAAAAGGGCAACTGTTGAAATAACGTTCATTGCTGGATTTTTTAAGGGGCTTGTTTTTGTTTTCTGTGTTTCGTAAAAACTATAATTAATTGTTGCTTAACAATGATCAGTGTTCAACTCAAAAGTGATTCGCGATTGTGTAAAATTATTGTAATTAAAAAAAATAAAATACCATTTTAATTTATTATTTGTTTATCCTATAATTATCATTGCCATTAACATATTCATTACAAAAGGCCTGCTCCCGGACTGCACTGTAACAAATAATATAACAACAATGATACAAACTATAAAAATGGTAACTTTAAAAACCAACGTAAAAAATAAATCTTACTTACTGTAACTTTTTCTTGTATATGAAATCTTTGTACGGGATTATAACATTTAAAGAACTTTGGGCTAGTTACTTCCTTAAACATGACAACTACCATACTTGCTTATCTCTAGTAAATTGCAAAGTAAATTATAATATTCATAAACGTAACTTCAATTATAGGCCAAACTTTGTTAATGATTTATATAACAACACTAATAACGTTAACAGTACATAGGGCTGTTATAAGTTTTCTGGTAGGCCTAAATTTAAAAAATAAGGAGTTTCCAGGACTTGTTGTGCTCAACATGTAAAATTGGCTTTAAAATCTAGACCAAATATTTTAAACAATGTTTTACCTGATCGCCGAAGTCCGAGTCTCCCCATAGGTCTCCTAGGTCGTTGGCCGTAACGTCGTAAGAGAATGTTTCCATGTTAAACATCTGGATGTCCCACACGGAGTCGGAACGAGCGGGCGACGGTGGCGAACTCTTCAGGCTCAGAACCATTTGTTGTTTTTAAAAGCCATAATACCGAACAAAGTCACAGACACAAAAACGGGAAAACGCCACTTCACTCGCGCCGGTTCCGATGGTCTAACCTCAACTTGTACACTCACGCCACCTGCACGCGACAACGGCAACCTGTTGACTGGGGACGAGACGCGGCGACACTACCGCTGCTGGCGGACTGGCGGACAATCTCCCCACTAGCGGCCAACTCGCCGGTTGTCCACATTGCCGTTGACCCCTCGTGCTATTTTTAAATCCGCTAATTTTGAATGATTTTAGTGATAATTACCATTGTGCGCATTTGGTTGGATTGAAAGTGGCAAGGGATTAAAGTAGACTAGACATCGCCCAAAGGCCGATATTCGACCAATAACATTACTTACTTCCCCTCGGCTTAGTGCGTCAGTTGATCTGGACCCAATTTGTTTTAAAATATTTGTCATCACACTGTACGGGAAACAGCTATATTCATCACCAGCTGAGAGTGTAGAAAAACCGTTTTCCCTCTCTAGAGAGGGAAAATCGTGTCGTGTCATTTCGTCCAGTGTCGTTTCGGACAAGTGTCGTTTCGTTCAAATTCCACAAACATATGGTGAGGGGTAACTCTCTACCTGACAACTAGTGGCGTTTCGTCCAATAATCCTATACTATTGTTTACTTGGCAGGTCTACAAAAACAAATTGAAACTTTGCCTCGCTGGATTGATGGCTTTAGGATATGTCGAACACTTATAGTTACAAAATAATTAGTTACAAGTAAAGCGTGTTCATTATTTCAATTTATAAAAAATTCTTACGAGTATTATAGTTGGTAGAATATATTTTACGCAATTATTAGCTAGTTCACATACGTAAAACTATTCTTCTTGATTGAAACAGGGGCTGTCGAATCGGAATGTAATGGAATCCTTGCACACTTAGCTTTTCGCCTTCCCAAAAGACTTAAAGAATTAGATGGTTAAAATAAGTAAAACTATTTGTCCATAATTCAAAACCAGGGTTAGACGGTCAGGAATTCCCAATGGTGAACAGAGGCTGTCGAGTCGAAATTTAACTGCTCAGATCAGCCAACCATACCGAATGTAATGGGGTTACCGGGTGAGGTTGCATATTGAATAATGTAATTTTTCAATAAACAGACAAATTAACTTCGGAAGAGTTTGTTTTGAAGTCCAATACGGCTGTCAAAACTGGGAGAAAAGTAATCTTCTTGTCGGCGCTCCTTTTCTAGGCTCCATGATGTAGTTCAACCACTGCTGTTGTAATGTTTCACACGAAGGTTTGTAGAATATGAAGCCTGTGTTGCGTTCCTTATCCCTTGTCAAGATTTCTGCTGTACGAAGCGACACTAACTAATGTGTTTAATCAACTGTAAAAATGAGCTGGCCGAAACAACACTCTTTTTTATGAAAAATGGGCGTTGGACGAAACGACACTAGACGAAACGACACTACACCGGGAAAATCAGCTGTTGATTTTCCCACACTAGTAATTAGTTATGATTACTGACACAAGTAGCGCTAGCAGCGCTAAGAGTATATTATTCCCTAAATCAGCTGTTCTCAATAATGTAATCAGCTGTGTAAAACAGAATCACTGTTTTCATTGTACTGCGGAAATCAATTGAGCATCCATAGGTGGTTTCTTAAACTTGCATTATTTAATTAATTACTATTATTAATTATCTACAGTGTGATGAAAAATATCGTTCATAACTAGAGTAGAAAGTGTTATTCCGTGCCTTGATCGAAATTCCGCGCTCGGCTAAAGCCTCGCGCGTAAACTCGATCTCGGCCCGGAAAAGACACTTTCCATTCTTGTTATGAAATATACTATTGTAACTGTAGTATCTTTTCTTTCTGTCATCTTTGTGTTTGTCATTACAACAGCTGTCTGATTCAATCACTTTCCCATCTTCCATAAGATTAACATTGGAACTTTCAAAGCCTACAGGGCGTAGACCTGGGGGGCGATGTGAATATAATAGACTAGGATTCTGCTCATCTACAGGACACCAATATCTTTCTAACGGTGAGCGCGAATTTCTCCAACGATGCTCACGAACTGAGAAAAAAGGAGGGGAATAAACATGCTTGCCTTTTAATAGATTACAAATAAGGGAGTTCTTATTGGGATACATTTATAAATTCATGAACAGTTCCGGCTAAGATACGCACTTGGAAAATAATCAAGAAAACTTGAAATTTGTCTCTGTATAGCTCTCATCCAAGTCAGACATAAAACCGGGACCACAACACTTATATGTACACGGTACTAAATTAATAAGGAACCTCTCACCGAGGAGCACACATAGCGGTGTATTGAGTTTGTACATAACTGTATATAACTTAAAAAGTCACTTATTATAACGGAAAAGAAAACGTTATCCTGCCATCATTTTTGTTCTCATACTATTCGGTTTCATTATCTGGGCACGACTTTGTGGACGCCCGATATTATTATCATGATTAACGGTACTTTATAATGGCATAAAAATTACATTTTTATTTTACAACCTATAAAGTGTAGGCCTATGGGTAAACGGTTTAATTCATTTGGAGAAATATTAAAATCACCTTTTTACCAGTGAGGGAGAGAGCTACGAGCTATCGTGGCTATTTAGATATTTTACCTCTGGCAAACGAAAACCTTTCTTGAAACACTTGATAGTGATCGTGGCTACTTGCGGTAGGTTCCACCATGGTTCCAGAAGAGCATATAGGTATGTGGCAAAAAAACTCGTGGCTATATGATAGCTCCCGAGATGCGCCAGTAAAACATTACTGTAAACCATTCAACCTGCTGTTGTTTTTATGTTTTTACCACACAATGGATTAATATACAATGTTTACAATACTGTATTCCCTTTAATATTGCACTGCACAGTCAAGATCTTGGTGCAATCCGTGCGCATAAGACTGTCGTAAGTGAGTTACAAATTTCTACATTTCTAGTGTAGATCCCAGCTGTGTAAGTGAATTTGTTGAAGCATATATTTAACGGGTTATTAGATTTCCTAAACTCCAGAAACCGCTTTAGTGTCTATCTGCCTTACCTAAAGCAAGGCTCGATTACTTTTCTTCTCCAGGTTCGTTTTACCTCGGCTATCTTTTGATTTACAACCACTATCAAGGTTGAGACAACATCTTGGTTAAAACCTGCTATCATTGTAAACTCCCGACTCCAGCGCTGCTGACGCGAGTCGGGTTGCAAAATTATAGCGAGTTGCAACGTTGCACCTATAGTGAATGCCCTACGGTAGAATTTTCTGGGTAAGACGAAGCCCGCAATCATGGTACGGTATTGGTAAGTTTTACTTTTTCTTGTTATTGTTAACATTTTAAAACTTAACATTAATTTTATAAAACCCAGAATAACCCAAAATGTGAACATGGGGTCTTATACATCTATGGCTTCAAAAGGGTAAAAACTATGGGTTTAGCTGTTTCTGCGCATAATTAATTTGATTCATCTATCTTACTAATTCCGTAAGGAATTTCTTGTGAGCAGCAAAACTCTCTTATTTATGAACAGATTTTGGATGATTGAGGTGTCAAGTTAAAGGGAATTCTCTGTAGACGTCTGGGCACCCTCAGTTAAATGTGATTCGCCCCATTATTGGACTTAAAAGTTTTCAAGTATTTTAAATATAAGAAAACATTTTGTAAGTTTACCAATAACATGTGATTCATTTCATGAAAACAAACAGCTTTCTTCATAAAAACAACCTGTCTCCCTTCTGTCATTTTAATTTATATACTTTTTCTGTTTACCAGTTTACTTGTTCTGTATACTTTTTCTGTTTTCTGTTTACATTCATTGAACTGAATGACTGTGTTCAGATGTTCAGTGACATCAATCTCAAAACAAACTCAACAAAATCAAACTTCATTCATTTTTGCCTCCGATCTTCAGATTCCGAGTCCAGTCCATCGGTCATTTTGGCTGATACTGAACTAGAGGAAGTCTACTCCACAAAGTTCCTTGGAATACACCTGAACGAGGGTTGACATGGAACAACCACATTGAAGGTGTTTGTTTAAAATTATCATCTGGAGTAGTGTGAAATTGTTGGTGCTGGCCCAGTTCAAGGTCACCTGAGGGATGACGTCATCGAGGTCAATGACCTCACCGATGACGTCATCGATGACGTCATCGATTGCGTCATCGATGACGTCATCACCAATGACGTTATTTCTATGACGTCACACCCATGACGTCACAGAAATGACGTGCTGATGACGTCATCACCCCTTACGTCATCAAAATGACGTCACCGACGCCACTGAGGTCAAGGTCACGCCGAAACTTAAAATTTTTTGGCACTTTTGCCGTTTCTCGCACTACGCTCCGAGTTTCAGTCAGAGTCCCCGTGACCTTGACCACTTGGAGCGAATTTTCGACGAGAAACGGCAAAAGTGCCAAGTTAAACTCGAGTTTCTGACATGACCCTGCCTAAATGGGCAATCGGTTATCCCTCAGGTGACCTTGAACCAGCACAACACCAACAATTTGATATTACTGTGACCTTGAAAACCTAACAACGGAGCGCCGACACCGATGCGCACCCCACGACAGCCACCGAGTGACTGACTGTCAGGCTCTGTGTACTCTAGGTATATGGGGAAGTGGAGGGGGAAATCTCAAGGTCATCCAAATGGAGTTTTAAAAAAGTTGAAGAGTAGAAAGACTACTCTTGTGCTTCCTGGGCGACCTCATCAATTTCCAACGGATCTGTAAACCAATCCGATCTGTAGCGGCAGGAGTCCAGAAAACAGGTGCACCACCCATCAGGTTGTCCGTAGCACTTCCGACAATTGGTAAGATTGGAGAAATGAAATTTAATACACCGCTGCGGACAACAAGTGTAAAAGTAGTTGGATTTGTAGATTTTGAAAGTTTGTAGTACCGGTGGTGGCAGCTGTTGGTTCTTGCATCTACACCTGCAACATCCGAAGCATTCACATTGCCGGCAGGCCAGCCCGTCCACTTGCCATCTTGGTAGTAGGAAACACTTGCCCTCGCAGCAATAGGTTGTCCCTGTCTCTTCCTCCCAAAGCTTCTTTGCACAATGGACGACGCCTTGTATCTCTAAACACTTATGCTCGCAACATGAGACACGCTTAGTTTCCATACTTGATGTTGCTTTGGCGAGGGAGCAAGATGAAGTGATGCCGTGGCCAGCAGGAATGGAGCTTATATAAACTAAGGTGAGTGGAGGGGGAAAGGTCAAGGTCATCCAAATGGAGTTTTAAAAAAAGAAAAGAGTAGAAAGACTACTCTTGTGTATCTATAGCGATTTCATTGATAGTGAGTGCTTCTGTATGCCAAGTTGATCTGTACTGACAGGCTCCTAAATAATGTTTGCAAAAACCTGCAAAATGATTGTTGCACAATTTGCAGCCAGTTAGCTGTTTTAATGTGAATTCAATGCAACGTTCAGGGCAACAAGTGTACTTATGCCCTCTCATCTGGTACACATGGAATGTCTTCAACTCCGGTTTCGGCTTCTTCCAAGACTTGCACTTACACATGCATTGACCAAAAGCTTCACATTTTCTACACGCCAGGCCATCCGCAACATCAATGTCATTCGGCCATGAAAAACATTTCCGTTCGCAACAGTAGTTGAGTTGACTCTCCATGTTGCTGTGGTGAAGGTGCGCGATGAAATGATGCTGCAGTCATTGAGAGTGCACCTTAAATAAACTCAGTGGAGGGGGAAAGGTCAAGGCCATCCAAACGGAGTTTTAAAAAAGATAACTAGTCGTCCTCCTCCTCCTCCTCATCCGTTGTACTTAGAGAGCTGTCAGACGAAGAGCCCCGTGCAGGTGCTCCCCAGATGAAAAACAAATCAATTTTAAAACGAAGACCAGGATCTTGCATCATCAATTCCTTTAATTTGTCACATACTAAGTCGACCTTGTGTAAGGTGTCAACAACAAGCTTCCAATTCGTTGGTTCAATATAACATGTAGTAGAGTCTGCCTCGCTGATAACCACATCCTCCGGCCGTATTGGAGTGTAAAGATGTGTAAAGTTCTTTGGCTGTAGCTGAGGTTCAGGCTGGCTGGAAGTGGAAGGTTGAGTGTGGACCCCTGTCGCATCGAAATCCATAGTCATTCTACATTCAATGTTGGGGTTTTCGTTTAATACATACACCAATTTCTCATGCAACATATCCACTTCTGCCGAGTCTTGCAGATGAACATTCCAGGAAAATGGCCATTCTTCATCCGTAGTGGAGTCAACTCGAGAAAGAGTGCTGTCCGCCATGATAGCTAAGCAAGGAATGATGTGAGCTACAGACTGTGGTAACAGTATTGAAAAGTAGAGGGGGTAAACCAAAAGTACGTGGAGGGGGTATTTTCAAGGTCATTTAATTTGGGTTTTAAAAAAAAGGAAATAGTGGAGGGGGAATTCTCAAGGTCATCCAATTTAGGTTTTAAAAAAAGGAATGAAGCTTACTCCTCTTCAGCCTCGTTGTCCCCTGCATCTTCATCAGCCTCATCTTCATCGACGTCAGACTCGCCGTAAGGATAGATCGGGGACATGGGCGAATATTGTGGAGATTGTTGACCGTTGTTGTCGTCCCCTTGCATTCTAACTTGGGACCAATCATAATTTAAATTCATTTGTATTATGATCCCAGGGTTGTCCCGCAGTATTTCCTTCATACGTTCGCAAATTGACTCCAAATAGTGTACACTATCGACCGACAGTGTCCAACCCGTACTTGTACCGACATCAGTAGTGGAGTCAGCTTGGCTGATGGTGTTGTTGTCTGCCATGGTTGCTTGTCGGACAAGGAATGACGGTTGATGTGATGCTCATGCAGGAACATGGTGAAGTGGTGGGGGGTGTGGTGGAGTAGTGGGGGAATTTTCAAGGTCATCCAAACGGAGTTTTAAAAAAAGGAAAACTTACAAAGTAACATTGAAACTTTCCAATTGATGGTGGCGAGCGTTTTCTTCTGCAACCTTGCCGACACATGTGACTATGCCGTACAGTATGAAAAGTACAACCATAATAAGGCCGAACAATAAAAGATAGCCGTTGACTATCATGATATTTTCTGAGTGGATCTGTTTTCTTCTTATCGCCCTCTCCTGCATCCTCTTCTCCAACTCGTGGACGAAGTCACAACATGCGTGAGGACACCTTTCATCTGTTGGTAGGTTTGCCATTGTTGATGTTGCCGGTGTGGCTGTTGAAGATGGAATGAGGTTTCCAATTGCGATGTGCCATGTACACCAATAGTCAAGTGGTGGGGGTAACAAAGCAGTGGAGGGGGAAGTTTCAAGGTCATCCAAATTGTGTTTTAAAAAAACCTATCTTGTTACTGAGCTTATATGTCAGTAACAAGATAGGTGTTTCTGCTCTTTTACTTCTTTAATATAATGAAAAAATATACATATTCTACAATGGTTAGGACAAGAAATACAACTGCTAGTCAGCTGAAGTAGTCCAAGTTGTCTGGCTCGGTCTTCATGGACGCTGGTGAGGAAGCCGTCGAGGAGTGTCCAGGCTCTTCCTTTGACTGCCGGGTGTTCCGTATATTGCAAGCGTAAACTTGCACATTTATACGGTAGCCTCGTGCCACCATCAGCTGCAACTCCTTGTATAAGTCGTTTAGCTCCTGCTGAGTCTTGATGCTCACCTCCTCGTAACTTGCGCAACTAACGTTCAGAGACATCTTGATGTTGCTAGGTTGGCTGCTGGAGTAGAAATGAAGCCGAGGCACAGCGCTTGGAGGTACATGAAAAAGTGGTGGGGGTAATAGTGGTGGGGGTATAGAAAATCCAATTAAACAGTTCTAAACTTTTTCCATCGATACAATGGAATGGAACAAATAGCGCAGGTGTCCTTGTAATTTTCAAATCGAAACAGTGGCGCTAGAAATCCGAATTGTTTTATACCACCATCCTGTACGAATCGCCGAAGGTCTCTGACGGCGGCCTCGCCACAAGGCCTACAAAACTTTTCCCCGTCGTGGAACTTATACCAGGAGTATTCCGAATACCCTGTATTTTCCCTCCTGTAGCGTTTGACATCTTCTTTTATTGTTAGTGGGATGTTGTCTTGTAAACATGTTGGGAACAAGTCCTTGTGAGTTATAACTCGTTGTATGCAAAGCTCGTACAAGGTGCTCATCGTTTGCTAGTTGGCAACAGACTGACCGTTTTTCGCATCCAAGCAGGTTTGAATCCTAGTGCGGTAGTGGGGGTAATTACAGTAGTGGGGGTAATTGTGAAATGCAAAGGTCAAAGGTCAAGGTCACCCGCGAAGTTTAAAAAAAAATGCAACATATCAATACGTGAAGTCTGTCACATATTGATATGTTGCATTTTTTGTTTTTTTTTTATTTTTTTGTCTTTTATGATTTGTTTATTTATAAAACATTACAACAACAACATATGTACAACATTAAAACTTAAATCTAACACTGCTGCTTGTCAGCGATGTGGATGGTCAACTCTGTAGAATTGCTACCCGTGCAGCCGTGGGACACCAGGTATAGACACCCGGGTTGAATAGAGCGAAGATCCTCGTTTTGTAGAAGATGGACGAATCTCTTGGGCAGGTACACCTGGAACTTTGGTTCATCCCCCGGAGTAAACGGTGCCTCGCTGAGACTGCAGCAGATGGCCTCCCCAACTGTAGTCTCCATCTTCTTCATAGCATGGATTATGTAGTGCTTCTCGTCTTTTAGTTCCGAGCACTTCTTTACAGGTAATATTGTTGACTTGGAGTGAGCATTGAACTGCTCGACCAAAGTCTGAAGGAACTGGTGAGATGCCATGGTCAGGTTACAGATCGTCTTCTTGCTCGGAGATGTTGTCGTCTCGGAATCTCGAGTAATACTCATGCCAGGTCCCTGTCTGCTCCCCACTTATATACTCTCCGTTACCCCCACCACTCCCCAATTCCCCACTTTGAAGGTAAGAGGCGAGTTTATAGGCATTTTTCAAAGCGCAATGTCTATCTTTATCATGTTCTGGGCTTTTTGTACAAATACATATGGTTTCCAGCATGTATTGATAATTCTTATCCAATTCCACATCATTAACCGGAACATGAGTAAATCCTTCGATCCATCTTTTCTTTTCCAGCCCCTTTGTGTAAATATTGGTAAACTTGTCTGAAAAGTGATGCATAATGTGATACAAGTCCGTGTAACTTGTAAATCCATCATACCAATCGATATGATGGAAGTGTTTTGAAATCCATCTGTTGGTAGTAGCGGCTTTACTAGTTAAAGACGAATAAGAACATGGTGGTTTAAATAAAAACGAATAAGGAACACTTGTATTCATGTCCAAAAACACAAGTTCTTTTATAATGAATCTATCATCATTACCACGAAACGCTTGAAACTCAATAATACCAGGCTTGGACTTTACTTGTTGTTCTTCTCCCTTGTCCATTTTGAAGGTCACACGTCTGCTCATTACGAAGTCAGGAGGTCAACTGATTTCCACACCACGGTAGGTACTACTTTTATACCAGGCCGTACAGTTGTTGGCGCGTTGGTGTATATTTAACGTGGGCACCGTCCCCAATAGGCCTAACCCCACAAAATGTTGGCTATTTGTTTTAAAAACTAACCATTGTCATTTAAGTTTCCATCTTTATATTTTCCTTATTTTCATTTTCATCACTAACACTTGATTCTTCTCCTCCATCTTCCTCTTCTTCCTGTTTTACTGATTTCTTATGTAGTTGAGCGTACTTTTCCAATTGTCTCCACATCTGTACTTCATGAGGAACTCTATTAAATATAGAAGTATCCACAGGTCCGTATAATATAGGTGCGTCCGGTTGTTTGTCCAAAGTGTCTTCCAGATAATCTTTAATAATCGAACTTGAAAACACCAGTTGTCTCAAGTATCTTGTTATAGGTTCAGTAGCACAAGTTAAAATGAAAAACTCCTCTCGATTAAGTTGAATTTTGTTATCATGTCTTGTTGTGTCTCTAAACCGTAGCTGATGATCACCACGTTGTTTAATGATATCAATTTCCACATTTGAATCCAAAAGTCCTACTCTTGTCTTTCTTCCAAACATGTTACTACTTAAATAGCATTCTAGTAGATGCAAATGTTTCATAAACGATTCCCAAGCACTGTCCGTAAACAAAATCATTTTGGGTCCATGAGTTAAAATTACAGTAGGGGAATAATCTGTAGATTTCATAACACCGATTAAAACACTTTTATCCAAACTGGAAGAGATTGGGTAAAATATTCGCAAAAATACCTCACTCAATATGTTTGGAGAAATATTATCTTCAATATCCCTTTTTCTCTTTTGTATAGTCTTTCTTCTTTTACCTTTTTCTTCAACATTATTACTGGCGTGAAGTTGTCCGCAAACGTTTTGTTCACCTCCTTCCTGGTGACCTTGAGGATCTAAAAACTCAGATATCTCCTTCTCAATATCTACCACATTTTCAGGTGTACCACTAGGAGAAGCCATATTGAATACGATGCTACCCATACAACAGTAGGCAACAAACTGATGAGGAGCGGTCTGTACGCTCTGCTTTTATACTCGCGGAATGAAACAAAACCGGTTCTTACAATACATTTTTAACAATTCCAGTTAAAGGTGTGTATGTTACGATTTTATCATGTAGAATTAAACAGTATGCAGTTGTATTAGCCGGTATAGCATCGTTGAATTCCATTTCTATTTTTATATCCACACTTGAAGACTTTACTGATTCATTTTGTTTAGAACAATCGATTACAACTATTGGGTAGGCATCGAAATATTTGTCAGGTGGTAATAAAGGTGTATTTGTTTTACCGTAATATGAACTTTGGAATCTCGCGTACATATCGTACAATATACTGTATTTCTTCTTAGTGAATGACACATTTAAATTGTCGTATGGAAAGAATTGTGAATTTAAATAAACTTTAATATTTTTCAAGTCACAATGATCAAATTGTCCTGCATGTTTAGTAATGGTGTCTCTTCTACCTGTTTGTAAACCAAATATAATATACCTGGCTCGTTCTACATAATTCGATGTTTTAACAGTCCAAGTGTGTCGATCCGTAGTAGGTAAACTGGGATGCTCATGAAATTCCCAACTTCTAAATGGAATAACAATATCACGATCGGCTTTTAATTTTCTTAAAAGTAGCATTCTATGCTCGTCAGCCAATTTAACATGTGGAACTCTCCATACAATTTTGTCTAATTTTAATTTCCATTCTAAAGTCGCATCTGTAGTAGCATCTGCAGCTTTAATAATGTCTTTATCGTTAGAAGATCTCAACAAAACTAATTCTTGTTTAACGTTTAATATTATTTTCCTATAATCTTCAGCAAAACCAAGCAGCAAACGTAATGGAATATGAAAATCAAAATATCCATTTGGATTTGGAGTGATCGTGTCAATCGTAGGTAATACCCATCCGGCAGGTTTAAGTAAATTGGTTTCATTGGGTGTTATAGATGTTAATCCTTTTAAAGTTGTTGTAATACCTACTTTTTTAGTGGAATCAACTGTTACACCTGATATTTCATATCTAATTTCATCAAATAGGAAAGCCATAGGATTATTTATAAATGGAACTGTTGTACCAACAGTAGTACCGTCCTTTTTAGTAACTTGTCCTTCAATATACAAGTAACTTTCACATGGTAGTGTGTAAATGTCTTGATTTTGTATGGGAATACGGATTTCATCGTTATTGTTTAATTTCGATGAAGTGTAAGGGTTGTGGGTGTGATATTCTTTTTCCCATAGGGTTTCGTCGAATGTTGGACCCTGCGCTATATCCAGTATATCCATACTCGGTTAATTTTAATCCAATTCTCTCTAAGAAACGAATGTTCTCGCGTGTTAACTCCTCCACAGCTGAAGAGCTACTAATGCGGTTTCCCGTAGGTTGTTCGCTTTTAAATGTTAAACCCATGGTTTTGTATTAAAGTGTCGATTTTAAATGTAATCTAATCGTAATAGGCTCTTCTCTGAAGTCTACCAAGTTACCGTCTTGATCCAATACGCTCAACACGATGTCTGAAATGAAAGTGGTGTTCAACGGTAGATATACCAGGTTTTGTGGCTTTTCAACAATTTTAAATCCAGGTGGTACACTTGGGTAAAAAGTATGTATGATGTGGGTGTTAGCCCCATCCCTGTAAGCACCTTGTATAATGTTACAAGTTATGTCTATACTATTGACTTTTAATATTGTTACTGTTTTCTTACCGGAATGTGTTACATCTGGTTCTAAAACAGGCTCATCGTTGGAAAATCCTAATAAATCACCAATTGAGTTTGGTTGAGTGAAATCTATATAATATTTGGAAGTAATTTCAGCTTTCATCGTATTATTATTACCTTTTAATGTTATATTGTCTTTTCCCATTTTAGTTTGCAAAAATTCATTTATATGATCAATTTCATAAGAACCTGTGGGTAACCTGCACTCTTGTAAGTCTGTAAATTTTCCACTGGCATCCTTTCCCTTATAATAATGCAATACGTTATTTTTACCTTCCGTAACATTGGGGATAGAGTTGTAAGTTGTAAAATCCAATAGTGCCGCCTCCCAAAACCTTCCTTTTTGCAAGCGTAACGCTGGAAAAAGGATACTTCGTAAAGTGGACGATTTTCCTGTTAATGATACCGTATAGGAAGACATCTCAATAGTGACTGATACTTTTAGCTAGAAATTCCAAACATAAATGGCCGCATATTGAAGTATTATCAGGTTGTTCTCTTTTATAGTTATAATATATGTTTTTAGCAGATTTAAAGTAATTTTGAAGTTCTTTTGGTGGTGGCAAATTACCGAAACTATCAAAATAATATACATTGTTATTTAGTTTCTTATAACAAACCCAATGGGTGCCAGGCCCTTCAGTATTATCCAAATTTACAATTCCAGTCTCATTTTGCCACATTTTCTTTGGTAAACTGTCTTTCATAAACACACCGCGGAAAAATGGTATTTTTAAACAGGAAATATATTTAAATAATTCAATATTGGTTAATGCTTTATGTGGTATGACCAATTGATTTCTTTCATTTAATATGCACGATAAGGTCTTAGGTAAAGACCTGCCCCGTTTTTTACCATTGACCACACGGTGGGCTTCTTCCTGCCTTTTCTTGTAGATCGTCGTCTTCTTTTTATATTTCCTCCATGTTTTCTTGTGGTTGACCTCCTTTTTACTCTCCTTCTCCTCCTTCTTCCACCTCCTACTGCTGTTTTAGCCTTCATACCTGCTGTTACTGCTAAAGCTGCTGCTTTTTCTGCTATGCTAGCGTCACTTGATTTTACTCGTTGCCAAGCTATGTCCGCAAGCTTTTTGTCAGCTATTGATCTATTTTTTGAATCGGCAAACGTGGAATATGCGATATCGTGTTCTTTACAAGCCTGATCTAACTTATTTATGCCAGGATCGCCTCTTTCCAGTCGTTTTTTCAATTTAGTTCCTGGTCCGCAATACTGATAACCTCCCGGTATATGAAATTCGTATGGTAATGCGTCTATTGCTCTATTTACTATGGATCCTACTGGAATTCGTTTTAAAGCTTTACTTAACAGAGAAACCGCTGTGGACGTGATCCCACCTCCTCTCCTTACAGTGTCTCTATATGGACTGATGTACTGGAACGTCATTATTGTCCTTTTATAATCGCAATGTACAACTTATGTGTTACCTCTATGACAAGTTGGACATAAATGAAGTCGTTTATTGTGTTCTTTTATTAAATATCAAAATCACCCCAATCCGATGATCTAAACTTTTTTGTACGAGGGTTGATAAAATAGTTTTGAACAATTTCCCGTTTAATCCAAGTACCTCTCTCAGATTCCAACAAAGGAGTACGACCTGAACCAATACCAATATGATTGTATACATCAAATAATGCATTTCCTAAAACTTTTACAAGAAAATTAACAGTGACAGCATTATCCACATGTTCAGGGTCTTTAAGGTCTGTTATACGTTTATTATTACAAGTATACACTTTGCTATCCATTTGTGATAATGTGATAGCCTGTCCTACAGTTGCAGCATCATTTGCTTCTCTTCCTTGCGCCATGTTTGTTAATTTTTTATTACTACATATAAAAAACGCATAGTAATTATTTGGATCTAGATGTACTGTTTGTCCTAAGGCAGCCGCGTCTCTATCTGCATGACCCCATGACACATTTGATAACCTTCCATGCCTGCAATCCCAATAAGCGTTTTTGTATGTCAATAAACGAAATTTTTCATTACCTTGAATAAAGTCATCCCCTTGCTTTGATAATACTTCATCTCGTTTTGCAAATCCAGTTGTTTCTTGTTTTAAAGTCTCTTTCATTTGACCCACTGTTGCACCATCAGATGGTGCTGAACCATCTTTTACATTCACCAAACAATTGCCAAGACAATCGATAACTCCCACATCACGTATGACACAATGATCTTTTATATATTTGAGATTTACAGCATCATTTTCATTTTTTGGATAACCTATATCGTTAATAACAAATTTATAAAAAGAAAATCCATCTTTTGTCTTTTCAGGTATCAAAGAATGTAAATAGCGTCTATTTACGCTGTCTTTTGCATCTTTAGGGTCATCTACGTTGGATATACGTTTATTGTTGGCACTATACGTTTTCCCATTGAATTTTAACGTATTTTTTAATTCAGATGACAAATAACCTTTGTTTATCGCATCACCGTTTTGATTTGGTTTACCAACGTTGATAATTCTATGATCTTCTGCGTCATATGTGTTATTTTGTAGTTTTAATGTTGGCGATATCTTTTCCTTTAATATTTTTAGATTTATTGCATCGTTTTCATCCGTAGGATCTTTTATGTTTTTTAACCTTTTATTACTCATATCATAATCTCCATCAGGTGTTTGTGGTAAACCAGCACTTCTTTTTAAACTATTGGCATAATATAACCCATCCGAGGAGTAACGTCCGAACTTGTCGACACTCATGGTGCAACTGAATAGTATTCTAGGGAGTAACACATTTTTATGAGATTACCCCACGGTTTCGGAGTTCATCCACTAAAGCCACCCATTCGTTTTCCAATCCAGTATGACCCGCTTCTTTAGCTTCATGTATTAGTTTCATTCTATCCACCAATTTATTGATATTATTGTAATAAATCACATTTGTGTTATATAGTTTCTTCATTAAACCTGTACCCGTAACGGACTTACTTCTTTTTCTTCGTTCCTGAGCACTTACATCCAAAGTGGATGCCATAAATCTTCGTTTTACAGGTTTTCTTTGTGTTAACGGCATTGTTTGTCTTCTAGTTGGTATTAACTTGGATACAAATTCTTTATATTTTAAAGACTTAGATCTAAAAGGAGGCTGGTCAGGTAAATACTTTCTCCTATATGCATTTGTCTGTTCCAAAATATTTTTATATGCTTCCATGTCTTTTTCTTTCACTACCGATACTGAAGGCTTATTTTCAAATAATAATTCAAATAATCCTTTTGTGCCCTTATACCTTTGATCACCAATGACAATATTATCATGTTCGTCAACGTTTAACGGGCTATTACCTATCATTAAACCGTCTTCTGTTAATCTCGCTCCATAACTATGGTAATTCTTATTAGGAATTGTTCCGAGTAACATTTTTACCATGTATTTCCTTCCTAAAGGTCCTTTGTTATGAATGTTTTCACCCAATAAGCTTATGTTTGACGGACCTTCCCTTGTCTCTTCTTCTTTTTCCTCTTCACTAGCAGTTGATACAACTTCATGTCCTCTTTTGGCTTTTACTTCATATAAATCTTTTATTCCACTATAGTCCGGTGATTCTAGCTCTCTTTCGGGTTCTCCACCGGTAAAACCACTATACGTAGAGGATTCCAGGTCTTCATCACTAAAATCTTCTGATTTTACATTTTCTCTTTCAAACTTCGTAATAGGTGCAATCGCATCTCCTTCCAATACAGGTTTAGCAAATTTTTTGTTTAATTGTTTCAAGGGTTCAGTAATAGGTTTAAAAGTAGATTCAAGGAATTTCTCCCTCTCGCTAATACCTAGTTTCAATGCTCTGTTTTTAGCCCGAATAGAATCACTAAGTGATTTTATTTCTTTTACTAATTTTTCTTGGTTAACCATGTTTGTAGCAAGACGTGTTGTACAACAATGAATGTGTTATACCACGTTTAATGTATTAATATAAATTTATCAAATCCTATCCTGTATCGACCATTGTTTAGCGGTTGTTCCTTCATAATTGTTAGGAACCCATACTTTTCAGCCCAAGCCTTTCCACACAACTCTTTAAATCGTTCAAATGTCATATCCGCATTTACATGATCAAAATATATATGTTTTAGGTTGGTTTCGTCCTGTTTAAATACAATTAACATGTTTGCATTGTCTCTAATGAGTTGTTTAGGTATTTTGCTGTAAGTTTGGCCAATATAAATGCTATCTATGTTGTTATGTCGACCCATAGCGAAGTAATTCCTTATTGTGTTTTGGTTTTCACAAGATACATCGTCGAATATAAACACGGAGAATGGTTTAGCTTCTTGTGGCTGCATGACACTCTCGCTTGCATTAAACTTTAAATATTTAACTTCAGGCACATTAGTCAGTATTTTTTCCAATAATTGATACTTTGGTTGTTGTAGTGATTTTGAAAATACATATAGATTGTTAAATCGTAATCCTTTAGGGTTTGTAATCAAATTGAATACTACATTAGTTTTTCCACAGTTGGAAGGTCCGGTAACTAGACAACGAACGGTGTTTGGTAACAAATTGCCATGCTTCCCACTATTGAATTCTGAATTATCCACTGTGAGTTCATCTATATTATTAATAGTAAAACTCTCTTTTTGTGGTACTATCTCCATCCTTTGTAATGGTTCAACCTAAAATGATTCTCTATGGTTATATCAAATCCTTTTTAGGTATCCAGAATCTTCCGTCTTATTAAATCCTAACCATCGTACTTTGACCTTATCTTTTTTCCGTTGCAACACCTTTTCAACTAAATATACATCGCCTACTGTTGATTTTAACATTTCATGTCCATAAAACCCTCCTTCAAGCAATTGTCCTTTATTATCTTTTAAAATATATGTCTCAGGTACTGTAGGTTGTACTTTGAATACAGTAAAAACCTCATTGGTCCAATTGGCAGGTATCTTTACTGAATACACCTTTATATTTACTTATTCGCACTTTATCACCCACATTAAATTTTTAGGCTTTAGTTTTTCAACTTTTGGTTTAGTATTCGTTTTATACGTTTTAATACAAGGTTTCATTTTACTAGTTACTTGGTTTGGTTTCATCCCGATAGTCCTATTGAAATTTGTTATTGTAATCGTTATAAGTTTTGGTAACATATCAATCCATATGTGCGATCCTCTGTTGGAAAACATTTTATTACTTTGCATTGACTTTTAATGTTCTGAATCTTTGAATATTGAGGCTTTTATTGTTTATGAATTGGTTTGCATAATGGTTATATTGTAAATATTCTTTCAAATCTCAATCTTTGTAAATGTTTAATAGTATGTTTGTCTCTTTGTATAGCTGTTTCCATTGCTTTTGTAACACTTTTGCCACTTTTATCTTTAGTGGTAAAGCATCTTGCCATTTTTTTGAATTGAAACAGTTAATAACAGTCAATATGTATTTATATCCTTTATTTTGTTTGCTATAAGGAATCATTTCGATTAAATCCGCTTGATATAAATCATTAATTCCTTTTATCACCGTATTTCTTCGTGGAAACTTTCTTCTTGCAGGTTTATGAAGTTCGTTGACAATTTGTTGCTTTAAGTCCTTCATATTGCAGGTTTCAATGTTTGTTGTATCACATGTATAATCACAATGAATGTTGTTTTAAATATTCACATCATTTATATGGGTCAAGGTCATCCAAACTTGTGTAAAAAAAATGGGGAACACGGCGTTGGACTTGCCGTGTTCCCCATTTTTTTACGGAAGGAGAAAGGAATAAGGTCGTAGTTGTAGAAGGACGAAGAATAGGTTACTAGTTGATAGGGTTTAGAGAGTAGTGGCCAAAAGGAAGAGTGTGGATTTTGTCGGGCATAATGTATCTTTTATCATCCCGAGCTGACAACGCTTTTTTAATTTCGGTGACACTGTAGACTTGATGCTTAAAGCTTCGGATATTGTTGAATGTTGCTGATATCGTAGTATCTTCAAACAAACAAGTCTTGTAGTGGTCAAATGTCACGTGTTTTTTCAAATAAGATGTCTTCACTCCTTTTGCTTTCTTCACTGTCGGTGTGTTGTTCTCGTGGTACATCTTAAATGAATACAATTTCGCCATCAGCGCCACTATTTCTTCTAAAGGCATTCCATTTGCTTCATCTTTGAATTTTCCAATTACTTTTTTATATTTTTCATTAAAATTTGGATGGTTTTTCGGATAGTCAGAAAAATCGAAATCTTCTTTGTATGGAAAAGTCCTTAGGTCTTCATACATGGTCCAAAGTCTTTATCCAGTAGATAAACGCGTCCGTATCCATGTATGCGACTCCAATGTTTTCCCTTCCGTAATGTTTAACCATTTTGTTATAATGGAAATCATACATCAGGGTTTTACTTATATCCAAAATCGACATACCTATGTATAACGGACGGTCCATGACTATTGTTGTTTTCTTCATACTGACAGCGACTAGATTTCGTTTATAATCATGGATGTTCCGAAATTTGGTTTTTGCACTAATTTTTCCAATTTCCTAGGATCACTCACTAATTTTACATTTTTGTGTTTTCTTTTGTTCTCCAAGGTCTTCCCAAAGATGGCATTGTTCATTAATTTATAGAAGTCCTTTTCAAATGCTGTTGTCGCTGCAGCTCTTCTTGCAGTGTTGGAATCAATATATGGTTTCAACCAACAAGACTGGGTGAATTCAATTGCTCTATGAATTCTCACTATACGTAGACCCAATTCAAGAGCCTGTTGAACTACCCAGTAGTGAGCCACATAGCGATCCTTATTCTCCAAGGTCATCATCAATTTTGGCCATCTTCCTGTCGGTGAAACTTCAGTCTTGGCTAGGAGAGGCAAGTCGTAGTGATGGTCATGAAGGTGCTCCGGGTATTCAAAATCACAGTCCAAAATATAGCCTTTTGGACCATCCTTTGGAATCTGTGAGATGTCTCCGATGGTGGCCGGGTCGATCCACTTGAAGTCAGCGTAGGGAAGCGGATTTGACATTGCCCAACCATAAAGGTTGTTTGCATCAAAATAGCCAAGGTAGACCGATGGTTGTTGCTCGTCGAAGCCGGGGATGTACTTGTTGTTGGCTTTGACATGACGTGTTACAGCTTGTGTCAAACGCCCCCGTACACCAGATTCCATCATGAGCACCATATCAATATCCGTTAGAAGTTCCAGTCGACAGTTGGTTGACTTTAGCATAGCTTGCCATGCTAATCCTGGAGATGTGTACGAGTGTAGAGGGGTCCAGTCCATAGGCGGAGAAGCAGGTGTTTCTGAATTCTTCCATCACATCGCACAGCAGAGTTACGTCCAATTTTATATAAAAGTCAGAATATTCCCCTAAGGTTTGAATGTTTAGTTGGTTCCAAACATTACATGCATGATTGTAGTCTTCAACGGAGATTTCACTTTCGTTTAATTTGCTGTTGAAGGCTTCAATCGGCGGTAGACTGGTTTCTTCAAATTTTTCTGTAGAAGTTATGTAATCGTAGGGGAACACTCCTTTCCGTAATACTAGTCTAATTTATCTTCAGGTACAATTTTTCTGGTTTCTTTTAGGTCTTCTCTTCTTAGGTTCTCTGACAATTTGGCTAAACTAGATGCCATAAATCTGTAAGAGTCTACGAAGCGAAGTTAATTTTACCTACTGTTTTTGAAAAGCTGATGTACTTTTCCAATGTTGTAGCAAGAACATCAATTTTACCGTCATCTCTTCCTAACTCCGGATAATAAAGTGGGAGTCGTAGCCGCTAAGATTGTGTAAAACGACAGGAATAAAGTTTGGCAGTTTGTAATTTATATTGCATGAATTACAAGCAGCTCCTCTGTATAACCCTGTCAGGTGATCGTGATCTCTTACTTTTGGATTTTCTTCACTGAACATCTTCTTGCATAAATAGCATCTTGTCGCTAAGTTGTATTCTTCTTGTTGATTTTGGTTTAAAGGTTCCATAGGTACAATATTACCGAACAAGCGTTGAACCTTTCCAGCAATATCGTACAGTTGGTCTACAAAATACTTAGCGGCTTCTTCACCACGGTAGAGTATTGGAGTGGATGTTAAACCATAGTCTTGCAATTGGTTTTTAGACAAGGTTGATTTAACTAGTAAACAAAAACTGTTGGGCTGATGCAACTGATATTTTGTTCTTCTAGTCACTTCGCCGTCCGGCAGCTCCTGTGGTACTAACGTTGATTCAAAATCTGCATAGACCACTATTGGAATTCGGTATTGGTGAACTGTCTTGTTAAATTGGATACACGCTCGAGATGGTGGTGGCAGACTAATCTTCACTTCATAGTTCTCGTTGCAAAGTCTTTTATGTTCCAATAACCAGTCCAATCCTCCACGTCTTGAATCTTTCCAAGAAAAGCAGAAACATCTCTTGCAAACTGTAATCCTATTTACTCTTTTGGTCAATTGTTTTACAACTAAGGCTTCAAAGTCCTTTATCCATACATAATGGGAAATTTCACCCTTAGTTATCAATAGCAAGTCCGTGTGGTTTCTTTGCTCAACCTTTACTACCCGCAAAGGATAAACGTTGTTTGAATCATCCAGACCAAAAACATTCACTGAAACGCCAGGATTTTTCTTTTCAAATTTGTCTATGTCTTTCAATGTAACTGGGTAGGTGAGGCCTTGAAAGTTGTAGCGGTGTTCATTTTCGTAATATTCTCTACCAACTCTTTCAGGATGATCTTTAACATACTTGGTTAACATTGCATACTTAAAACATTCATTACCTTCATTTTGCACATTCCTACACGATTTAGTGTTTTGGATTTTCTTTGGTAAAGGGATAAAACTACTACCCCTTAAACCATATCCATGCTTGTGAACCCTTACATCCATACCTTCGATTGATGACAAAGTCCATCCAGATCCTCTTCCTTCATGTTCTTGAAGTTTTGTTATAAGTTCTTCCAAGCATTCTTCAATAATATCATCGATGTTGGAGGTGAAGGTAAGGGTTCGGTTTTTGGTAATGAACGCTCTCAATGCTGTTTCACCATCAGTATTGTTAAACATAGCCTCTAACACCATTCCAAATTTAATAAAATTTAGCCTTTGTAATTCTTCCCTCAACGTTTGACCAACAAGTTCCTTAGCCTGGGTTATGAATGTTTCCAATTCCAATTGAACGTTATTAATTTTGAAATGTGTTACAACTCGTCCTGGCAAGGCTGTGGTGCGCAGTTGTCTTACATCTTCCAGTTCTTCTTCTTCCATATCCTCTTCTTCGGTGTCCTCTTCTTCGGTGTCCTCTTCTTCAATAGGTCTTGTAGCAGTAGATGGTCCAGCACCAGCAAATTGAATCACACTAGGTCTTCTTCTTTGCATTTGCTGTAGATAGCTGTCCCAGTAGTCCGTCTGCTTCTGGTGCTCTTCCAAAACCGGTCAATTGAGTCTAAGTCTATTTCATCCATGGTAATATCTTCTTTTCTATCTTCGTCTTCATGTAATTCTCTGTGTATGGTGAAAAGATCTTCGTCTTGAAAGATTTCCCCACAAATGTCGCAAAGAGCCATTTCAAACAGTTTGGCTTTGAATGCACACTCTGTGAATGTCCACGCAATAATGAGCAGCGCACTCCACCGGGACCCTTTATATCCGAGGCAGATAGGTGGGGAAAGTGACGTCATATGGAAACAGGTTATCACTCATGTGCTAAATTTAGCCTTTACACAACCGTTTGTAATACATTTATCAGTAGGCTTGATAAATTGATGATATTTGGTCTAGATTCAATAATTTGTACAAGTTTTTTCAAAGATGTCTGTTTGAGCAAGTTATGTAGGTCAAGGTCATTTGGAATTATTATTTTGAGCGGGGGATAGAGCACTAAGCAGCATCATTTACTACAAAGTGCTCTATCCCCCGCTCACATTCTTTTTTAACTTTTTGTTTAAACTTTTTACAAGGGTGAAACATCACCATCAGAGTCGGAATCATCCTCATCACGGAATAGGTAGCGATGACAATACATAATTCTTCTGGCAACTAACATCCTATCCATTGGACGATGGGGAGTGTCTTGTTCTTGTTCTTCTTCTTCTTCGATTTCCAATTGGAATTCCATTTCCGACTCAGATGACGACTCTAATGTTTCGTAGGCATGCAAGTCCACCTCATTGTCCGTTGAACCAGCTTCGTCAGAGTCCGTTTCAATATCCATTATCTCTTCCTCCTCCTCTTCTTGATCAACCGCAGGTAGTTGGTCCTCTACTTCTATAATTTCTAGAGGTATAACCTCCAGAATAGAGACAATTCTGTTGCGATGGAACACGGTGTTGTCAAGTGGAGCCATGGTATGGAAGTGTTGTATCCATCCAATTTGCTTACCCTTTTTATACCCCCACCAACTATA
>CM061531.1:196125969-196359151 GCA_030545055.2 Neoaliturus tenellus | reverse complement strand
GACATTATTATATAAAAGAGAGTTTTTGCAACATACGGTATATCTTACGGTATACGCTAAACGCTATTTTTAAGTTGACAAATTTACGTACATTACGTTACTCAGGATAGTTCAACTGCATGAATGGTGTGTAATGGTTGGTATTGATCACTTTTCGACGAGCTTTTGTAGCGTCAAGCACCAAAAGTACCCAAATCCGTCATTATTTAAAAAGCGTTTAGCGTATACCATATTTATTTACAGTGTGTGCAAAACGCGCAATTGATTTCCTCTGAAACGGTAGGGTCTACCGTTAAAAACTATTACGTATAAAATCGTCTTGAAATGTTATTTGTTTTTAATTTTGTCCATAAAATGTGAGATTTTTACATTTACAGTATAATACTCGCTATATTGGAACAATTAATTAACGAAAATTAATTCATAAATAAAATCAATACTCCAACCATTGCATAAACTACTATTAGCCTATAACCTCACTTTTTTCATACTTATGGTATTTTATTGACTAGGAGTTTCTGTTTATATTTAGTCCTATTTCTACAGTACCGTAGGCCTACCCTGGAAGTTTTGAAGATGGAAATGGATAACCCGATACTGTAACTCAAAAATATAGACGAAAATTAATTGCGAAATTACGGTATTTTCCGGTACCGCAAAACATACAGAACACGTTTTTAACACGTAGGAAACATAGTACGGGTAAGTAATGTTTTTGTTACTGAAATTATTTATCAACGAAGTGGAGGCAGCACGTTCAGTTAGTGTCGTACTTCTTAAATAAACACCGGAGCGACAAGCCGCATAAAGTCGGAATTCGGAATGGAATAGCGACAGGCGGCTAAAGTGAAGTACAACTCTAGCAGACGACAGACCGAGTAACGACAGTAGTGGGAGTGGCGTCTGAGTCGAGTTGGCGATACAATTCTATTCAGTCATCAGTCAGTCCCACCTCACTTCGGTCGAGCATTTCGTACACTTTCTGGCTAACCTAAACCTAAGATCTGTTACTGTGTTACTGTTACTGTGTGTACGTTCATTTAATCTTTTCAGTGTGCGTCTGCTGTGTCCAGTGTTTAGTAAGCAACTTTCTAAAACGTCAGCCGCAAGTTGCAACACCTGTTGGAATAAACTTAGTCGGGAAGTTTTTACCGTCTTGTTCTTTGAAATGTGGTACCACCGTGCTTTTTAAGTGTCATGTGAAAAAATGGAAAGGGAATTGGGATTAATTTTCTTCCAACTTTTTGTGGCATGGATTTCTTCAAATTTCAATATCGCGTCTGGTAAGTTTATGCACTATATATAGGTACTGAACTAACACTGTTTTATTTTCACCCATGGCTTTCACCATTGATAATTTTATATTTACGTGTTATCATACTCTAAAAAGCCTTAAAAGTGTTTAGGCCTAGGTTCTGTAAACACTGTAGGCTAATTAATCAATTTTCTCAATCTCTTGCGTTGGACATCGATGTATTGATAACAATATTTTACTATAAATTATATACTACATTTATAAAAGTGTGCTCGTGTATTAATTTTTTAAATAAAAATTGTTATTGTAGTACTAAACGAAATACTTATCCTTCTTTTAACTCGCATCCTTCAAAGTTTATAAGTTACTGTGTTGAGTGTTGATAAAATTTGAAATTTGGCATCCAACAACTTTTAGCGATTTAATTGTTGTGCTTATCGAATTGCAACAATGGTTAAACTACGGCATGTTAAATTATCAGTCAGGCTTTTAGCATATTTTTTCCCTTTGACTTAATTGCATCTATAGGTATTTTTTTAAACTTGATCCTCCTCGAGAATATTAGGATGGGGTGGCGTATTTACACTGTTAACTGTAAACAAACAATTTAAACTTGTAACAAACCCTTTCGAGTAGCAGCTTACAATTTCTTTCAGCCTTTTTATTTTTAAGCCTAAACTATCACTTGTTAAAAAGTAGGCTCCAATACTTATAAATTAACTTATTAAAACGCAACTGTTACGAAAAATATTACGAAACTGATACAGAAAATGTCGTAATGATGTAAAATTATCAACAGTGAAATAAAAATATAAAAAGACCACAACCTCTGCCAATGAAAAATTAGTGAGGATAAACAAACAACTACCACCTCTATTTTCTGTCACCTCTCCAGTAAAGAATTGAGTTTTTACTTGTAATTAAAAATAACATAGTCCAATAGTAATTTGGTGACAATGGAGATTTAAACAGGTTCAGGTTTTATTATTGTGCGCCTGGTTCCCGGTTGGTTTGTTTGTATAAACAATGTTAGGATTCTTCAACTCTGTTAGGCCTACACCCCGATATAAAAGAATCGATACTGCACAAGAAATTATATCGAGAACAAACGTAGTTTTTTTTCTCCCCGTACGTAAAAACAAAACAAACGTTGAGAGTCAAATGAACAATTCATTTTACAGTCTTGTAACAGAAGCAAAGCGGCATGGAGTGTCGTGAACTCCGAAAGTAAGACCTATGAAGAAGTTCATAATGCATCGTGGGAGCTGACTATAGGAAACAAAACTGTGGAGGATCCAGGTGTTGTTGCAGACATATTCAACAGATTCTATAAACTACTATAGCCGTAGAAACCCTGAAGACTAGTAATCCTCTGAAAACTATCCAAGATGTCCCTTAACAGCCCTTCAATCCAGAAAATGAACTCGCATCATTTTACCCGGCAACATCTGATGAAATTCGAGACATCATTAGGACTTTGAAACCAACCCCATACACATTGACGACATTTTTGCTAGGCTTTTGAAGTTCTGCGCTGAAGAGCTTTATTGCCTCCCACTCACCGACATTATAAACAAATCCATGGCACAGGCAACAGTTCCAACCAACGCTTAAGTTGCTAAAGTACATCCCTCCATAAGGAAGGTAGTAAGGGAGACATGAACAACTTCAGGCCGATTTCACTTCTCCCTACCTTCTCCAAAATCCTGGAAAAAGTGGTTACAACTGAACAACATCTAGCCGAAAAGACAGCATGGGTTTTTGCTTGGGAGATCCACCATCACGGCTGTCGCAGAAATTCATGAATACATAATTGATAACATGGAAGCTGGAAATACAGTGGGGGTGCCTTTTTAGACCTCAGCAAGGCATTCGTCTGCCTAGATCACCAGCTTATTTTGACAAAACTTAAAACCTTTGGTATAGGTATCCGGTATTGCACAGTCTTGGTTCAGATCCTTCCTCAGTGAACGACGTCAATTGGTAGAAATAAAGCATGCTGTAAAAGCCAAAACAAGAACAGTCAGATCGGGGCTGAATATGACCAGGGGTGTACCCCAAGGTTCAGTGATTGGTCCACTACTTTTTGTATTGTTTGCTGCAGACTTGCCTACCTTCATGGCCACCTACAGTCACACAGTTACGTTTGCTGACGACTCGGTTCTTTTGACCAATCACAGGGATCCAGAGTCCTTAGAAATACGTAACTTCATCTCAATCAATAAAGCTATGGATTAATGCGCCAACAACGCTCTGGTCTATAATGAGAGCAAGACCCAACAGCTGTTCTTTGGAAGATTTCGAGAAAAAGTCTCATGCCCACCAAATATTGAAGTGGCTGAGTCATTGAAACATTTTGGAGTCATCTTGGACTGTGACTTGCGCTGGGATATTCACATCAACTCGCTCTGCCAGAAATTCAGCTCTTCAATCTTTGCTCTAAGGCGCATATAAAAAAGTGTCACCACACCTACGGCTACAGATCCCGAAGAGAGCTGAGATACATTGTTGTCAAATTGATCCAAGGCAACATTGCATGGCGTGAGGGGACAAGGGGGACACAGATGTTACAATTTACATAATACTATTTTCATGCAATCTACTATAAAACAATATTTGCAGAAATTAGCATGATTGCGCTTATGGAAACTATCTCAACTGTCCCAAGACCAAGTCATCTTATTAAGAAAAATTTGGCAAATCTACAAACCAACTCCTTAGCACTAATTCTGCATGTATCCTACAATATCACTAAATAAACAGCACACCCTGAATGCATGACAGACAGGAAACACACGAGATTCTAGAACAGGTGAATTGTTGCAAATTAAAGCTGAATAATAAAAAAGCCATAGAATAGAATACCAACATATAGGCAGTAATTGAGTGTTCAAATTCAAATTCAAGCTTTCTAAAAAGTAGTGTTAATAAATTTAATACTGAAAACAGCGAATATTAAGGTCTCTGTTAAAAATGTTACAAACGTAAGTGGCATGAAACGGGATTTTTTAGTTCAACAAAAGGGATTAAGATTTTTTCTAGATTTACGACCTCAACTTCCGTATGGCAAATGCCATTTGAATTACTGTATACATTTGAAATGCATCTGCAAATTGATTCAACTGTATTAGATACTTTAACGTCAAAGGATTCCCTGGTCATATTACTAATACTATTCAATGCTGATAAGGCTTATATTGTTATGGTTATATTGTTGTTTGCTATACTGTAACCGTAACCCGGTTAAAAGAAAAGCGACCATCAGAAACTGGACAAGAGTGAAATACCGGGACTGGAATTTAGTGTAAGCTTATTAGGTAAAAGGTTAGCCAATTCTCATTCACCTTATAGACTACATTATTGTGAGCATCGCCGTCATCGGAGCAACTATAGCAGTTATGTCACGGGCATCAACAAGCATGTTGCTTATCCAAGGCCGGATTGTGTCATCGCCTCACCTTAGTGCCATTTGAAACACGAGCTCAGAAAGCTTATCGATCTTACATCTTCAACTAGATTGCTAAAATGCTATTGGATATTGGCCCATGCTAGTGGAAAACGTTTTAACAAAAATCAGGTGCGGTAGCCTACTACACTACCCAGTACCCAAATCAGAACAACGAGCAACAGTGCGACATTGTCGTAGAAAATACACAGCTGCCGTAGAATGAACGGCCGCGTCGGAAGCATGGGCTGCGTCGAAACATCAGCCGCGTCGGAAACATGGGCTGCGTCGGAAACATCAGCCGCCTCGGAAACACCAGCCGCGTCGGAAACACCAGCCGCGTCGGAAACATCAGCCGCGTCGGAAACACCAGCCGCGTCGGAAACACCAGCCGCGTCGGAAACACCAGCCGCGTCGGAAACACCAGCCGCGTCGGAAACATCAGCCGCGTCGGAAACACCAGCCGCGTCGGAAACACGAGCCGCGTTGGAAACATCAGCCGTGTCGGAAACACCAGCCGCGTCGGAAACACCAGCCGCGTCGGAAACATGAGGAGCGTCGCAAACATATGCTGCGTCGGAAACATCAGCCGCGTCGGAAACATGAGGAGCGTCGCAAACATATGCTGCGTCGGAAACATCAGCCGCGTCGGAAACATAAGCAGCTACGGAAACATCAGCCACGTCAGAAACATCGATCGCTTAGCTGTTTGTGATTATAGCCACGACGCAGGCTATTACTTTCATTTTACAATATAATCAATTTCCATTTTTTGTTGCCTGTCTGCCTGTGCAAAATTTTCAACTATTACAATATGATATCCTAAAAACTACAGTAAAATTCTCACTGATTTGACCCTTGGCACAACCAAGACATGAATTATTTTTATCTTTTAGAGTTTAAAATGCCGGCCATTTTACATGATCAAAAATGATTTTATGAAATATCTCAATAGCCTAAGTTTTTTGTTTTTTCAAGATAAAAAAGTTGCACTACTTAGTTGTTAACAAAAAATCCAGATTGTGAAGATTCCGTAAACAACAGATCATATAATTTTAGGCCTACAAATTTTATCTGAGAAAACCTGTTTTTCATAGCATATAGGCCTAACTTTTGCGAATGTAGTGTAAACATTATTTTTGTAAATAAAATCAATATTAGCATAATGTTTGTTGAGTGATATTTATCTTTTGATATTGTTGGTTAAATAATTGACTTTGTATACTCATCAGTACGCATTGTAAGACTTTGATAAGACACTCGATGTAAATCCAACACTAGTTGGAAGGCTACTGAAAAGGTGTCGGGTCCACCTGCCGGCAAAAATGCCCTAAAGAGCAATGTTGCCAATGTTAGTCGTCACCGGTGACTGAAGGTGGCTGTACGGACCCGTGCCAGACGGTATAGTGGGTAGTGCTCATTAAAATCAATGTTGGCGGAATTCGCCGGTGTCCGATGGTACCGGGCCAATGGGACCATATGCCCACGAGGGCATAACCTGGCGCGATGGCTAGTCTTTCCTCTTGGTAGCTGCAACGGAGTGCGCATGCCTTGTGGATGATTCATTTGTGATGTGATGCGCACCGAAATACCGCGCAGGCGCAGTTGTGACAGGCAGCGCATTCTACTGCTACTGACCACTCCACCACTCCAGGTCGGTGTTGGGGCTTTCCTTTCTCCCGAATGAAACTCAATCCAATATGTTTTCGACCGCTTGCCATTCAAGGAATCGAAGTAACCAATTCCTCCAAGAGTTGCCAGTGGTTGTGTTGTGTAAAGGTTGGCTTGTGTTGCAACTGGTAGTCAAGCTATAAGGGTAAAATAAAGGGGAAATTAAGAATACTTAAATAATAAACATTTTATTGAATTGCCAATATCATTCGCATCAGCATTACAAGGAATGCCCTTAGAGGTAATAATTCTAGTCTAAAGCTAGTTCTTCATTGTTGATCTTCGTTTATCTTTATTGTTCATCTGTGTTTGTTCGTACCTTTTCATATTTTTTACATATTTTAATTATAATATTGTATGAATTTCAAATTTTTAACCAATGTCCCAATGTGTGCTCCTTGTGTACAATTGGTTAATTTAACCCCCATTTTAACCTCACTTGGTGTCGCTTCTATCCGCAATCCCGTAGGCCTACTGTCATGACCAAAGCAAAAGTGTCGAAGTTTGATAGCATAGATATGTAGAGTATTTCAAATAAAACTTTTAAATTTATGTTCTTTCAATTTAAAAAAATGCTGTATTATTGTTTTGTGATTATGATTATCCTGAACGAGTTCATTCTGCATCTAATTTATATCCAACCAAAGCCTGTTGCCTGTTATTGTACTAACTTTAGGTCCTGAAGAACCGACAAGAAAAGATTCACATTCTAGATTTTAAAACTCATTTGCGGAAACGCATTTAATATATTAATTTTGTGCCCAACAAACGACACACCTTGACATTTCTTATCAAAGGTGTTCTTGCTCTCATGCAGTGCTTATCTTCGACTCCTGTAGTTACAACACCAACCGGTTCCGGTTCCTGTTACTGTATTATTCGCCGGTATACGGTTTCAGAGAACCCTGTCCGTGAAAAACAACCTTGCATCAGGTCCGTGACAAACAACCTTGCCTCTGGGGTCTGAGCGGTCAACCGTAGGTAGGTGATCAAATACAGCACAAACCAACAGGAGATCATAGTAGGCCTACTGCAGATCCTAAAGAGTATTTTTTTTCTTTTTTATGTGTGCATTTTTATAAGTCCACGAAGGATATTAGTGTTCATAGAAGAAGAGTACCGTACCTAATTAAAATTGCAACTTCTTCGCAAAACTTACAAGCTCAGCTTTTATTTCAGTATAGAGATTCATTGGAAGTAAGATTTGTATGATTGGCAAAAGTTTGAGAAAAGAGAATTTGTTTTTGCAATGAAGGCCGATCGCATTATATTCAGTGTTACATTATTTCCGGCAAGGTTTGTGGGTTTTCCCGTCATAGTTTTAAACAGCGGGCGTAGAGGCAGAGGTCTTAGCGTCCTGAGTAGTGTGTTTTGGTTACTTCTGGACCGGAAGTCGTGCCAGCTGCCCGAGCAGCTGCTCGAGCAGATGGCGTCAGATGCTGGGGTGCAGATGGCGAGAGCATATGCCCTGAATTTGAAGTAGAATTGGGCATGAATTAAGAGTTAGTTGAAAACTGAAATTCAACTGTGTTAACTAAACTCTAAAAGTTGAACAAAAATTAAGAGTAAGATCAAAACTGAAATTCAACAGTTATAACTGGGGGCCTGGAAAGTATGTCAAGGTCATCCAGAGTAAGTTTTAAAAAAGCCTATCCAACTACCACCAGAAATAGTTCAAAGTTGAACTAGTTGGTGATAGTGGGATAATTCATTCGTGCCATGGGAGAGGTGTTTATTGTTTGAAAGTTGGCGATCGAATGAGAAGCGCCGCCTAGGGAGAGGGTTTATAAAACGGCAACCTTCCCCCACCACCCCTTCCCCTACTCCTTTAGACCAATAACCGGTTGCCGACTCTATGTGGTGAAACTGAATTAAACATGGCGGCCGCCATGGATAATTCTAACCTCAAACCTTAGCTTAGCTGAAGAGAATAGAGGAGCATGAAGTAGGAATTGTGGTGACAGCGCTTATATGAGGAATAGTAGGGGTAAAATAAAAAAACTTGTTGAACACAGTCGATAGGTGTAACAAGTTCAAAGTTGTTGAATTGTAACATAGAATGCAAAATGTTGTAAATAACACTATCATCAACATTAACCTGCGAAGTCTTTGAAGAGTATAATGGGTTAAAACTGTACTTCTTCCTAACTCTATTTAAATTAGTTCTACACTTTGAAATTGAAGGTTTAGAAGTACTTCGTAATATGTGTTGTGTTCGCAAAAGCTTTAATTTTAAACATTGTGCAGTCATCATAACCGATGTGTTAAGTTCAGAAGTTAAAAGAAGACTGAGATATAAAATGAAGTGTAAAAGAAATTGAAACAGAAAGCTAGAGTAGTAATTTTATAGGTTAGAATTTACAAAGGCTATTCCATGGATAATTCTAACCTCAATCCTAGTAAGTGAAGTAGTCATAACATAAAACTAACGAGAGATGATGACTGAGCGGATGCGAGGCAATGAATGTTTGTAGCGCGATAAACTACCCACCTTTATAGAGGCAATAACTCCAGCCAGATGGCGGCAGATGGCAAGCAAATGACTGGTTGACCGACTTTCACCTGAGTAGTAAGAGAAGTAGGGTTCTGTGTCTATCCCTACTCCTTGGGGTCAATGACCGACCGGAAAGGTCAATGACCTCCCCCCCCTCCCCCCCTTCTCCCCCCCTCCCCCCCTCCCCCCCGAAAAAATGGAGCCCCCCCCTTCCCCCCTTCCCCCACTCCTTCCCCCACTCCTTCCCCCACTCCTCCAGGTCAATGGCCGGTCACCACCGGTTGTTGACTTTATGTGGTGAAACCAGACTAAATATGGCAGCTGCCATGGATAATTCTAACCTCAAACCTGCTGCGCATGCAACAAGTTCTCCGGATCGGAATGAGTCTATGCTATGCGCATGCGCCTAGTCCTGTATTACTCACTTTAGCGCTACTGCACATGGATAATTCTAACCTCAAACCTTGGTTTTGTGTTGTTGCGCATGCGCCGCTCCCCACTCCTTCGCCTTTCTTTTACACTGCTGCGAATTGGACTGGATTGAACACTGTACTGTAGTGAAACAACTTCCCCCACTACTCGAGAATCCGAGGAGCGATACGAGCCTGATCTTAGCGTCAGTCGTCAACAAACTTTCATAGCGAAAGGTTGTTGGCGACTCAGCAAGAGGTTTCAAATATATAGTAGGCCTATATATATTTGAACTTCTTCTACTACGTTGCGTTTTTTAATGCAATGTAGTATGTGTGTGTGTGTGTTTAGTTTTAAGTTGTATTAAATTTAAAAAATAATTTGCGCATTGCGATGTTAGTTATAAGTTGGGTTTAGCATTAAGGTGTATTAATTTTAAGAGGTATTTAGTATTAAGGTGTATTAATTTTAAGAATAATGATGGTATTTGGTTGTGTTGAATTATTTGGTTTTTTAATAATGATGTGTTGTTAGTTTTAAGTGTTGGTAATACTAATTAATGTTGTTTTGCCTTACAGCTAGATGTTAAGGGGTAGATTAAATGTAAATTCAGAAGTTCAGTTGAACTTCACTTAGAAGGGGTGGGACATCCGCAAAATGCGGACTAGGTTTTTGCATTTTTGTTTAGGAATATAATGGGTGGGATTAGTTTGGGTGGGGTTAGAGTTGCGTTTCTGCATTAGGTGTTCCAGTTTCCCTTGGAATTCATGGTTACGGTAGACCCGGACCGGACCGTTACGGTAGACCCGGACGGTCCAAACAAAATTGCGTCGATGTCCCTTGCAGAACGTAACTAGTGGGTTGGGAGTGGGAACCGTTAGGCAAACAGGGTGGTGGGAACAGTATTACTGTTCCCATCACCTTGGATCATTATAAATCTTGAATGACCTTGACCCATTTTTGGAAGGGTCAATGACACCCCCCCTCCCCCCCTCCCCCCTCCCCCCCTCCCCCCCCGAAAAAATGGAGACCCCCCCCCCGAAAAAATGGAGCCCCCCCCCTTCCCCCACCACCCCTTCCCCCACCACTCCTTCCCCCACCTCCCGGGCCAATGACCGGTCATGGCCGGCTGCTAACCCCTCTCATTTGCATACCGTTATAAAAGACGTGTTGGCCGGGGCTAGTGTTTCATTCCGATTCCAGACGTTACGCTGTGAACTTGGAGTTATAACGATGTCTTCTGTGCCCACTACTACTTCTACTACTTCTACCACTTCAACTTCAACTTCAACTTCAACTTCGACTTCGACTTCTACGGCTGTTACTGCATCAAACAAAACTCTTCGCTTGAAAAACCCTCCGGATTGGTATAAGAAGAAGCTTTCATCTGAACCTTCAACTTCTGGAGCTATTCTTCCGCCAACCAACACTTCTAGACTTCGCAGTATTTTTTCACCACCTTCACCTTCGCCTTCAAACAACTCCGCACCACCATCAACTATGATGCCGCCACCGCAGAAGCCAGTTCCCCGTCTTAATACCCCTTCCATTGAAACTATTGTTCATCACCTTAGTACACCCATTATCCCACTATCACCATTGCCTCCTACCCCACCACTTGCTACACTTGAAGACCATACCTATCACAAAACTAATTCCTCTAAACCAGCTCCTAAACCTGCCCCTAAACCTGCCCCTAAACCTGCTCCTTCAGAGCAATTTCGATCATTACAAGAAGAGCGTCGTAGGGCATTTAGCCGTCCCACTACTTGCCCTGAAATGCTTATTAAGGGAATTAAGAAAGGATCAGCTTGTGGGAGGAAATGTGTTAAAAATGAAAGTTTTTGCCGTGTACATATCGTGAAACATATTTCTGAACCACAACTGACAGAAATCCCCACCGTTGAAGACGATCCTAAAATAATATCCGTCAGAGGAGAGAGGCTTAAGAAAGGTTTGAAATATTTTTTTCTAAGTGTTGTTGACCACCAACACATTTTGGCAAAATGTAACGGCTTAAAATATAAAATTAGAGTTTGTGAGAATTTGTGTAAAGAGAAGAGATTTAACACTTTAGATTCTCAAGACTTTCTCCTCAGGGATAAAAAGGATCGTATTACAAGGTGGGGGCGTAAACAGTAAATTCACTTAGTTTTTTCCAAATTGTTGCTAAAAAAATAATGGGGGAGAAACACAATGCCTTATAGCGTTGTGTTTCTCCCCCATTATTTTTTAACACTCTAAGTCCCGTGACCTACTAACCTACTTCCATTTGAGTAGTAAGAAAAGTACTTCCCCCACTCCTTTGGGTCGATGACCGGTTAAGGTCAGCTCTTACCCCTCATTTGCATACTGTTATAAAAGCGGAGCGAGCGTTGGTCACTCCTTCATTTTGCTTCTACACGCCGCTCTTGTTGTTTCTTCTCTGCTGTTTACAATATTACCTACTTCAAAATGCCTCCTCATGTGAATGACCATATTAATTCTTCCAAAATTTCCGATGTTTTTATACAACCTGAAGACATTTTAAATAATGATAGTGAGAGTGAGGATGATGATGATTATACTGTTGAACTTAGTGAAGAACGTAAGGTTATAGCAATTGATCCACAATTTCCATTTGATACAATAGAAAAGTTTATAGTTGAAGCTAATAAATGGTTAAATTTAGGATGTTATGTACGAATTGACTCTTTTATATTGTATGGTGATAGTCATTCTTTCCTTGTCACACCAAATGACAGAGACCGCATGTTGCAGTGGGCACAATCTATGATGGAGTGCTATGAACAAGGTGTGGACACTGGCGGCTATTTTCTTGCACAACTAGTGTAATAACAAATTACCCTTCCCCCCATGTAGTGAAAAAGGAAAAGAAATATTAGGAATCTAATTATAATACTTCCTTCCACATATAAAGAAGAGGGGGAAAGGAGTGGGGATTATAAAGTGGTGGGGGAATGTGTATAAATGCAGGTTGTTTGAAGAGACTTTTATTATTATTGTGGCTTTAGCAGAAACAACATGGAGTTTAAATCTTCAGCAAAAATAAGGAATAATATAATAAAGAAAGAAATTCGCAAGAAAGAAAAGATTGAACTTATAAAATTACAACTTATAATACCTTCCATTGAAATTGGATGTAGCAAACTAAAGACTTTGGTGAAAACTAACGAATATTTGTTACAATTGCTAAAAACAATCGAAGAGTTGAAGAGAAAGAATGGACATTCTACATAGTAAAATTTGAACATTTTAATATAAATAAGTAAACTGAAAAAAGTAGATGTAGAATAGAGAGCGAGGAATAGATCACTTTGTGGTAATGGACTAACATGCCACTTAGTGCTCTATTCCTCGTTCTCGCGTTAAATTGGATTACCTTGACCTATTTGTTTGACTGTTAGAATTTGGTTAACACTGTTGAATTTCAGTTTTAAACTAACATTTATTTTTGTTTAACTGTTAGAGTTTTTTTAACACTGTCGAATTTTAGTTTTGAACTAACTTTTAATTTATGCGAATTTTTAGTTCAACTATAGTTAATTTATGCGCAAATTTAGTTCAACCAAGTGTCTGTGCTCTAGCCATTTCCACCTAAAAGTAACTAGAATTAGTTGGGTGGGGGAAAGTTCGTTAAAGCTCGAATATAAAGAAGTATATACTAAAACTCCAATGGGAATAAAGAACACGAATGAACAATTAGTTTGTAGAAGGTTAATATTTTGTTGAAAATGTTTGATTTCCTAGGATAGTGAAGAGGATGAAATAGTGGTGGGGGAACCATTATAATAGGAGGAACATGAGAGCCCACTTCATTTCTTGGTGAAATTTCGAAGAGTAAACATCTCAACATGTATCGTTGCGATAAATGTTCGGAATCGTTTCACGATGAAATTCTATTAGACTGTCATAAAGAACTAATTCACAACAACCCAGAAGAAAAACAAGAACAACAAGAAGAACAAGAAGAACAAGAAGAACAATATGAAATAACAGCAACATCTTCAACTACTTTACCAAATCTACAAGTATTTGCATTACCTGGTAAAGTAGTAATGCATCATAAGATTCAAAATGAAAACTTGAAGCTAGAAGAATTTATTAGAGAAGCAAAACCAATTGTAAGTAAAACTTTAAAAGAAGAATTAAAAAGATTGAACTTTCTTAAATTTGGTTTACTACTAGAAGCTATGTTTATAAATGTACAAGAAGAATTATCACCAAGAGGATTCATAACAAAAAACCGAACCATTATGGAAAGTTCAAACATTGATTCAATAGTAGAGAACTGTATAGAAGAAATATTAACAAAAATTCAGGAACACGAAGGAAGAGGATCCGGATGGAGTCTTACAAGTATTGAAGTATTAGATATAAGAGTTCACAAACATGGATATGGACTAATGGGATCAAGTTACATTCCTCTGCCAAAAAGAATTGAAGATACAAAATCTTGTATTAATGTTAAAAATGAAGACAATGAATGTTTTCGTTATGCAATGACAACTAAATTTGTACCACATCATGCGAATAGACCTGACCAAGAATATGAAAATCAAAGATTTAGATACAATTTTCAAGGAATCACTTATCCTGTATCACTGAAAGATATATCAAAATTTGAGAAGAAAAATCCCGGTACGTCTATCAATGTTTTTGCATTAGATAGTTCAAACAAAGTGTATCCTTTACGTATTGCAAAAGAAGAGCTACCAGATCATACGGATTTACTACTACTAACGCGAGGAGATGTGTCTCACTATGTGTACATAAAGCAATTTGATCGTCTTGTTAACAAGCAACTTTCAAAAAATCGAAACAAAAAGATAATTTGCAAGAGATGTTTTAATTTTCAACGAGAAGGAAGAGAAGGAAGAGAATGGTTACAAGAGCACAAAAGACTATGTAACAATAATTATGAAGCAAAGATTAATTTACCTGCGGAAAACAGAGCATTTGTTAAATTTGAAAAGGTTCATTATCAATACCGTATCCCTTTCGTTGTGTATGCGGACTTTGAATCAACACTTGTTCCTGTTGAAGATGAAAATTGTGAAGCTAGAAAAAGTGTCAAGTATCAAATGCACAAACCAAACAGTTTTTGTTTAATGGTGAAATCGACATTATCAGAAGAACATTTAAACAGATATGGATTAACTTCAGAACCTCTAGTATATCGTGGTGAAAATGTAGAAAAAATATTTCTTGATCACTTATATTCAATAGCTGGAAATGTACAAAGATTATATACAAATATTGTACCAATGAAAATGATGGAGGAAGAAGAAGAAATTCAACATGAAAATGCAACTCGATGTTTCTTGTGCAAAAATGATTTTACTATTGAGAATTATAAAGTTAAAGATCACGATCACCTCACTGGTTATTACAGGGGTGCTGCTTGTAATAAATGCAACTTGAGCTATCGTTTACCACTATTTATTCCTGTGGTTCTGCATAACCTCAGTGGGTACGATGCTCTTTTCATAATACCCGAATTAGGAAGAGACGATGGTAAAATTGATGTATTAGCTGAAACTTCAGAGAAGTTCATCAGTTTTTCCAAAGAAGTTGGAAACATGAAATTAAGATTCTTAGACTCCTACAGATTTATGCCGTCGAGTTTGTCCAAACTTTCAGAAAATTTAAGGAAACAAGATTTAATCGAAACAAAGAAGATTGTAAATAACGACAAACTGGATTTGGTACTTCGGAAAGGTGTGTTTCCATATGATTACATAGACAGTTTAGAAAAATTTAATGAAACATCACTTCCGGCTAAAGAAGAATTTAAAAGTAAACTTTACGACATGGACATATCTCAAGAGGACTATGATCATGCATGTAAAGTATGGAACGAATTAGGATTTAGAACATTAGGAGAATATTCAGATTTTTATGTTAAATTAGATGTAACTTTATTATGTGATATAATGGAAGAATTTAGAAATACGTGTTTTGCAGCTTATGGATTGGACCCTCTTCATTCGTACACTTCACCTGGATTAGCATGGCAAGCCATGTTGAAAGAAACAAATTGTAAAATACAACTTCTTACTGATATAGATATGGTTTTAATGTTAGAGTCAGGAGTTCGAGGGGGATTGACGCAAAGCGTTACACGACATTTTAAGGCGAACAACAAGTATCTGCCCGATTATGATGCATCAAAACCAACAACATTCCTGGGTTATTTTGATGCAAATAACTTATACGGATGGGCAATGTCAAATCCCCTTCCATATGATAATTTTAAATGGATAGATCCAGAATCGATTGGAAACATAATGGATATACCGAAGCATGGTGAAATTGGTTACATTTTTGATGTGGATTTTGAATATCCTGAACATCTTCATGATCAACATTATGATTTACCACTTCTTCCGAAGACTGAAATTTCCCCTATTGGAAGATGGCCAAAATTATTGATGACTTTAACCGACAAGTCTCGATATGTTGGACACTACTGGATGATACAACAGGCTTTAGACTTAGGACTGAGAATTACAAAAATTAATCGAGTACTACAATTTTCTCAATCTTGTTGGTTAAAACCTTACATCGACAACAACACAAGAAGAAGAGCCGCCGCTACATCAAGTTTTCAAAAAGATTTTTTCAAATTAATGAACAACGCAATATTTGGCAAGACTTTGGAAAACAAAAGGAAACATAAGGATATCAAATTGGTAACTGATCCAGTAAAATTACAGAAATTAGTGCAACAACCAAACTTTGGTTCATCTGTAATTATTAATGAAAATCTAGTTGTTATTTCCATGAACAAGAAGTCAGTTGATATGGATCGTCCTTTGTATCTTGGAATGTCAATCTTGGATATTTCAAAAACACATATGTATGAGTTTCATTATAAGAAGATGGTTAACTATTATGGAAGAGAGAACATTGGTATTGCATATATGGATACGGATGCACTCATTTACTGGATTAAAACAAATGACATGTATGAAGATCTACGCACCTTTATATATAAAGATGATTTCGACTTTTCCGATTATCCTAAGGATCATCCAAATTACGACTACGACAAAAACAAGAAAGTATTGGGAAAATTTAAAGATGAAACAAATGGTGTGCCGATGATGGAAATTGTAGCATTAATGTCCAAACTGTATTCATTTCAACTGTACATAAATGAAAGGAATGAACATCAAGTCACGAAAAAAGCCAAAGGAATAAAAACTTCTTTCCTGAAGAAGAATGTACAGTTTGAACATTATAAAAGATGTTTGTTTGAAAATGTTGAAACAACTGCAACGTTCAACACTATTAGAAGTTATAATCATCAACTTTTTAGTGTCAAACAAACAAAGTGGGCATTAAGCTACAAAGATGACAAGCGCCATATTTTAGAAGATAAAATTAATACTTTACCATTCGGCCACTACTCCCTGAACCCTATCGACCAGTAAACCTATTCTTCGTCCTCTACCTTCTTCCTTTTTCCTTTCCGTGAAGCAGAGGGGACATGGCAAGCCCAATGCCATGTTCCCTCTTTTTTACACTAATATGAAATGGCCTTGACCTATATTCAAACTATATAAATGAGAATTAACTATTCTATGGGTCAGTATTTTTACAAGCGGTGTACAAGAAACATCTGAAGATGGAAAGTGTGAAGGACAAGATTGTAAATGAACTACATAAACCAGCAAGAAGAAGATTTCCAAGAAGAAGTACAATCATTAAAGGAATGAATGATCTTTATCAAGCTGATCTCATTGAAATGATACCGCACAGTAAATTAAATAAAGGATTTAAATATATTTTAACAATTATAGACTGTTTTACTAAAATAGCTGATGCTTTACCATTGAAGGATAAGACTGGTAAAAGTGTTACAAAAGCTATGGAAACCACAATACAAAGAAATAAATTTAAAATTAAACATCTACAGACCGATGATGGAAAAGAATATTTTAATAAAGACTTTGGAGCTTTGATAAAGAAATATCAAATAAATCATTATTCTACAAATTCTGAAGTTAAAGCTTCAATAATTGAAAGATTCAATAGAACATTAAAAGGTGCGATGTATAAACAATTTTCAAAACGAGGATCATACGTGTGGTATGACATATTACCACAACTTATAAAAGAGTATAACAACAAATATCATCGTACCATTGGAATGAAACCTATCCAGGTAAATAGTGCTAATGCCAAAATTGTATTACAACGCATTAAAAACAATACAACACCGAAATTGGAAAAATTGCAACCAAAGAAGTTCAAGGTCAACGATAAAGTTCGTATAAGCAAATACAAAGGTGTATTTAGTAAAAGATATCTACCAAATTGGACTAATGAAGTATTTACAATTTATAAAGTGCAACCAACTATACCTGAAACCTATTTATTAAAGGATAACAAGGGTGAATTACTTCAAGGTGGATTCTACGGACACGAATTGTTAAAATCAACAGTTGGTGATGTATATCTTGTCGAGAAGATTTTACAAAGGAAAAAGGATATGGTTAAAGTCCGGTGGTTAGGGTTTGATAAAAATGAAGACTCTTGGATTCCTTCAAAAGACTTAGTATAGTTGTTTAATAGCTCATTGTGTGTTTAACCTTTATACAAGATGGAGATTGTACAACAAAAAGATCGATTTAATATCAATAACATTGATGAATTGACAGTTGACAATGATAAGTTAAATCATGGAAAACATGGTGAATTACTACCAAATACGATAAGATGTCTAATAACTGGTCCTTCAAATTGTGGAAAAACTAATGTTGTTTTTAACCTTATAACTAATCCTAAAGGATTGCGTTTTAACAATATATATATTTTTTCAAAATCATTGCAACAACCAAAATATCAATTATTGGATAAAGTACTTGCAAGTGTACCTGAAGTAAATTTTTACAAGTTTAATGCCAGTGAAACAATTATGCAACCAAATGAAGCAAAACCATTTTCTATTTTTATATTTGACGATGTTTCTTGTGAAAATCATGACACAATAAGGAATTATTTTGCTATGATAAGACATCATAATATTGATAGCATTTACATTGGTCAAACATACAGTAAAATTCCAAAACAACTTATAAGAGACAATGCAAATATGTTGATCATCTTCAAGCAAGATGAAACAAATTTAAAGCATATATATAATGATCATGTAAATGCAGATATGCCATTTGAAAAATTTAAAGAGATGTGTGGCAAAGCATGGAATGAGAAATATAGCTTTCTCGTTATTATGAAGGAAGAAGATATTAAAAATGGTAGATATCGTATAGGGTTGGATAAATTTGTATTTATGCGTTGAACTACCGATGCTACATCTAGTTACACGTTGAACTTCACAGTGTAAACATGGTGAATCAAGAAAAACTATTGAAAGAAATAAAATCACTCAGTGATTCTATTAGGATGAAGAATCGTGCATTGAGGATGGGTTTAAGTGAAAGAGAAGAATTTCTAGAGACTACATTTAAACCTATTACGGAACCTTTAAAACAGATATCAGAAACTATTGGTAAACCTCGTTATGAAGGAGATGTTTTACTACCAGTTTCTAAACAAGAAGTACAAGCATTAAAAAAAGAAGAAGATGATGATTCATATACAAGTGCTAGTGAGCAAGAAGAAACAAAAGAAGAAGAAGAACCAATTGTTGAAAAGGAAGAAGAACAGCCAATACCAGAAGCAGAACAATCTATTCCAAATTTAACTCAATTGAGTAGCGATATATTACAACATGGACCTCTTGGAAGAAAATATATAATGAAAATGCTACATGACATGAAATCAAACCCAAATTTGAGTAGATCACATGTATACGGAGCAAGAATTGATGGGAATGAATTGAAGATCGGCGATTCAAAGCTTGAAATAACACAAGACGATTACATCATTATTGGTGAGCATAGATATAAAGGAACAAAAGGATTATATGAATTAATTTTTAAAAACATACCACTAAGATATTCATCCAAAGATTTAAGTGTTTTTAAGGAGATTCTACAAAATACTAACGCTCATAAAAGAAACTACTCAAAGGATGCAATGATTAATCGTTCACGTGCAACAAAATATAACATCGTTATAAAAAAGTTGTTTCCTCCACGAAAATTGCCAACATTACGTACTGCACCAGCGGTGAGACAACCACTGAAAAGAAAATCTTTATCACTTATGGATTTATCACTTCTTGAACAACATGGTAAAAAGAGTAAAGGAGATACTTCAACATCTGGTAAAGGATTGATGAAAAATCTATACAATACGAATGTGATTTACTACAACGATATCAATAAATTGGTTGATAGAATGAGACTATTGCATGAAGCCATGGAAGCCGGTCATACAGGTTTGAATAATGAATGGGTGGCTCTAGTTGATGAACTTAGGAATCGCGGTATAGTCGTATAATTGTCCGTGGATATAAAAGAGGTGCAAGCATAAGACGTATCAGTTCTAACATGAGCGTCGACAAGTTCGGACGGTACTCCGCTTTAGGAGTGCAAGTTGGAGAAGACAGAAAAAGAAGTGGATTACCGCAAACACCTGAAGGTGACTATAGCATAAGTAATAAACGTTTAAAACTAGTTAAAGATCCAGAAGAAGATACTGATGGAGCAAATTTGAAGACAGTAAAAGAAGCTACTTCAACATCATTAAAATTACATAAGAATACTTACGATGTTAAATCACATAGATTAATTAATGTTGGTAAACCAACTGAAGGTTCTGATGCAATTACTAAAGAGTACTTATCATCTGAACTTTTAAATACTTTAAAATTGCAATGGGGTAATAACTTAAAAGATGGACAAACGTATAATGCTGGAAATTATAGAATAACCAATGTGGGAAATCCCAAAAATGATAAAGATTCAGTTAATAAAGAATATTTACATTCTATAATACCTGAAAAAACTGAACATGGATTTTCTTTTTATAAATTTATTATAAATGACATTGGATACCCAAAAGAAGACGGTGATGCTGTAAACCTAAAATACATCAAGGACAACTGTATTTTACAAGATGCTGATGGAATCGATTGTCATGGAAAAACATTGACAAATGTAAAGTTTGGTTCTCAACCAAAAGATGCTGTTACTATGGAGCAATTATCCAAAGAATTAAAAAAAGAAACATCAAATTTTGTAAAACATGAAGATGCCGTGTTAAAGCGGGGAGATAAATTTATACATGGAAATAAAAAGTTTGATTTAATGCAAGGAAATAATGATGAATGGGATGCAGGACATAAAACAATAACAAATGGAAGATTTGGTATAAAAGATTCAGATGTACCTCTTATGGTGCAAACATTAATTGCAAGTGGTGGTAGATTAGATACATACGATGGTCGTAATAGAAGAATAAAAAATATTTATCCTGGTTATGGAGATGATGATTGTGTTACATTGAGACAAACAATAACTTGGGATAAACACTTTGGGACCAAATATGATGCAAAGATGAAGAAAATAATTAATATTTTACCAGGTGAAGATTCAAATGATGCTGCTACTATTGGACAAGTCATAACAACATCAAAAAGTGATTTAACCGCTTACACATGTAATGATAAACGTATTATGCAGTTACAAGATCCTCAACATCCGAAAGATGCTGTAACTTTAGATTGTTTAATAAGAATAGTGGGTAATTTACTTATTGATACCCACAATCATATAGCTAGTACAACGAATCATGTGGTGATTCAACCCGATGAACGAGAAGCTTGGATTAAAAATAGAATCATAAATCAGTATATAATTAATTTGAATAACTAAGTCTTTAAATATAAAAGATTTTGCACAAGTTATTCATTCATGTAAAGTATCTCGTGGAGTAAACACACCAGTTATATAAGACAACATAATGAAGACCGTATCGCTCAGTCATCGTCAAGACAGAGGCAAGAGAGGACGTGGTATAACATCAGCTGCATTATCCCTGCTCAGACGGATTCCAGTTGGTGCTGTTGTAAATCGAACGATAGACGCTTTACCATACGAATTACATCTGCCCGGAGGTTATCAATATTGTGGACCTGGAACTAAGTTGGCAAAACGTTTAGCAAGAGGAGATCCTGGAATTAATAAATTAGATCAAGCTTGCAAAGAACACGATATAGCATATTCAAAGTATAAAGATTCAACAAATAGATCAATAGCAGATAAAATTCTAGCGGAAAAAGCTTGGCAAAGAGTAAAATCAAGTGACGCAAATATTGCAGAAAAAGCAGCAGCTTGGGCAGTAACTACAGCCATGAAGACAAAAGCAAAGTTAGGTGGTGGAAGACGTCGCAGAGGAAGACCTGCAAAGAGAGGCGCTCCCAAAAGAGGTGGAAACATTAAAAAAGGACGTCGTAGAACTCATAAGGCAAGTGTAAAGAAGACTTCTGTTTGGCAAATGGTAAAAAACGGAGCAGGTTTATACCTAAGACCATACCGTGTGTACTAAATAAGAAGAATCAATTGATAATTCCAAATAAAGCCTTAACAAATCATCAGTTAAATGATTATGTAAAATGTTTGAAAATACCATTCTTTCGAGGAGTTTTTATGAAAGATGCATTACCAACTAAAATATGGAAAAATGAAACTGGAATAGTAAATTTGGATTCCACCTATGGTCCAGGCACTCATTGGGTATGCTATAAAAAACTCGGACAAACCATTTACTACTTTGACAGTTTTGGCAATCTACCACCGCCAAAAGAACTGCAACATTATTTTCGAAACTCAAAAAACATTTTTTACAATTACAAAAAAGAACAACCTAACAATACTGAAATATGTGGGCATTTATGTTTGGAGTTTCTAGCGAAAAGTGTCAGTCAGCTTTAAGATGTCATCGTATACAGTGTCATTGAGTGGAAATTCATCCACATTGAAAAGTACGCTGTTCCCAGCATTGCGTCTATCCAAGGAACGATTATGGGAAGCGGCATTACTTGATTTGACTACCTACAACTCAATTCCCAATGTTACGGAAGGGAAGAACAATTTACTACATTATTATGAAACTAAGGATGCTGCAGGAAAATACTCAGAATTGAAAATAATTACATTTCCTACTGGAGCTTATGAAATTGATGATATAAACCAATTATTACAGAAACAACTCGGAGAAGACAATATTACCGTTAAAGGAAACAATAATACTTTAAAAGCAGAAATAACTTCAAAATATTATATTGATGTCAGCTTGGAACAGTCGATTGGCAGTTTACTTGGATTTACAGATACAAAAAAGAAAATCTTAACTCCTGGAACTACTCATTCAGGTGATTCAACTGTAACAATATTGAAAGTAAATAGTATCGATGTCACGTGCAACATTATACACGGATCGTATAGTGATGGAGTTAATCAACATATTTTACATACATTTTATCCAACAGTGGCTCCCGGTTTTAAAATTGTTGAGAAGCCACAAAACTTGATATACCTACCGTTAAACACCAGTTTCATTTCAGACATCGTACTGAACATATTGGATCAAGACGGTCATAGTGTTGACTTTAGAGGAGAAACAATTACTATACGGATAGACATCAGAGCAGCAACATAAAAGTCAACATGGGATTATCATTTAAACCGCAACGGAAGAGTCGGGAGCTCAGTAGCTCCTCAACATTGGAAGAGTTAACATCGGACAACATTCGTTTTCTACAGAAGATTGGATTGAAACTTAACAGCGATGGATATCCTGGATATATCTCAAGGACCAACGTTCGACGAAACACTATGGGAGAAGGAATATCACACGCACAACCCTTACACTTCATCAAAATTAAACAATAACGATGAAATAAGGATCCCCATTCAACAACAAGATATTTACACTTTACCGTGTGAAAGTTACTTGTACATCGAAGGACGGGTATTAAAATTGGATGGAAAAACTGCTTCAACAGTTCCTTTTATAAATAACCCGATGGCATATCTTTTTGATGAAATAAGATATGAAATATCAGGGGTGACGGTTGATTCAACAAAAAAGGTTGGTTTAACAACGACATTGAAAGGATTAACATCATTAACACCGCATGAGAAGAATTCAATAGTCACCGCCGGATGGGTTGCCCCCGATAAAGACACTATAACACCAGCTTCCAACGGTCACTTTGATTTTCATGTACCTTTACGATTGCTTTTGGGATTCGCTGAAGATTACAAACGGGTAATAATAAATGTCAAACAAGAATTAGTATTACTCAGATCTTCAACTAATAAGGACTTGATACTTGCAGACCCTGCAACTACGGAAGATAAACTGGAATGGCAACTACAGTTGGATAAAGTTGTTTGGAGAGTACCTCATGTAAGATTGGCTGATGAACATAGAATCCTATTATTGAGAAAGTTGAAATCTGACCGTGATATTGTGATGCCATTCCGAAGTTGGGAATTTCATGAATACCCTACACTACCTCAGACAGAACGACAAACATGGACCGTCAAGACATCAACTTACTTGGAACGAGCAAGGTACATAATACTCGGTTTTCAAACTAAGCGAAAAGATGTTATCACTGCAAATGCTGGTCAATTTGATCACTGTAAAATAAAGAATTGTAAAGTTTTCCTAAACTCTCAATTCTTTCCCTATGACAATTTGAATGTCATGTTCAGCAAAAAACGTTTTTCTATTTTATACGATATGTATGCAAGATTTCAATCGTCATATTATGGAAAGACTAATACACCACTATTATCACCTGACCAGTATTATTCCAAGGCTCCAATAATTGTAATCGATTGTTCAAAACAAAATGAATCGGTAAAATCATCAAGTGTGGATATAAAAATTGAAATGGAATTTGAAGAACCAGTAGCGGATGGAACTTCGGCATACTGTCTAATTCTACATGATAAAATAGTTACTTACACACCGCTGACCGGAATTGTGAAGAATGTACTTTAAGAAGAATTGTACAACAACTGCAAATTTTTGAGGTTAGAATTATCTGCTTTAATTTTTGAGGTTAGAATTTCATTTGTGAAAGACAAGTTGAAAACAAACAATTATGTAATTGTATAAATTTCAAGGATTTTACGAAAAATATAAAAGCGAGAAAATAATTAGTAGAAACTTCATTCTATCTTCAACCGTCGTATGGGAAACATCATTCGCAAGATGAATTCTACTAACGGAGAAGAAAATACACCTCTAATGGATGATAATAGTTCAGATATAGAAAAACAAGTTGAACGAGAAATGGACGAGTTCCTAAAATTCAACAAACATAAGAAGAGAGAAGAAGAAAAAGCTGAAAAAGAAGTAAAAAGGAAGAAGGTTGAAGTTAACATTACAACCAATATTTTAACAGAAGTATTTCTTCGGATTATCTACCCAATTTCTTCATGCATGACAAAAAGTATATCAGTTGGAATTTTAAAATCAATGGATTATTCACCAATTGTTATTTTAAATCATGGAAACAAAATGGTTACTTTTAATGAAACTACTTGGGAATCTCTCATGAAACATTTACATCTTTTGGAGTGCTATTTAAGTAACAACACATTTGGAAGAAGAACAAGATTAAGTTTATTGGAATCAAATATTGAAGTTGATATAGTAAAACATCGTGGAGGACAAATTGTTCGCTTCAGAGATTTAACTACACATAATGTTAAATTATATTTCACTAAAGAAGAATTTTACACTTTAAGTTGTACTACCGGTCCCGTCACCAGATATTTGAAACAACTAATATTTTCAAGTGCAATAATTAAAGACTATCTAATTGATACATTGGACAAAAAACCTTTTGTTCCAATTTTATACGGTCCCGTGGATACTTCAATCTTTAATAGAATACCTCAAGAAGTTGAAATGTGGAGACAATTAAACAACTATCACACCAATTTTAATATTGATGAAGTGGCACAAGAAGTGAAAGAAGAAGAACAATCCTGTCTGTTATAAACATCGGCTCATTCAATTTTTAAGTCAGTTGTTAGTAAGACTTCATCATGAATAAACGGGTTTCGTTTTCTAATGCGCCACATATAATGGAAGTTAAAAGAGGTATAATTGAATTTCAAGCTTTCCGAGGAAATGATGGTAATTTTATTATTAAAGAATTAGTAATCTTGGACATGAACACATCAGTAGTTTATCATTATTTGTTCAAACCTCCAGTACCATTTAATAGACTAACAACTAAAGCGAAAGTTACAAACAAATGGTTGAACAAACATTTTCACAACTTAAGATGGGATGAAGGTTTCATTAATTATAACATGATGCCGCACATTATGAATCATTATTGCAAAGAGTTTAAAATTATCTACACAAGGGGATTGGAAAAAGCAAATTGGATACAATCATTTACAAGCAACGAAGTGATTAATGCAATAATTGATAAAGATTTCCAATGCTACTTCAACGAACTTTGTATTTCATCAAAAAGTTTTAAACATCGAAGGTCGCAGTGCGCTTTAAAGAATGCCTACCGCTTGAACAATTTCCTTCAACAAAGTGGTGGGTGTAGTGTCAGTAGTGGGGGTAGTGTCGATTATAAAAGCGAGAGCGCTACCATGACGCAGCATGAGTATTACTCTAACCTCCGAAGAGACAACATCTCCGACGGACATTCTTATTAACAAGAAGATTAACAACAACATCAAGATGGCATCACAGAACTTACTTCAAAGTTTAGTTGATCAGTTCAACGCTCATTCTAAATCATCAATTCTACCTACAAAGAAATGTTCTGAACTAAAAGAAGAAAAACACTACATCATTCATACGATTAAGAAAATGGAAACTTCAGTAGGTGATGCTATTAATTGCACATTGAGCGAGGCTCCATATACAGTTGGTGATGAACCAAAATTTCAGATCTTCCTACCAAGACGCTTTGTACAACTTCTTCAAAATGAAGATCTTCGTGTAGTTCAACCCGGCGCACTCTATTTGGTTTCGCGCGGACCAAGTGGAAACAACTCAACTGAACTAACTATTCATGTAACACCTACTACTGATTAGTTTGTACATAACATTGTAACTATTTGTTTGTAATTGTTTTTCAATAAATATGATATAAAGAAAAAAACAAAAAAAAAATAAAAGAAGCAACATATTGTGATGTCTTTGTACATTACAATATGTTGCTTTTTTTTTAAAAATTCCACGGGATGACCTTGACCCACTTTTGTGTGATTATAAAAGCAAAAATCTACTTGTAAAATTCATCAGTCTACGACTACCTTTTGTACCGTACACATCTCGCTCACTCTATCGCTTAATATAAAAACTAAAAGATGTCTCTCAAAGTCAAGTGTGCATCTTATGATACCAACACCATTACAACTTTTGAACAACTCGAAGATTTAACCAACGAAATGCGAGTTTTACTTACCGGTGGTTATCACTTAACTGTTGATGTTAGTGCTACTAATACAAGGATGTTCACTAAAACAAAATATTGCGATGATGAAATATTTATTTCTACACAACCTACAACTTCTTCATCGCCAACTGGTCAACATAACATCAAGTTCCAAAAGTATTACCAATGTTGAATAACTTTTGACAGACAAAACTACAACTAAAGAATCACATGATCAATGTGAGTTAATAAAAAGGATGTGATACTTGTATAAATAATCATTTGCTTCTCAGCTCTCACCACGACAAGACCTATTTAAGAAAATGTTGTACAGAATGATGATTCAACTTGATGGAAAAATCTATGGAAAAGACTACAACACCGTTGAACAAATGACTCAAGATTTAGATGTATTAACTAAAGAAGGATATCAAGCTAAATTAATTTTAAAATTTCCTGAAGTACATCCATTATCAACAGAAGAACTTGTTGCTATGGCTAAGGCGGAGAGAGAGAAAAAGTCTGAAGAAAACAAAGAGAAACAAACTTCCTAAATTTTAATAATCCTTACACTTGTAAGGTATAATTTTTTAAAACTCCATTTGGATGACCTTGAAATTACCCCCACCACTTTTCACAGTACATAAAACTCACTATTCAACACTATACACTCTTATTCTTTCACTGGACTCCGCAGCGTCAACATGGAAGAGCAAAAATACAAGTACAAACCTCGTTACTGTTGTGAACAACAGTGTACAGATTTAGGACCAATGATGGTGGATGGGTTAGCTTGTACTAAATGTGAATTCTTCGGATCTTGTTATTGCAAATGCAAAACAAAACAACTACCACCACCGGAATTGCGAACTTTCAAATTTTACAAATCAAGATATTTTCATACATGTTGTCCTCAAAGATGTTTCAAATTTCACCCTCTAGATCTTGCTCATTGTCAACGCACCAATTCTCATCAAGATGATTTTTGTACACATATGATAAAAAGATGTAAATACAGATCAGATTGGTATTCCGATCCTGTAGAACCATCAAATGTGTAATTTCAGTTTTACACTCTTTTTTAAAACTTCATTTGGATGACCTTGAGATTTCCCCCACCACTAGTTCTAATTTTTATATAATATTAAATCATTCCACTTCCAACACTCTAACTAACAACATGGAAAACAAATTTATCAAGTTTGAACATATAATAACTGACAGGGAGGAGATGGAAGAATTGTTTCAAAACTTACTTTCTATCATTGACGAATATCCTATAAGATGGTTCAGAATTGTAGTTCAATATTTAAATCCTGGTGAATTGTTTTCTTCATCGAGTGAAGAGGATGAAACAACTACTTCGGTTCAAATAATTGAATTAAAAGACGAAGAAGAAGAACTAAACATTTTATTCAATCATAAGCTCAAGGTTCCCCATATAAAAGCCCCCTCCCTAGACAGCCCCCCTCCCTAGATGCCTGCTCAAGGTCACCATTATATAAGCCCCCTCCCTATGCGCCAATCCTCATTCCATCACCGACTCTCCAACAATGAACAACTCTCCATTGGCCCGAATGAATTCTAGTTTTGAAATAAACTCTAAAGAAGAGTGACAAGACATTTTTAATATTTTACAAGAACTTGTAGATAATTTTACAACCATCAAAATGAATTTGGAAATAACATACGATTGTCCTATTTTTGATAAGGTTGAAAGTTTAGATGAAGACAGTTTACTAAATCTAACTCCTGCACCATCTGACACTACTGATGGTAATAATGAAGAGCAACGTCTTTCCCCCACCACTTCTTTGTAATTCATCCTTCCCCCCACCACTTCTTTATTTAACTAACATTTCTCCCTTTCACTTCTCATTCCGTCTTCGACTTCTGAACTATCAACATCACTAAAATTTCAAACACTAACACAATCATGATGGATATGATGGATGAAGTTCCCTTCGTAACTAGAATGGAAGAGGATAAATTGAAATTGGAAATTAAACGATTGGAAATGGAACGGGAAAACCAACTTGAAATGTTACATTTGTTCAAGCTTTTCAAATACATCATCTGGGGACTCTGCATTTACCTTCTCATCGTCGTCGGTGTTTGCATTTACAACTCTGTAATTCATCACAAAAGTTCAACTTGTTTAAACTCTGCTGTTGCACATTAATTGTATGTTCACTAATAAAATTCAAAAGTTACTTCAACCTATCCTACTATCACCAACTAGTTCAACTTAGAACTATTTCTGGTGGTAGTTGGGTAGGCTTTTTTTAAAACTTACTCTGGATGACCTTGACATACTTTCCAGATCCTATTTATAAATTTGAATTTCAGTTTTAAACTAACTTTTAGTTTTGTTCAACTATTAAGAGTTTTGTTAACACCGTCAAATTTCAGTTTTCAACTAACTTTTAATTTATGTACACTTTTAGTTCAACCCTAGTTACTTTATTCGCAAATTCAGTTCAACCGACCACCAACGCTATTGCCATCTCCACCCCAATATTTTAACATTTCTGCCCCCAACACCTGCCCGAACATCTGTTCGGTTTTAAAAATATAAAAGAAAGGTAAAGGAGTGGGGGTGGCTCATGCTCACCAATGCAAAACTAAGGTTTGAGGTTAGAATTATCCATGGCGGCCGCCATGTCTGGTTCAGTTTCACCACATAGAGTCGGCGACCGGTTATTGGTCTAAAGGAGTGGGGGAAGGGGTAGTGGGGGGAAGGTTGCCGTTTTATAAGCCCTCTCCCTAGGCGGCACTTCTCATTCGATCGCCAACTTTCAAACGAGAAACACCTCTCCCATGGCACGAATCAATTATCCCGCTATCACCAACTACTTCAACTTAAAACTATTTCTGGTGATAGTTGATAGAATTTTTTAAAACTTACTCTGGATGACCTTGACATATTTTCCACATCTCAGTTATAAGTTTGAATTTCAATTTTGAACTAACTCTTAATTTTTGTTCAACTGTTAGAGTTTCGTTAACACCGACGAATTTAAATTTTGAACTAACTTTTAATTTATGCGCAAATTCACTTCACCCTAACGCCAACACTATCGCCATCTCCACCCCAACCTATATGGCATAAAATATAACTACAGCATCTCATATATACCCTCTAACCCCCACCGGAAGCTATGTGACATGGCAGCTGGCGCCAGCTGCCGCGGCACGTGGCTCCGTGGGCACGTGGCCGGTTTTAAAAGTGACCAAAACACACTACTATTTAGGTTAGGTTAATTTATGTGGTCGGTTACCACACGTTACCAGCAAGACAGATATCGGAATCCGTCTCTCAGGAAACTGTCCAGGCAAGAGAAGTTTTCTTTCAGAAGGGATCTCCTTTTCGAGCTCTTTAGAATATTCACCAACGTCTTCAGTTGTTGGAATATTTTTGTGCTATTTTTTTTATACATAAATGAAAAGCGAAGACAATAGAAGAACTGAGGCTAGTTTAGCGATTTTCGTCCTAATGCATTATCAGGGGACAGGAAGCTCTGGTTTGTTATCTGAGATAAGCTACGCGGAAAACTAACACTTGTCAAACGCTCTCGCCGAGCCCAGCCAGCTAGCTCAAACGACAAGCTGTAGATAAGACTAGCTCACAACACTCACGATAGTTTTTTAGTTTTTGTTTAACAAAGTCAAGAACCTTCTGCTGGGGTTGAGTGTTGTCTTTCAGTTTTAACTACGGTATAGGTTTCGGTACCCATTGTGTCTAAGTAGGCCCATATGTGTAATTAATTATGAGATTGTGTTATCTAAAAGTTATCATATTATCAGGTTTATAACTTTCTTCAAAGTGCACAGCATGGTGTTAAAAAAATGTCCATAGAACGATTACAGTTCATTCATTACAAAATTAGTTTCCATTAGACTTAGCAACACTGTTAGCTTTAGCAGAACATTTAATTTGATATGCCGCTGAAAAGCCTCGTGTGCAATCTGGCACCTCTTAGTTTAGAGGATAAAAATAATTATCTTAAAAGCTAATAAACTCTAGCAATGAAATTGGATAAATTATTTATTTATTTATTATTTTAATAAATACAAGACGATGAAATACAGGTCATTCATACAATTGGTAAAAGAAACTCCTGGTTCGGCAAATGTAAAAAACTCGAAAAACTGATGGAAATTTCTAAAACCATCACACAATAATTATAAAATTTTAATATCGTTGTGAGGGAATGTGATTTAACTATAGTACATTTCAGACATTGATGTCAATACACAAAAAAGCTGACTCACAAGATGCAGTGTGCACACGGACGGTTGGCTGACTCATCGTAACCGCAACATCTTCACCTTGTCATGTTTCCTGTGTAGGCCATTCCAGGATACTCCGATATCGGTGGTAAATTTATAGAATAATATTAATAATTTTGTAGATACTGTAACTCTTTATTATAAAAATGACCTGCTTGATGAATTTGTTTTATAGTTCAGACTTGCAGGCTTAAAAAAAAGTTCTTTGCACCAATAACAATTTTATTTTATTACCAAAAAATAATATTTTGTTGGCTTGAAATTAAAACAGTTTGTTCGAATTATGCTGCTTTAAAATCACAGGGATGAAAATATGTTCTTTTCTCCGTGTTGAAATTTCGAGAACTGCATTCCTGTGTTTATTCTATATAGGTGGGACTTCAAGACTGGTTTTTGTATCATTTTTATATTAATTTTCTCTTGAAACACCGACCTTGAGAGAGGTTTTAGTCAGAACTCTCACTCTCCCTCCACTCACAAGTTTAAAATATCCTCTTAACACTAGTACATAAGTAGTACCCAAAATGTATGTGCTAAGGGAGTAAGGTGCATTAGGTGCGCGGCGTTGCGGCGTTTATTATTTTTTATTGATATGTTTTAAAATATTGTAACTAGTTGTATTTAATATGTTTAATAATGAATTAAGTGTAGGTTATGTTAAAATTATTTAAAATTTAACTATATATATATATATATATATTGTGATGAGTGTTTTAATTGAGGTGGTAGAAACTGAATGGCAAATACATTGATGTTTATAATGTTTGGGTTTGGATGTTAAATAGTACATTATAATAATTTTTTTACCCCCTCCACCATTTTTATATTATATTAACTGAATGAGCAAGAGTAATTGCCATAACTGTGATAGATTTTGGACTAAGCACATTATGGCGTTTTCCTCTAGCCAATTGTTTAATTTATCATGTGGAAAACTACAAACATTATTAGTGAGTAAACCCTATAAATTAGGCTTGGAATCTGTTGAAAAGATTATAGTTGGTTTGAATGGAAGTGATCAAAACTTTGCTGTAGAAATACAAATTGTTGAAAAAATAGGATCTGATTGTTTTGGAATATTTTTTAGCCCAGCTGAATGGTATGGATTGATGTTACATTTTGAAGAAATTACTGAATATTTTAAAAATGGGAGACAGCATGTTGATATTGATATTGGGGCAATTACAGTACTTTTTAAAATAATTAATGAAAATCCAACAATGGTGATTTGCAAACGCTTTTCTGTTGAGTATTTACCAGTAAAAATTGAAATTCAAGAGTCAAGTTGGAATAAAATTATGGAATTGAAGCAATACATTTCTGAAGATATCTTGAAGACTTTAACTTTAACAGAAGAAGCAAAGACCTATTTTGATATACTAAGCCGAATGTGCATTGATCATCTTAGAAACACAGAGCTGGACTATACTTCAGATGAATCAGAAATATCTAAACACATTATTGACTTTTTAGAGATTTTAGATCTTAAACGAGTGACTTTGATTGAACCAAAAATGTATATGTTATGTTATGATATTTGCAAACTGTGTATTCCTCTTTTTGTATCAAGATTCAAACTGTGTAGTATTTTTGCTTGTTTAGGAAATAATTAGTAATATATGAACGAATTAAATAGTAAATGATGTTTTATATTATTGTGAGTTGATTTTTTAGAGATCTTAGATCTTAAACAAGTGACTTTGATTGAACAAAAAATATAAATGTTATGTTATGATATTTGCAAACTGTGTATTTTACTTTTTGTGTTAAGATTTAAACTGTGTAGTATTTTTGCTTGTTTTGGAAACAATTAGTAATATATTTATGTTTATGTACATACTATATATTTAATAAATGATTATTTATATTTTAATTGTGTGTATACTATATTTTCTGAATATATGCAAGTTTTTTTAAATTTAATTTAAATATTATTTTGAGTTTTAAGTAGCTAGTTTTATTGATGTGTAAAGATAACTTTTGGAGCATTGTTTGAAATATTTGAAATAAAAGATTTAGATTTTATAAAGATAGGTATATTTGCTTTTGTGTAGACTTTTGATTTAAAAATTTTGTATTAAATCTTTAGCTTATTATTAGACAATTAGAAATAGACTTTTATGTCTTGACTATATAATAATAAAATTATTCTAAATTTTTGGGATTTAGATATTTATTCAAATAATTTTAGACTATACTGATCTATTGAGATATTTAGACTAATTATTTTAAAATTATGGTTATTAAACTTAGGCTTATAGATCTTAGATTTCTAATTTTTATTCTTGAATTAAAAAAATGTCTAAGTTTAAAAAATATAAAATCAGGTCTATAAGTTTAGGTCTAAATCTGAAAACCTAAGTGTTAAAGTCTAAATCCATGTATATGTTTAGTTTTATAGTAATAAATATAAGTATAAAATTCTTTATTCAAGTCTAAACGTTAAAGTTAGACTTTAAACATAAGAACAGGTCTAATATAAATAAAAAAAACTGTAGAATTTCAAACTCTTCACTTAAAATTTCAAATCTAACATTTTAAACATTAATGTATGGGTATTAGAATTTAGGCTCAACTTTCTCAAATTTAAGTATAAAATCTAAGTTTTAAAATTAAGTCTGGATCTAAAAGTTTAAAATCCAAAGCTTTCAGTTAAAATATAGAGTCGATCTTTAAATAAAATATCATATATAAGATTCCAAGCCCTCAAATAATCTGTTTAAAAATATAAGTCTAAGTAAAGTACTGAATATAAGGAATAATCTACCAGTTCAAATACAAATATAACAAAACATAAAAAGCCATCTAAGAATCTAAGCAAAAAAACCTAAAAGTCTAAAATTAATATCAAATTTTTACAAAAGTAGAACATTATTGTTTGGGTCTTATAATTTAGGCTCAACTATCTCAAATTTAAATATAAAATCTAAGTTTTAAAATCAAGTCTGGATCTAAAAGTTTAAAATCCAAAGCTTTCAGTTAAAATATAGAGTCGATCTTTAAATAAAATATCATATATAAGATTCCAAGCCCACAAATAATCTGTTTAAAAATATAAGTCTAAGTAAAGTACTGAATATAAGGAATAATCTACCAGTTCAAATACAAATATAACAAAACATAAAAAGCCATCTAAGAATCTAAGCAAAAAAACCTAAAAGTCTAAAATTAATATCAAATTTTCACAAAAGTAGAACATTATTGTTTGGGTCTTAGAATTTAGGCTCAACTATCTCAAATTTAAGTATAAAATCTAAGTTTTAAAATCAAGTCTGGATCTAAAAGTTTAAAATCCAAAGCTTTCCATTAAAACATAGAGTCGATCTTTAAATAAAACATCATATATAAAAATCCAAGCCCACAAATAATCTGTTTAAAAATATAAGTGTAAGTAAAGTACAAAATTTAAGGATAAATCTACCAATTCAAAAACAAACATAACAAAACATGAAAAAGCTGTCTGAAAATCTAAGCCAAAAACCTAAAAGTCTAAAATTAATATCCATTTTTTACAAAAGTAGAACATTATTTTTTGGGTCTTAAAATTTAGGCCAAACTATCTCAAATATAAGTATAAAAGTTAAAAAATAGTATAAAATCCAAGTTTTAATATCAAGACTAAAAATATAGATATAATTCTAATACTAAAATCAAGCATAAAAATCAAAGTCTAAAATTTATAAGTCTAAGCTAAATATCCAAAACAAAGTCCAAAGACTAAGTTTTAGCCTTCAAATCTAAATTTTAGATTGCAAAAGTTTCAGTTTAGGTGTAAAAATATATCATCACAATCTAAAACTAAATTTCAATATCATCACTCTATTTATTTTTTTTATCAAAATTTAGCAACTAAATATATAAAATCTAAATAAGTAAAAAATCTAAGTCCAAGTCTAAATATAATGATCTAAGTTTTAAAATCTAAGTCTAAATAATAAAAAGTTAAGTTAAGTTTTAGTTTTAATACTTTATATTTTTTTAAATCTAAAAACAAAACTATAAATATAGAATTTTAACAACTAAAAAATATTTCAAATAGGTATAAAACTTTATCATTTAGCAGTTCTAAGTCTAAAAATTCAAATATAAAATTCTAAATAAAAAAAAAGTTATAAGAAGGTAATCCTAAAACTATAAAATTTTAAATCTGATTGTCTAATTTCAGTCTAAAAGTCTGAACAATAATCTTAAAATTCCAATTTAATTCAAATAATCTTCCACTTCAAGTTTAAATACAACAGTATTAGTTTAATCATATGCAATTATAATTATTGTTTATTTAATATTCAAATAACAGTCTAGTTCTATCTTTAAAAGTTGATTCAAGAATAAAAATTAGAAATCTAAGATCTATAAGCCTAAGTTTAATAACCATAATTTTAAAATAATTAGTCTAAATATCTCAATAGATCAGTATAGTCTAAAATTATTTGAATAAATATCTAAATCCCAAAAATTTAGAATAATTTTATTATTATATAGTCAAGACATAAAAGTCTATTTCTAATTGTCTAATAATAAGCTAAAGATTTAATACAAAATTTTTAAATCAAAAGTCTACACAAAAGCAAATATACCTATCTTTATAAAATCTAAATCTTTTATTTCAAATATTTCAAACAATGCTCCAAAAGTTATCTTTACACATCAATAAAACTAGCTACTTAAAACTCAAAATAATATTTAAATTAAATTTCAAAAAAACTTGCATATATTCAGGAAATATAGTATACACACAATTAAAATATAAATAATCATTTATTAAATATATAGTATGTACATAAACATAAATATATTACTAATTGTTTCCAAAACAAGCAAAAATACTACACAGTTTAAATCTTAACACAAAAAGTAAAATACACAGTTTGCAAATATCATAACGTAACATTTATATTTTTTGTTCAATCAAAGTCACTTGTTTAAGATCTAAGATCTCTAAAAAATTAACTCACAATAATATAAAACATCATTTACTATTTAATTCTTTCATATATTACTAATTATTTCCTAAACAAGCAAAAATACTACACAGTTTGAATCTTGATACAAAAAGAGGAATACACAGTTTGCAAATATCATAACATAACATATACATTTTTGGTTCAATCAAAGTCACTCGTTTAAGATCTAAAATCTCTAAAAAGTCAATAATGTGTTTAGATATTTCTGATTCATCTGAAGTATAGTCCAGCTCTGTGTTTCTAAGATGATCAATGCACATTCGGCTTAGTATATCAAAATAGGTCTTTGCTTCTTCTGTTAAAGTTAAAGTCTTCAAGATATCTTCAGAAATGTATTGCTTCAATTCCATAATTTTATTCCAACTTGACTCTTGAATTTCAATTTTTACTGGTAAATACTCACCAGAAAAGCGTTTGCAAATCACCATTGTTGGATTTTCATTAATTATTTTAAAAAGTACTGTAATTGCCCCAATATCAATATCAACATGCTGTCTCCCATTTTTAAAATATTCAGTAATTTCTTCAAAATGTAACATCAATCCATACCATTCAGCTGGGCTAAAAAATATTCCAAAACAATCAGATCCTATTTTTTCAACAATTTGTATTTCTACAGCAAAGTTTTGATCACTTCCATTCAAACCAACTATAATCTTTTCAACAGATTCCAAGCCTAATTTATAGGGTTTACTCACTAATAATGTTTGTAGTTTTCCACATGATAAATTAAACAATTGGCTAGAGGAAAACGCCATAATGTGCTTATACCAGCCGTCACGAGAGAAGTCCGTTGAGCTTTAACCAATAGGAATTAAGCGCGGTGTTGCCACATTGAACGCCGGTTACCAATATAAACGTAAATCATTGAAGCGATCACCTGATTATAAAACTGTCTCTAATGTGTACATCTCGTGTTTTAAACATGTAGCCTATTGTACATTGAAAACAAGAAAGGTTCGAAGTTCATGTGTTTATGTTTGGTCATCATCATGCATTTACAAAACTACAATTTGAAAAACGATATTGAGGGTGAATAGTTTGTCATAATTTATCTTTTTTCCATGTCTTCAGTTATCTTGAAAACCTATGTGGGTACTGTCCTTCGTCGTAATAAGACAACTTTTTACAGTAGCTGCTCGTGGCCCGTGCGTTTGCACGGAAGCGCCGCTCCCGGTGCCGGGACCAGGAAACAAAAGTCAAATAATGGCTGCTGCCTGAAAACCAAATAAAAAGAAAAACAGCAGTTTGATAGTTAAAAGGATTATTTTTCATCAAATTATTTATCTTGATGAGGCAAGAGTGCAAAGTGCAAATCAAGTGTCTTGTCTGATTTTGAAACTCTCGTTTAGATACGCGAAAGACCTCCCCCCCCCCCCCTTAAAAGACTTGAGCGCCCTCCTAGATGGCCGGTGCCTTCATTTGGATGTAGGTGCCCCCTTTAGATAAAAATGTGCTAAGAAGTTCCTACACTACTTCTGTTAAAGTTACGTGCTCATTGGGGCGGTTCGGTACGGGCGGGCGGAAGGGCACGGCACTGGCGGATATCCTTCTTTTCTTTACATCGTCCTGAACATTCACACGCTCCATCAAAAGAGATTATCAAAGGAGAGTTAGCTAAGTAACATCATGTGGCAAAAAAAAAATATGGTCACAAGTTAAATTTTTTCAAGAGAAAGAATAAGATAAAAACAATACTTCCATCATGTTTGTAGGCCTATTATTCCGAGAGGATTCAAGAGGTACTCTAAATGCCTCATAATGTTAAATTTGTGGTATTATCCTTAAAAACTATCAACTTAAATATAGGCCTACCCATCTTTGTAGAGTCGTTTTCACGTAAGAACGACAATCCCGTATCGCCGATCGGAGGGTATACGCGCACCGCAGGTGGCCGTATAGCCGGCACGGCAGCCTGAGAACTTCCTAAAATTCGCTCGCCCAACTTTTTGCAAGGCAGCGGAAGCAGGTGCAGATCGTCAGGGAGTGTTTGTGCAGTACCGTACTGACCTAGTGCACTCCCATAAAATTCAATACTACTGACTTTTGAAATTTGCCATAACACTTGTCAGTAACTGTTTGTGCCGTGCCGCTCCCGTTGTTCACGTGACGCCTATTTCTACGGATGTGAACTCCCTCTTCAAGGACACCTTGCTGAAATAAAGGCCCCCTATGTTTATAATAAAAGGCTGTCCAAAGATAAATATGCCCTTATTCCTTCTAAGAAACCCCTTGGTTTCATTTTCCTTAAAACCCTTAAATCAGGAAACGAAATCAAATGTTAGTGTTAAACTAACATTTTTAAGCGTTTACAATTGATCGTGTTGTCCTGAATTTATCTTTCACCTTCTTAAAAAAATTGTAATTTTGTTAGAAATTATTCTAACCGCAGACTTAATAACACTAGATATATGGAATCATAGCATATTTTGCCTCAGAATCTAAAATTAAATTAAAAAAAAAATAACGTATCACAATTATATTTCTTTTTTTAGTTAAAAACTAACTAATTAGTAATTGTTTATTCTACCCTTAAAGAATGCAAACAATCAAATAATACAATAGACTTTGTCATATAGGCTAGCTTTCTGGTTGCCTACAGCATTTTACTTGGACAGTATACCACTATAGTTTCATGATTTGAATGATCTTATTTCTACCGTGATTCATACCAACTAAAACTTCACCCAAATTTCTAGAAAGATAACAAATGAACAAATAACAAGTGGTAGACCTACATAATTAGGAAATAAAACAACTGCCGGCTTACTGAGCTAAATATAGGCTCGGGCCTAACAGTTAAAAATTATTTGACAAAAACAATAACAAAACAGGAACATTAAATAAAACAATAACAGTAACAGTAATAAAATAACAGTAACATAAAAAACAGAAACATAATTTTGTGGATATAATATTGTCGACTACTTGATCCTTTATTCATTATTTTACACAATGTATTGATGCTTGAATTCTTGGAATCAGAACATCGTTGCCGGACTTGCCGTGTTGTCTGCTCAGCCAAGGAGTGCCTCTCTCCTGTACCGGCGGCCCTGTTGTTGCTGTTCATTTTCCAACAGTTTATCCAGGTGTATTATTGTCCGGAGATTTCCAATAATTGTTTAACTCTTCTGATATTTTAATAGCAATATTTTAATGGGTTTTAGGGAGGAGTTTATCCAGTTAATGACTGGGGACTTTCGTTTTCTTGATTTTCCCGGTGTTGAAAAAGTTGATGTAAAAACTGACAATATTACCTACTTATTTATTATGTTAACTGACTTTTTTCACTAATCTTGCAAGCAATAGCACATTATTTTCCAGTTTAATTACAATTAGGCCTAACACACTCACAAAATGACGGAAAGAAGAGCGAGCTGTAAAAAAAACCAATAAACGTTGTACACTATGTTTCGTTCTGCACTGTTAACCGTTTTTCTTTTTTAATAGCAAGCGATGCGGGAGGTGTTTTTAAATCAATATTGGAACAACTACGAAATTTACACTAAACGAATATGATACTTAACTTTCAACACTTACTCTTAAAAAAATAAGGGTTTTAAAAAGAGATTGCATTTCGGATTGTTTACATACATATTGTTTACATTTGGAAATGTTATTATTTATAACATGTGATTTATGCAATTAGGATAGGTGAATAACGGCAACATCGCTTGAATCTCATTCGTTGATCCAAAATCACGTGACCGGTAAGCCCCGCCCTCAACGGACTTCTCTCGTGACGGCTAGTGTAGTCCAAAATCTATCACAGTTATGGCAATTACTCTTGCTCATTCAGTTAATATAATATAAAAATGGTGGAGGGGGTAAAAAAATTATTATAATGTACTATTTAACATCCAAACCCAAACATTATAAACATCAATGTATTTGCCATTCAGTTTCTACCACCTCAATTAAAACACTCATCACAATATATATATATATATATATATATATATATATATATATATATATATATATATATATATATATATATATATATATATATATATATATAGTTAAATTTTAAATAATTTTAACATAACCTACACTTAATTCATTATTAAACATATTAAATACAACTAGTTACAATATTTTAAAACATATCAATAAAAAATAATAAACGCCGCAACGCCGCGCACCTAATGCACCTTACTCCCTTAGCACATACATTTTGGGTACTACTTACATAAGACCAACAGTTTTTCTTTCACTATGGAGAATTAAAAAGGCGAAAATTTAAAGAGGGAATTATTTACTAAAGAGTGCTGTGCAAAAAAATTGAGACATTGTCAGAAAGTTAAATAATTGTATGAACGGATCGATAAGGAGTGAATTCCTAGATTGTTGGTGCTTCAATGTATTGATAAGACCGATTTCAATGAAGCACTGCAAGCCTAGGATCTGGTCTCCGCTCTGCAAGCGCGTTCGGAGATGTCGAGTATCGAAATACAGTATCGGGATCGGGGGTAGAGTTCATGTAGTTTCACTGTACACATACTGCATCACAAAATGTTGTGACGCCGCCGCCGCCAGTCGAGTTCAGGTCAGGGTCGACCGCTTCCTCTCCTATCATGTCGGACCTACACCGCTCTGTCTTCAGGTTGGCGCGATTCACGATTGTCGTGCATCAAGGCCATGCCCAAAATGCTGAGCCACTGTTTCCACTATATCCCGTACCAGATTCCTGTTTAAACAATTTCCTTTTTCCCAATAAAAAATATCTTTTTAACGTCCCTTGATCGTTGCAATTATTAAAATTACAACCTATTTTCTTCAAACATAACTAATTACTGCGGTATATATTTTTACAAAACAGTAGGCACAATTACAAACATAAATTTTGATTCTTATAAAAAGAAAAGGTTTGCCGACTTGTGCTGATTTTTAACTAGCCCGAAATCAGGTTCAGCGGTTATTGCAGAATTTATAAAAAAAAGATAACTTATCAATATTTGAGATGAGATGTGCATAATTTATCAACTTGTCAAACTAGATTAAAGCTTCATTTTCAAACTCGAAATCGAGAGAGCGGTTTAATGAGGAAATATGAAATACCCCCGTCGCAGCAGACCTGCGTACTCAGCGAATTTCCAAATTAGTAATATTAATTTTGACCACATAAAACTGTAAACCAAATAAAATCACATGCTCATAAATAGGGAAATAAATGTCTATTCTCCTTATGATAAATATAGGGAGAGAATGCAGGTATGCTGCCATGGGGAACACTAAAAGTAGGTTTTTATCATAAAAAAATTATTTCAACCATATGAAGCCATTTACTAAGTTTTATCAATATCTGTCCATTGCTAAAGAAGTTTGCCTATTCTCCATATGATTAACATGGGAAAAGAGTATGCAGGTTTGCTGCCATGATAAGCACAAAAACCAAGATTTTTTACCATAAATGGATGAATCTCAACCAAATGAAGCTGAATTCCAAGTTTCATCGAAAAATATTGGTTAATAAGTGAAATATTAACACATCCCAATTCTCCATAAGATTAACATTGGAGCCCCAAAATACAATGTACTGTCTTTAGACTTTGTAATATCTCGGTAACCAATGGAGATAGAGCAAAGCTTCAAAATACTAAATTGTGTGTTTTTTTAGCTAAATCGAATGGTCAAAATAAAAATTACATAAATTTTTTAAAATTTACACATGAAAAATGCAAAAAAACCATTTTTGGGGTACAAAACCCCCCAAAACTACCCCTTCCGGTAGGTCGATATGTCTCGTTTACGAACTCATCCGAATAAACGTAGGATTACACATCTCTACCAAATTTGGTCTCGATCGGACCATTTTTACGAGAGTTATCGTGTCTAGGGACACATACATATATACATATATATATACACAATTTTTAATGACTATTATATTTGGTCTCTGGGCACCTAAAAACGAAAAAGTAACATGGTCCCGGGCTTAGGTCTTACCATGAGACCTACGGTAATAGCTTATTCCCTATGGGAAATTCGCAAATAGAAAAGAGTGTGTTTTGTTACTGTGTGTATCTTACATTTCTGAGCAAAGATTGATTAAACATGCTGAATTACAAGACTAACCTATTGATCATTGGATTTTAGTGAAAAAAAAAATAAAATAACAAGAAAAATTTTTCAGTCAGCAATAATGGCACACACAAACAACTATCAACACTAACTTATAACTCTCATCAATGTTATTGTTATTTAAATCGGACTCCCCCTTCAAATTGCTTGACTTCAACTCCAGTAATTTCAGCCCGCATCCATTTTTGAAAGAAAAACTACTCGGATTAGATGAATGCAGGTTTAAGCTCCCCTCCATACAAATAATACGCCTTACAAAAGAAATGACGGTCGATTGATTCAATATAATGAAAAATCAGGTTTTGAGCGCTTGTAAATCATTCCCTTCCACTCTTTATGAATTTCAAGATCCGCTTCTTTGTGACGTGGCTATAATGCGGACTGATAGATTGCCCGAAGAATGATGACGTCATGATCAGCTGATTACCTTGCTGACGTCACCGTTTCAGACTCAGCAGTCTCGAACAGCTGATTCATCCTTATCTTAAGTGGAGGCGCAAGTAGATTATTTTGGCGTTGTTTTGTCACTTCTTGTTTTGCCTTTGAGTTTTCCGATTATTGACGCTTAAGGCGGATGGGTGGATTTTTCGGTGCTAAGTTTGATGTAGGCCTAGATGGAATGGAGGCCTAGATGGCCTAGATGGAACCAAAAGATATCATCATGGTATATTATTATCATGGTTAGTTTTATTACATCATCTATTTTCCACAAACAATGGCGGATTCAGGGGGAGACCAAGCTATAGGAGATGGCTGATTCTATATAATTATCTGTTTTAGCATATTTATATAAAATAATTCAAAATTCAGACAAAATAAATGTCTTTTAAGATATTGTTATTTTCATATTTATTTACAAGTTAAATGTACTTAATAAAACTTCCGACTTTAAACAAAATATTGCATTGTTGAAAATTGTTAAGACTTTTATTTAAACATAAAAACATTTTTATCTCGATTGACTCGTTTAAATGAAAAAAAAAACTTTTATTTCTAAATCGCGAAATAGACATGCTTTATTTAAAGAGTGGTGCACTATTTCAGGTCACATGATCAATCCTGCCACTGACACACACGTTTTTTACGAGCTTGGTCAAGGGAATCCCCCATTGAACTCTATAAAATCTGTGGAATCCCCCATCTTGACCAACACCGTCTGGATGTCGATTGAAATGTATGCGTTGCAATTCAGAAAGTCTTAATTGATTAGTTGGGTCAAGAATAACGAATCTCCATTACAATAACATAAAACTTTATGAGTGATTTTCTAAGTCGTCATTAGGTTATTTGGAACTTTTGTGGGTGATGACAACTTTCTTTACCCAAACATTTTGTAGTTAACATTATCTTTTGTAGTTTACTCAGTGCGTGAGCGGTTACAACCATGGATTGAACCACCACAAACATGGTTCATGTTTCCCGCCACGGAACCGGAAGCGGTGTCTATCTAACATAGAAACTTCCGCCGGAAGTGGAGTATTATAATATTAAAATTGTATTAATTTTGTAGTTTTAGTAAATAGGGTTATATTGGTTTTGGGTTCTGAGCATTCATTGGTTGGAAGTGCTCGTTCTGTCGTTTACTACAGACACTAGACACTAGGAGAAGTTATTTACGGTACCGTATCACTAAAGGATTTAGGCGGGGCCCAAAAAGGTTGTAAAATACCCAAATACTTCAAATCTGATTAGATTATGTCAGGATGACGTTCCGTCGCGTCGCAGCATAGCTCAAAAGAACATATAATAAATAAACTACATTAGAGTCCCGCTAATCCGAAGATCTCTTTTCTGGAGATATTGTAACTGTATAAATTTAATCATTTCAAAGCCAGTAAAATATCGAAGTTTTGTGATTTTCTGCCCTTTTATAACAGTTTGCGGATGATCCCAACACTATAACTTTAACCATGTAAAATGTATGTGTGTTAAATTACTGTCTTTAAACAATCTATATAGTAATGGGTAAGCATGTTTATTTTCCCCTTTTTTCTCAGCTTGTGCTTGTACATCGTAAGATAGAAATCTGCGGATGCCGTTAGAAAGGAATCCTGACATTGAGCAGACATTGAATCCTGTATATAAGCAGAGAACATCACTTTACAATTCATATCGTCCTTCAGGCCTACGTACAACACAGACTTTTAAAGTTTGAATGTTAATCTTATGGAAGAAGGGTAACTTAATTAGTGTGCAGTAATAATTTATACTATAATTATTATAAAATATTTAAACTAATTGGGTCCAGATCAACTACACTTTTTGTCGAATTTCAATTAGGTGGTGATCTCTAGTAGGCCCTACAGTTTATTCAAAAGAAAATTTGTTCCCATTAATGTATAAAAAAGTACGGGCTGGAAAAAGAATACAAATGTGTTAAATAGTAATCACAACTGTTTTTTCATAAAATTTTAATCATTACATGGAAAATCTTCCACACTAAATAGCAGAACAAGTATAGTTGATACTGAATACCTTTGTTAAAAAAAAGTTTGTATGAAGTGTGGATATAAATACTCGTCATCTCATCCACATATTTGTTTCAATAACAAAGAACATTTCCTTTAGATGAGACGTTTTCTTGTTTCGTCCGAAATCACAAAAGGGTTTGAAAATTCCAACGTTTAATCTTTTATGGGTTATCAAATCTTGCAATAATGGCGGTAAAAAGTAGCATTCTTGTCATTTTATAAATTTACTGTTGCTTATGTACCTAAATAGATATTTTGAAACACAATTATTAAGGTATTGTCAGCAACTTTTCGTGATCCTCACTGTAGAAATAACAAAGCTATGACAGAAATAGGCCTGAAGACTAAAGCTGTTCCCCTCGGCCGATTAGACAACAGAACACTTTCACGTGAGTGAAGATAGTTTAATAGTTCTACTGGTGAAAACCTGACGGACATCATCAAATAAATTCTTGACAACTTACAATGATGTTTATTACACTTTAAAATAACACAGGAAAAGCAGTTTTAAAATTTCATGTTCAGCACAAAAGAGATTTCCTTAGATTTGAACTAGGCATTTCAACAGTCAGTACCAGGTTAACCGAGCCTTGCTCGTTGGTTTTAATTCACTTTTGATATAGTGTCATGGTAATAAAGCTGTTCAATTTCCATCAACAACCAACTATACCTCTTCACAATAAACAGCTGTTTCAAAAAGACTGCTTAACATTAGTTCCACTATTTTTTATACCTCTCGTTGTTATTTCTTTACCAAAATAGCAACCCATAAGACACATGTTAAAAATTACGATTTTAAAACTTACCTTTACTAGACCATATTCGATTTTTCCTTTGATTGAAGCTGTTTCTAAATTTATTTTTGGGCCAATACACTCTTAAATGCAACGTTCGAGCAAAATCTATACCTGCTAGATTTCGAGATCGTGGAACACACATCCCTTTAGAAATTGCTCATATTGTAGTATATAGGATTCAACAGACAATTTTGAGATTTGGATAGAAACGAATTACAAGTAGATGTCATACTACATAAAATGTATTGGTAATGGTAACCATCATTCTCCCAACACTATTCTGAGACCCAGACCATTGATAACAGATGCACGCCCTGTGGGAGTGGCGCATTGTTGTCAAGCCAATGCATTACAGAATTACCTACAGATTTGTACTCGCATGGACGTAAAGTAAAATGTAGTCTGAGGTTTAAGTTCAACCTTTCTAAAAATCACTGGATTGTATTGCATTTTCGGTTATTAACTATATGAGAACGTTAACTAATGGAGGTGATACTGATAATACTTAATTCGAAACCTGTTAACCAAGGATGCATTAATTTTTAAAATTTATTTGAAGTTTAAAAAGTCCAAATGCTTTTATTGTGATTTCTCAAAGCACTATACTTTTGACATCCAACACCTTTGAAAACTTCTTAAACCCCAATTAGCCATAAGTTTTCATTCGCCTACATTTTGTCAGTAGAAAAATTTAGGCTAAATAAAATTCATAAGTTTGCAAAGTTATTTATTTATAAGATCCGTTTTAAGTGTTTTGATCGCCATTTGGCCAAACGGTAAGTTAGTTGTGATGGATTCAATTAATTGACAATCGATGGAAGCCTAAAGCAAGAAAATACTGTTGCCCACTACACTAATATGGTAAAGAACATTTACACAATGTATGACCTTTTAAAAAATTAACCGTCTAAAAGTCAAGGTTACGCATAGAATCATTACCTTATGCAACAATGCAACAAACAAACATTGTTTAACAAAAAACCAGAAATTTACATTTCCAATTTAATTTATGTTGTTTCATTGCCATGTCATGTTTTCGAATTTCTCAAACATTGAACTACTGAAACCCAGAAACTAACAGTTCCATTGTAGCTATTCTCGGAGTATGCGTGCGGATTGTGGAAAGTAGCTGATATTTTGTTCCAGCAGTTGTCAAACAATGGCATTAACGGTTGACAAGCTGCCAACATAAACAATGCAGCCATCAAGCCAGCCGACCAAAGTGAAAATTCCCTTTAGGCTATTTGCACACACACTGATTTTGTATATAGCCCTCACAGTATAACCCGTTTTATCCCGCTCATTGTATATCAAATATCCCGTTATCCCGCTAATGTTTGGAAATTTTTATAGGGGGCCGTCCATAAATTACGCCATCTGAAATTGGGGGGGGGGGAGGTCCAGATTGAAAATTACAGTAGGGAGATGTGCAAGAGGGGGGGGGGGTGGGGGGGTTAGCACTGATGCACATGGGTTGTACGTCCATGCGAGTACAAATCTGTAGCCTGTAGGTAATTCTGTAATGCATTAGCTTGACAACAATGCGCCACTCCCACAGGGCGTGCATCTGTTATCAGTCAATGGTCTGGGTCTCAGAATAGTGTTCATACATTTTATGTAGTATGACATCTACTTGTAATTCGCCATTAAAAAATTATGTTTTATATCAAATTTTGATAGTAAAAAATGATAAGTTCAAACACAATTCAACTATTATAAAGTAATGAGCTAAGAAAATACATTAGACTATTTGAGGAGTTGTTTTATAGTTTATTTTAGTTTATTTTTCTATTGAGAAAGTCATTTTGGCTTTATTTCTAAAGGTAAATTCAGATTTGATTTGTCAATGTTTTTAGTTTATTGTAAGATAAGTTTATCAGGTAAGTATCAAGATTTTAATGACCTTGTCACCTGCAAGTGAAGGAAAGGGAGAGAGCAGTGATGACACATTTCAGACGACGAGGGGGTATTGAAATATGTTGTAATTTACATCAACTTCCGATACCTAATATAAATGATGTGGTACTACAGTGGGTTTTAAATGAAAATATCCGGTTTGAATAGTTTTTTTCAACAAACTATCGCCAAAATGGGATTCAAAAGTTAATTGATAGTCTTAATAAATTCATAAAGAATAGAACTTTGACGAAAAACTTTATTTTTACTTAAAGCGGAGGTTTTTTTTTTTTTAAATGACGTCATTTTTCTGGGGAGGGGGGTCAGACAAATTATGATGGTAGGATGATTTTAGGGGGGAGGGGTCCAAAAATGGTCAAAAAGCGATGACGTAATTTATGGACGGCCCTTAGGATGGTAGGACTATTTGTTGATTTTAAGTTTTAATTTTACCAAATTACTTAAAGAAAATTAGCATTTCATGCAAACTCATTACCGCTTTACATAATTTATTGTAAATTTATGTTTTAGGTATATAATTTTTTGCCAGAATTACGGTTTATTAAGTTACCTTTTTTATTATTAAGTAAATTTTATAAGGTCGACCTAAACAGTAGGTACCATGGTACCATACACAAATTTTAAGTTAAGTTTATTTTCAGGAAGCTAAGCTGTGGTTTTGAAAGCCATTTGGACATTGTACAGTAACAATAACATTTGAATAATGGGGAATCAAATAAAAATGGGCTTAATCCTTTTTAGTTATCTACAACAAAATAGAAGAAAAGCAGCAAAATGGTGTTTACTTTTTCAGTAAGGAAAAATCTCCCAAATCCCGTTTTGCAAGGTCCCAAAATCCCGCGAGAGAATATAAACACTGGCTCCCTTGATCATTGACCTCCTCCTCCTCCTCGTGACCACGACAAATTTGTGGCATTTAATTAAATTTGATGATGCAATTGGAAAAAAAACAACATAACAAACGAGCCATGATGACCAGCAAGTTTAGGTTTAATTAAATTTTCAATTGTGTCATTTGGGTACTTATTATTTGTATTTCATCATATGGTTCTTCCTTTTTTAGTTTATTTTTAAGTATCAGTTTTATTAAAGACCTTAAACCCTATCTGTTGGTTAAATTTGTTTTAAATTTGATAGTTTTTATTTGATTGATATTATGTATTATAAACATGGTTTACGATGAATTATTGAAAGTTACAACTGTATTAGGCAAGGCAATAACAAATATGACAACTATTTAAAGTTCAATGACCTTAAGCAACACACTCACCTTGGTGGATCAAACGAACACAGAGTATATCCTAAGTATAGTGGCAGCTAGCCAAATTATTTAGAACTTGAGCCAACAATTTAGCTTTAATGAAATCAAGGCATTATTGATTAATCTTTAGAGTAAGAATATGTAAATTACAATAAAGATAAACTCTTTTGCAAATTGTTGCCATTAATTGTGCAATTCCACTGAACCAATACAATGAGCTAACTCATTTAATAAACAGATAATTTACCTAAAAAAATTAACTATGTATGTACCAATCAGATTTTGTTGAGTGCAAAACAATAGGTAATCAATATGTTTAAGTTGAGAACATGAATAATAATAATCTAAAATTAATTAATTTTATTGAATACAAATAAATGTCATTATGATAATTACAGTTAAACATATTACTGATTCTGATTTCAGAGCACAGCCATGCAGAGTTGTGTAGGTACCGCATCTAAGATTAAGGATGTTAGGATATTTAGATTACTAAACTCCTGATTTGAATGGATTCATTGATGGTAGTAGTCACGGTAAGACCTAAGCCCGGGACCATGATACTTTTTTGTTTTGAGGTCCCTAAAAGCCAAAAACACCGTTTGTTCAAATTGAGCATCTGCTTGAATGAGTTCACGAACCAGAATGATCGGACCATGGGAACGGGGTTTTCTGGAGTTTCAAAAGCGTAAAAAAAGGGTTTTTGGTTTTTTTACATTAATTTTTAAAATTAAACAATTTTAACTTAAACTATTTAAAATAGCTAAAAGAAAAAAAAACAATCTAGTACTTGCAATTTTTTACGTAGCTTAAATGGTTATGGAGAAAATAAAAAAAACTATACCTTTACATGTCATTCTTATGGGAAATCAACAAAACCTTCTTTCTTGCTTATTTATTGACATATTTTGATTAAATTTGGTATGTACATTCATTAGGAAGGGGTTAACTTATATTTGCTTACAAAACCCATAAAGCGGTAAACCTACACGTACTCACTCCTATGGGGTTAATGGGAAAGATAAAAAGAACACCGTACGTAACTTCATAAAATTTGGTATGTACATTCACTAAGTAGGGTTTAACTTATATTTACCAACAAAACCCATATGGCAGCAAACCTACATACTCTCACCCCCATGGTTTTTATGGAAAAATAGAGAATATACCGAAATTCCATTGGAAATACGCTGAGTACGCCGGTCTGCTGTGACGGGGTATTAATTGTTTGAGGTTACGTTTCAATTTGTAGAGAAGGTTTTATAGTTTTTATCAAATTGAATCTACATTCCCGGATCCATAGTCACAAGTATCAACAACATACTCAAAAGCTACAGTTTATACAGTATTTAAAATAATTTAGAGTGCAATCCACTTAAAAATACATAGCATCTTTTTTATAACAGATAAATTCAAGTAGACCTACTAATTATAGAGGTACACTTATCAATGTACAAATTTAATGGGCTTGTATTGTGTAAATTCTTAACAACTTGTCCTAACTAAGCTGAAACCTAAGCTCTACGAAAGTTTCTGATCTCAAAGAGAGATGGATGAATGAATAATGATAGCTCTTATCACTTATCATGCCCAGTCAGGAGGCTTTATAGCACAGTTACATCTGCAGTTCTCCCATAACAGCCAATAAAGATCACTTTAGGTTTTAAATGATACTGTATCCTCATAACAGTATTAGTCACTACTTTGGAAGCTGGATTTATTTTACTGCTTTATCTGAAATGTTTCCTGCGTTGCCACTTACTTTTTGTAAGTTCTTTAAATTTTAACCCATTAATTTTGCCAAGCTGTTATGGAACCTATGGCTTGAAGACAAGTTTTGGTTACAGTTACAGCCAAGCTGATTCCCAATCATAATTATATTTACCGTGTCCGTAACCAAAATTCATCTTAAAGCCGTACAGTAAGGCTACATATTGCCAGAATTTTACGATTAATTAAAAACTTTAGAGATTAACATTCTATATACAAATTCCATTCATCATTCGCATGAAACAAGAAACATATATAAAACAAACATTTCAATGTAAATACTCAAAATCTAAAATACCCCCGTGGCAGCAGACCTGCGTACTCAGCGAATTTCCAAAGGAATTCGAGATTTTGTATTTTCCCCATAAACACCATTGGAATGAGTATGGAGGTTTGCTGCTATGGGATGATATTGGTAAATATTAAGGAAATGTAATGGTTAGGTAAGGTAAATATAAAATTGTATCAATATTCAGCACTTTTTAATTTTCAACATGAACCCCATGCGGGTGAGAATGGAGGTTTGCCGCCATTTGGGTTTTATAAGCAAATATCAGTTAAACCCTACCTAGTGAATGAACATAACAAATTTTACCAAGTTATGTCAATAAATTAACGAGATACAGGGTTTCGTTGATTTAACATAAGAATAACATGGGGAACCAATTTTTGGATTTTCTCCGTTATCTGTTAAGTCAAGATAAAAATTCAAAATACTAAATTGTTTGTTTTTTCAGCTATTTCAAACGGTTGTAGTTACAATTAATTGTTAAATTTTGAAAATTGAGGTAGAAAAATGCCAAAACCCTTTTTGACCCCTTTGAAACCCCATAAAACCCATTTAAGAAAAAAGTTATACAACAAGTAAAAAAGTTACTGTACAAAATTGAAGATTGGTTATTTACAATTTTAATTTGATTTTGTTAAAAGTCAATAACCTAATAAATTTTAAGTTTATTTATTGCTATGTATCCTTTATGATACATGGCAATAAATAATTTTTAGCATTCTTATTATTATTATTATAGTTTTCAATAAATTGTTTTTGAATGAGGATTTATTTCAGTTTTATATAATCAAGGAAACTATGATATGAATCAGAAGCGTATGGAAACAAATAGTATTGTGGCCTTTATCTCATTTCATAAGTTCCAGTTTCTTAGGTTGAAATCTGAAGAACTGGACAAAAGAAATGCTTAGAAGCCTCATGCAAGTATTTGCAAGAACATTTTTCTTTTCTTTTTTTTTTGTAGAAACTATCAGCAGAACTACAATTACAATTTGTTAAGAAGCACTGATTACATGCATTGATTAGTGCATTGTTTAAAAATGTAGTCCTGTAGTTAAATACAAATGTTTGATATGCTGATTAACTTATTGTCAATCACTCAATAAGTGTCATTCATTCACAAAACATGAAACTCTTTACATTGTTTACAGACAACACAGAGGTTAGACAACTGTTAACACTACAAACATTTTGTATGACAGTGGTGGGGAGGGGTCAGTTGAACATAAGTACTGATAATAAATATCTCTCCTTATCACATCCTTCCGGTCTGTAATTCCCTCACCCTGCTATCTTTTAATTACATTAACCATCTTTCTTAGTAATTAAATCAATTACTGATAATTGATGAACTCAAGTACTATAGCAATGTATACAGAACCAAATAATTAGGTACATCCCATGTTAAAAAACTTTAGTTTTGCCCTCGAAAAAACTTAGGAAAATAAAGCACTGATAAACTACTGATGCTAGGATTACTTCTCCTAATTGTCACAGGAAGTGCTCCTTTTCATGGCCTCTAATGAGTGCCGCGGTTAAATTAGTCCCCTGAGCACCGAGGCCATAAATTAACTTATCAAAGGGTCTGGGCAGTTATTTAGATACAGAAGAGATGATTCCGATTATGTCATCCTTTGCAAATAAAATTTTTTAAATGCAAAAAAAGTACATTCGACTCATGACATTTTCCTCTAAAAGAAAATCATGTAAACAATTTTTTCAAGAACTGGGTATACTAACTGTTCCCTGCCTTTATATTTTTAAATGCCTGATGTTTGTTAGGAATAATTTTGAAAATTTAATTAAAACACAGCATAAGCATCATTTAGAAACAAGATTTCAAAACAACTTCCAGCACCCAAGACACCGCCTGACATTATCTCAAAAGACACCACAATATATGGGAAGAAAACTTTTTAACAGACTACCTAATGAGTTAAAGGGAATAATTAATGAAAACTGGTTTAGAAATAGGCTAAAAGATTTTTTAATTTGAAAAATGTATTATTCAGTTGACTCATTTTTTAAATGATAAATTCTAAACAGATCTTAAATTGTTCTGTCCACTCCAACTGTAATTCAGTTTAGTTGTTTAGGATTAATTATTGTATTATACACTGACAATGTCATCTGTTCTGAACTAGCTTTCCTAGTTGTAAAAGAGTAGTTTTCCAGTAGGGTCCGTCAATTACAACAAGTCTTTTGGGAAGGGGTAAATTAAAGTGGCCTACTTAACCCCCCCCCCAGGCCCGGATTAACACTTTATAAAAAAAACAAGTCGATTTATGGGCTTATTTTAATTCTAATTATTTTGGCTGTAGTATAAAACCACAGAACTATTTAACGAATGTGATGATCGGCATTTTTGTCACTTTAATCCATGGATCTAATTCTTTTGTATCATGGTAAAGGTACATTTAATGTACTTTTTACCACCGTATTAATTTTAAATCTGAAATCAAATATTATATAATTGTAATACAGAAATAAATTTAAATCCAGGGCAAAAAACAAGGCAAAGGTTAAGGCAAAAGGGCGCTATTCACCGTCAATTAGGGGAATGTTTACCGCTGGTCGGGGGCGCTCTTTACCAGCGGTCGGAGACAGGGCCGGATTTACGTTTTCTTCGCCCATGGGCATATAATAATCTGCCGCCCCTTCACCCCCCCCCCCCCACCGGCTCCCTTTGTACCCTCCAAGGAGCCACATTGCAGCGACATTGCTTTATTTAAAGAAGGAATCTAACTTTAAAGTTTGGACATGTACTTCATTTTCCTTATTCTTCTTCACTTCAGCAAATTTCCGGTATTCTGCGCCACTAAGTCTTTTTGCCCATCCATTAGGCCTATGTTTTAAAAATATAACGAAAATTATTGCGTATATCAAATTCAAATGAAATCTCACACGAAACACATAGCATTAAGAGTTATAAGCAAATCAACAACACATGTCGGAGACTATGTTTAGTCAGGTCGGGGGCGTGATTTAACTCTGATCAAGGGTGCTATTTACCGTCGATTAGAGGGCCAGGTTTGCCAGTCGGGGGTGATGCTCTTGACCGCTAATCAGTGACACGCTTTACGGCATATCAGGGGCGTTCGTCCCCGCCACAAAGTAGTCCCTCGGGTCCCAGCAACTGAGGGGGTTTCCTTGTTCTCCTAAATAGTCTTTCTTCTTTCTCTATTGCCGAATATTCTATTTTCTGTCGTTATTAAAGAATTTAATAAAAACATGTGAAAAACCAAGAATTAAATTATATTTGCAGTTAAATATTTTTTTACTGAAACGTAGTAAAAAAGGCCCGTTTGACACCCCCCCCCCTGGCTGACGCCCTAGGCCATGGCCTAGGTTGGCCTTTAGTGGATAATCCGGGCCTGGGCCTACTGCTCGAATGGTTAGCGTTCGAGCAGAAATTCCTACTCGACAGCCTCTGTTCGCCATTTGGAAATCCTGACAGCCTGCTCCTGGTTTGGAACTATGAAACAGGAGTTTTACTTATTGGAACCATCTACTACATGAACAAGATACGAATCTAAGGCATATTCCAAACTGATGACCAATTGCTTTCAAAATCTAGGGCATTTAAAAGAGAAGATAGACCCTTGTCACTTCTGCATCAGTGCGCAGACTCTTTGGTAATTTATGGTCATGGCGCTCAGGATACAAATTTACCCGCTGAGGTGATGCGGCGCTCAGGATACACCATGAGAAGAGATGAGGGTCTATCTTCTCTTTTATAAGCCTGGCTTATTAAAAGCAATTGGTGGCTATAGTTTGGCATATATGTCTTCGATAGCTTGTTCATTTTATTTTACGTGTACTGTTTATCAATATTGTACCATTAAAGTTATATTTAATATTTAAAGTTCATTTAAGAAAAAGTATTTCATCTTGCATACCACCATAAAAATTAGTTATAACTTAAATAAAATGCGTTATTTTAAATTTAAAAAAATATTACTAGTATTAGCTTATAGGTATATTGTATGTATTCAATTTTTTGCTAGTTCACGTAAGTAAAAACAATTTTTTCAATAATCCCAAACCAGGAGTGGACTATCATCAATTTCCAATGGAGAACAAATGCTGTTGAGTCGGAATTTAACTGCTCGGATATAAACCATTTGAGCAGTACCAGTACTTTAATATGTCCTTTCCAAAAGACTTGTTAGAATTGACAGACTCTACTCTGGAAAAACCTAAATATGTAGTGAGGTCATCAGTGTCTTTTAAATATCTAATTTGTTTATCAAAATTGTGTGGTGATTTTTATTTTCATTTTACAGTTTTGGAAATAAGTCATCCAAATAAAATTATATTTCAGAATTTTTTTATAATTTGGCATATTTTAATATTTTGGAGCAGTCTGAGTTGTATTGACAAGTTACCTTTGAGGGAGTGTGTTTTGAACTCCAATTCCAAAACTGTCAGATTATGCCATGTAGCCCCCACAGCGCTCGGAAGACGGAATCCTCCTTCTACATCTTAAATGACAAAATTAACATGTTTGTTTATACAAAAATCAAAACAATAACAAACTTCTGCAAAATTATTCTAGCCATCTGTATCCATTCAGCAACCAATCATCATAATCATTCAATAAAAATTAAATCTTAGTGATGCTATCTGTTTCGAGGGTGACGTTCTCACTCCCCCATTATATTCCTTCCCATAAGGATATCCCTACTTTATTTGGTCCTGTATTGGCTACACTGGTACCAATGTTGGGATAGTACTTTTTCCACCATGCATTGGTACTACAGAAGTATTTATTTTTTTTTTTATTAAAACTTTATTGTTTTATAGCAAATTAAAATAATTGAAACCTGATGACATCAATGTTTGTTACCAAGATATCAAAATGTGTTATCAATGTTTTAGTGACAGATGTTGAGTTGAGATATTGAAAGGTCAGTGTACGTTACATTTACTAGCCAATGTGCATTATGCCATAGTACTCTGCAGAACAATTTAATCTTGAAAGCTCCAGGTTACAAGTTACCCAAAACTGGCAATGCATATATGCATGGAAACTTCAATAATTTAGTTAAAATAGTAACCGCATGAGTTGTTTAAGAACGGGAATAATTCAAACTCCTTCACAATACTAAGAAATGTTAACAAGGGTAAGTAGGCATAGGCATCATTTGAGGGCTTAGAAGGTGGGCAGTTGCCCCCCTCCCCCAATAATTTGAAAAAATTGTAAACAATTCAAATTTTACGATAAAAATAATTACAAAATGAAATTTATGACTTTAATTGAGCTTCTTCTATGGCCTTCATTTGTTAAAGTAAAATAGTAAAGGGGAGGAGGTCTCTGCACTCAAAATATATTCATAAAAAAATCTTTCCACGCTGAAATTATGCTAGTGTAAGTAAGGCACTGACAATATTATTTATACAGTTTCTTGAAATGCATATTGTCATAATTAAGTTTCACTAAGCTTAATTTAGTTGAATCATGTTTGTAATCTATATATTAATAGGCAAGCATGTTTCTTTTCCTCCTTTTTTCTCAGCTCATGTGCATCGTAGGAGAAATCAGCGCATACCGTTAGAAAGGTATAGTCCTGTAGATGAGCAGAATACCATTATAACTCAGATCGGTCCAAAGGGCTACGCCCCACAGGCTTTCAAAGTTCCAATGTTAATCTTATGGAAGAATTTAATTGATTAAATCTTTGACAGCTGTTGTAATAACAAATTCTAGCAAATAGTAAGAACAGATGTTACAAATGTGAAATATTTTAAAAACTAAATTGTTTCCAGAGCAACAGTAATTATTTTGGTCGAATTTCGACCAGTGGGCGATCTCTAGTTGAAATAAATAGGCCTACAACTCCTACAATATTGTGGGCAATGTCCAAGCCAAACTATGGGGTCATCCTTAATGTTTGTCACAAGCAAACTAAAGCAAAGTGTTTTATCTTTGGAGATGTCATTGATGATAAAAGCTCAATAAAGGGATTGAGCCATTGCTAGGTTTTACATTTTCGACCCAATAATGCAGTCTTAGGAGATCATTACATTTTTTTATTTCATACTTTTATAATGATACTTTTTGGAATTTAAGAATGTTAAACATAATTTCTAGTCTTAAAATAGTTTACAAAGTTTTATTCTTACTGTCAATCTCATCCCCTTGAAATCAAAATCGAAAATAGATTAGTGTGTAACTTTTTGGAATACATGATTCAAAGAAGTAGGGTTTGAGTGTTTAGTTTTTAAATAAGCAAATCCTTGGACTTTTTCCCTTAGTACAATAATTTTTAACATCACGATTATATTACAGAATTCTAACTTTTCTTATCAACCACTTCTTACTTCTGAACACTTTCAACAATTCAAAAAATGTTTTACCAATGCTATGGGGAAAAATTTTGGTTAGCAAATACCTTAAATTTTAAACATTGTAGGTTTAATTTTGAAAAATTAAATTGTAATAACTTTATACTTATCTTTTTGAAAGATTGATTAGCCTCTGGATTACTGTTCAATACTTAAAGTGGTGTAAAGCTCAGATAGAGTAGCTTTTATTTGATGGATTGAAAATTTTAACACATATTGTGATAGTCTATAAAACTTTTTTTCATCTAGCAAATGAAATAAACTAAACTAATTGAAAAGACAAAGTTAGTAGTGCCAAGTCTTCTCCACCACTTAACCTCAGAAAAATAAGAAGTAAAAATATCCTATCACAAGTATTTATTTCTAGAGGGGAAGTCGAAATTATTAAAAAACTATTATTAATAATGTTAAACATCTAATTTGCCTAAAATTAAGAGCAAATAAATCAATGAAAGGGGCAAAACAAAATTATAATACATAACATGAAGTTATAATTGGTTTAAAAATTATTTCATCGCTATGGGGTTTAAATTTATACTTGCATTATTTAAATATTTAAACTTTTGTTAACTAAATACATTTTTTGTGACTTCTAATGGGTTGTATGACCCTGCCCCTTCTTTTGTAATATTCCGTGATTGGTTAAAAAATAAACCAATTTACTCTCCAAATTATGCTTAAGTTGACACTTTGTTAAGAATAATTTCTATTTTGAAGGTGTTTTTTTACTAAAGTTTTAACCAAATGATGTTTGATCTGATATGAAAGATGCCTGGTGCCCGAAGTTTATAAAAGATGCCTGATGGTTTTTGGCATTTTTTGGCATTTTTGGGGTTTTTTGTGTGAATGTCACAAACCACATTCTTGTTACTATCCAACTATTAACCCTCTGTGGGCACACAGAGTTTTTCCCTGCACCTGTAGTTTTTGTTAAAATAAACATTCATAATGATTGTTGATGCAGAGGCAGTTTGCAGAGTTTATTTCTGCGCGCGCCCTATCAGTGTGGAATTTATTTCCTCGTGAACCTTTCTGTGGTACAGCCTATTGTACATATATGAATAAGAATGTTTTTATGTATGATTTCATTTATAATTATCATTATCATCAAATATATTTCACTTGCATTGATATATATTTGTATTATTGCAGAACAAAACTCCACATGTGCCCTCTCCCATAACAAAGTGATACCTATTTTATTCAAGAAGATTACTATGTTATATTGAAATATTAATCCTGTTAAGTGAAACAATAAATTTTATCAATGATGAAATGTGATTACTCATAAATTTTGTCAACATTTAAATACAATATTTCATTATAAAAACACGTAAAATGGGTTAAATTGTGCAATTTATTATTGTGGTGTAAAACTCCGCAAGCGCCCTCTGCCGTTTTACCGGTGAAGCGCCCACTCAAGGGTTAAGCAAAACTTATTCAAAGCAATGACAAACACCACAGCCAACCAGTGATGGTCGGCTTGTATCTGTTAATCAACTGAGCTCTTAACCAACGATCATATGGTCGCTCGTCACCTAAGATCGAGGGGAGGCTTGTTTTCAGAGATCGGGGGGCGCTCTTCACCATACATTGGGGGGTCTGGAAGAAAAAAAATACCTATTAATTCCTAAAAGAATAGGCTCTTGCCCTTGCCAACTGACACTCTAGGCTGCAGTATAATTAGCCTAATGGAAATTTGGGTCCTGATTATGCCATGTATTGTTGCAGGAGAGGTGATCATCGACCCACCAGTGGGCGTGAGGGCGGACGGGGATTTGTTAGTGGCCGCCGGCTCCACCTTCACCCTTACATGTAGAGGCGACTCGCCCCTCTCGTGGACCTACAGTGATTACGACAGTGAAGTGAGTAATGAAATTCATAATCTTATCAACAATATATTTTCGACCCATTAAGTTTGCGCTACTATAATAGAATATGATATCGTTGGTTATAGATACAAAAGTGTTAATATGTCAGTATATTGTGCACAGTGTGTATGTACATAGTTGTGATATAAAAGTCCCAAATCTACTGCTACAATAAATTATCAAATTCATTGGTTGCCTCTAATAAAGATAATAGTGACTTGATATTTTTTTGATAGCTGAAACACCTATGCTTTGAGCACACAAATAGATAAACGCCAGAGAGTTTAATTCACCCTTAGGAATTCCATAACCCCTCTGTAACGTGAGACAATATTTCTTGCAATTAATTAGGATAATAGGATTGATATTAAGAAAGTTCTACTTACAATTAAGTAATAAAAGTTTAAGACTTTTTTTTACTCTTTAGATGGGTGGAAACGAGTTCAATTTTTAAATATTCGTACAGACATTTTAATCTTTAATTTGAATATTGTACACAACATTTAGCCTTAAAGGTTTTCGATCCTGCTTATATATGCACTTTTGTAAAGTAGACTTTGTGGAAGATATTGACTTACTGATTACATTAGGTTACGGTATTTATTCTTGTGTTGAAAGAAAAATTTTGTGGAAAGTTTTTAAAGCTAATATTTGAGGCTTTTTACCTGTAGGTTTCTTGGCAATAGTAAAGTGTGAAGATGTCTTGTCTAAATTTGTATTTTTGTGTGTGTCTATTTTTCAACTCTTTTGACAAGATAATTTTCAAGAAATGTTTGACTCCCCAAATAAACTAGAGATCGCTAGAACTCAATATGATAGTTCCTGCCCATAATTTTGGACTAGACGACATACTTTAGTAACTAAACCGTAAACCATTGTTTCGTTCAGGAGAAGTCCGGCAAGGTGGTACGACAGACGACAGAACATGGCCAGAATGTAGCCACGCTGACTGTGACGGATTCCTACTTCTTGGACACTGGGTACTTCACCTGTTATCCCGTCGGAGAGGGGAAAACCTCGCCCCAGGCACAGCACGTCTATGTCTACGTGAAAGGTATTACAGTCGACAATCGCTAACTGGAACCTCGATAACTCGAAATAATCCCCTTGAAAAAAATGCACTAAGTCAGAAATTAGACATGCATAACTCAAATAAATTTTATGGTCATATTTTACCTCTTTAAGCTAATGACATACAAATACTACCTATAAAACTCGAACTTTAGTGGATAAGTTGAATTTGAATTTGCCATTACACTCCACTAGTAGAATTTTACCTCTATCCTATATTTCAAAGTGTTCTCCTCGGATTCTAAGTTGAATCCCTGACTCTAGAGGTCGTAACAAGTCAGTGACACACCCAGTACAGGGTTGCCCACTTTTACAGCCCTGTACTATACATTATCGCTGTAACTCAATTTAAAAAAAAGAAAGAAAAGACATTGCCTCTGTAACTTGAGTTACATACTTGAAGAAAAACTGTAGTCCAGTGAATTTTTGAGTTAGTGAGAGTTGACTGTGCAATGTTTTACAATGTATGGGAATTTACATAATAGGTTTTTAATAATTTTAACATTTTAAAAGTTTACATCAACAAGTCTATATATAAAATTCTGTAAGCGAATCGGTCCCCACGAAATATCCCCACGAGTTAGAAGATATATAGGGTGACATATGATGGCTCATTTTAAAGCTTGAGGGCCAAGGACGCGAGGAAAAATACCAGAATTATCAAAAGTTAACTGGGCTTCGCCCCATTGGACCTTAAAGTTCCAATGTTAATCTAAATGGAGGAAGATTTTTATATCTACACGTGTGATTGAATCGATGTTCCAGTGTATATTTTTTTATCATAAACTCAGCTGGTTACTGAGCAGATCTTTGAGTTAAGATAACCTTATAATTATTATAACTTTTTAAAATTGGCAATGCACTATAAAAAAGAGAACACTAATGATCATGAATAGATTACGGATTCACAGGAGATTTCATCTTTGTGACCCCATCTATGTCATTAAGGAAACAGGAGTAGAATTATTTTTTTATGCTGAATATACCAAAGTTAAAAATGGCTTAGACGTGGCATGGTTTATATCATGGACAATTGTCTTTACTCAGTGAATGTCATTTAGTTATTACGTTACTGCATACTGTATATATTGGCTATTTAGCTGTTAGAGTTGAAGAGTTAAATCGTTTTGTTGAGTATTTGTTTATTTTCGGCTGAACCATTATATGTAAACTACTATCATAGCATAACGGACGTCGGTAGACACAAGGACCCGATGGGGGAGGGGGGTATGTGGGTACGGGGAGGCATTGGGGAAATAGGTGGACATTCGGGCACGGGAATCCCGTGGGTGTGGGTTCTAGGGGGGCGCGAGGGGTTTCGGTGGCAATGGGGGTAGGGGGCCATGGGTGCCTCAGTGGAGGCATGGGTGGACATACTGGGCACAGGGCATATGGGTATGGGCAGGCATAGGGGTACGGAGGTATAGGGCATAGGCATAGGGGTATAGGAGGCACGGGGGAATGGGCATGGGGGCACAAGGGGCACTAAGAGACATTAGTGGCAAGGTGGTAGTTGGGCATAGGGGGTACGGGGGAGGAATGGGGGACATAGAGAGCAGGGGGGCCTCAAGGAACAACGGCGAACATGTGGGCACAGGAAATTGGGGGCACAGACGCATGGGGGGCATGGGGGTACTCAGGGGGTACAGGAAGCACGGGTCACAAGAGGGGACTGGGGGCACGGGAAAGGCTTGGGGGGACAGGAGGTATGGGGAGGAATGGCAGGCATGGGGGCACGGAGGTTTGGGAGGCACTGGGAGGAACGGTGGGCATGGAGGCACTGGTTTATGGGGGGCAAGGGGGCATGGGCAGGGGGGGCACCAGGGGCACTAGAGACGTCAGTGGCAATGGGTTATTTGGTGTGGGGAAAACGGGGGGGGGGGGGGGGTATGGGGGACATAGAGAGCACGGGGGCCACGAGGTAGAATGGCGGGCATGTGCGCACGGGAGAATGGGGGGCATGGGGGTACGTGGACATCGAGGTACTCGGGCCACGGGGGCATGGGGGGTACATGAAGCACGGGTCATGAGAGGGCAGGGGTCCACTGGTCACTGAAGTCACCAAAACTCACCAAAAGTCACATATTTTTTAATTGCAGGAGAAGTCACAGATTTTTTGTATAAATTGAGAAAATAATACGATTGTGAGCAAAAGTTTCGCGACTTTAGCAATTTCACCCCAAAATTTGCCAAAGAGGCCACAAAAAAGTCACTGATATGAGCGAAAATACTTTTTCAACTTATGGACAAACAAGACAACCAAATGGTTGAAAGAAGGATGGTGTCTGAAGAACACTATTGAACGTGTATTAATCCTGAAATGGGTGCTGAGCAACCATCATGTTTTTCTCATTGCCACTTTTTTACATTATGTTAATTTTTTGTCTTAGCTCAAGAACTATGATTAAAAACCCATTTTAAAAATCTATATAGGTTTAAACAATAGAAACAATTCAACATTCATTTATGACGAGTGTCTCAAGATTGTAATGAGTGCTTTGGATGCGAATAGTATATACAAACGATATTGCTAAAATATTATCGAAAAATATATCTTCTGGATACTTTCTTAGTAAAGTACTAGTAATGCGATAAGGTCTACATTATTTTAATTTTATGATTAGGGGCTTTTGCCCCTATAAGCCACTAGCATTTTAATATATCCATAACAATGCAGTACAACAGTCAATAAATATTGCTATAATTTATACACTAAAAATTAATTGATTAAGTTTAAACAGCTTGCGACAAGCCCGTCAAAGCTGTCCATGGCCCTAATCTTGAGTGAACAAGATTTTCTGTCCTGCCAGGGTTGGCCGGACAATCCGCTTTGAAGATGGCAATTATTAAAGTTTACTACTCTTGTGATAATATAAACAATAATAATAATTTGTATAATCAATCCATATAAGTATATATAGGCCTAATTTTGACTTTCCAAAAAAATGTTAAGTGTGTATTTTTTCAATTATTGTTTTAATTTTTTCAGATACTGACCCGGAGAGATATTTGGCCGTAAACCACAGTTTAACGGTACTCACAGTACATCAGTTTGGTGACGTCATAATCCCGTGTAAACCCACGGACCCAGACCTTCGCGTGGAATTGAGGAAGGATGAAGAGGTGTGTAATGTTTCAAAAATATGATTTATCTTTAACATAAAAAACTACATAAACAATAAAATAATAATTAGTAATATATAATATTCAAATTCAAAACTGGACTATCTTTTTTTATTACTATATAAATTAAATCTGCAATAAAATTTCAATAATTAAAATAATATTCTTTATTGCAGAAAGAATTTTACACAAACATTTAAGTTTATGTGGTTTCTCCTTGAGCTACAGGGTATTCCTGGCCATTGAATATTTCGGTAGTAGAGAGGACAAAATCCTTATCGTGTAATTCAAATTTTTCTAGCACACATTGCACACATTTTTCTAGTACGCCTAAACCCAGTCGTAGCAAAAGTTTTTCTGAAATAAGGGCGTAGTTCAGAAAGTAAGTGATCAGTACTTGTAAGTTACTTACTTTCACGTTTTTATGTAGTGAAGGTAGTAGCCGCATGTGAGTGTATCGTTTAGGGTAGATAGACCGAGGAATCTAACTTATATCCTAGATATTGGTAGGATTATGCTGTGGGTCACAATTCAATATAGAAATGATCGTCACATCAATAAGTGCTGCCAACTCCGCTACCGCTGTTGAAAGTACCTCAGGACCTATGTCAAAATTAAACATGTGGATTTTTAGATGTCGTTGTTGAGGTTTTGAGGGAAACAATTAAAGAAGATGTGTTAATGTCAGTTGCCCATTTTCTCAAACCTAATCATTGATTTTTGCTTGAAGATATTTGATCACCCACAGCCAGGTAGTGCAGCCTGTGTTCTCTTCATTGTGGAATTAAGTGTATCTTTTCTTAAACCCCGTCCACACTTGGAGGCTTGTCTCCAGAAACATTGTCGGCCGACTGTCTCTCCAGTGTTTTCTCTTGTATCTGGCGATGTCGCCAACAGTCGGCCAACAAATATGTGTGTTCCTGGAGACAAAAACGCTGTTTTCTGTTTTTCATACAAACGGGAAACACAGAGACAAGATACAAGTGTTTTCTCTCAAGTCTGCATGTGTGGCATGTGTGTAGGCAAGAGACAGGATACAACCCGCTACTGCCCTACCTTAAACTTGGCAATGAAATTGAAGCTCTCGTTTCTTTAAGATTTTCGGCCCAATGAATCCTAACAGAATTTCATGGCGTCATTCTCATAAAGTTCATAAACAAAAACCTGCACCATCTTCTAATTAGAGGTCACTTGGTAAATTGTGGCCATAAAAGGATCTCTTCCAGAAACTTGCAAGTCCACCATCGTCTCTTCCTCGGTAAATCAACCACATGGTTAAGCCGATGAAGCACTCAGAAGCTAAAACCACATCCTCTTCGGTCACCATGTCATCAAACACTAGCTTTCTAGTGTGGACTCAAAACAAGTTGGAAACTTGAAACAAAAACTGTGTGTGCAGAAAATCAATCGACTGCCTGCATACAGTCGACCAACAGTCAGCTCGGACAGTCGGCCGATTGTCTGCATACACAGTCTCCAAGTGTGGATGGAGCTTTAAGAAAACTATGCTGACACTTATTAAGGTCCTGAACTTCAATAATGTTCATTATCTACTCCACGTAAACTGGTGAGCACACAATAACCGTGAGATATTCACAGGTTCAGTTCTCACCCACAAAATCAAATGACAGTGTTATCCAGACTGTCAGCAGGGGTGGCGGAGCCGGCGGTAATTAATAGTAGTGACCATTTTGACTTTTAATTATAGTGTACCAATTTCCAATAATAGCCAATTTCCGGAATTATCTGTTAGATTCCCAGTGAGCATTCAGCATATCTTCCCAAAGCGGACATTCACATGTCTACTCCATTCTTTCCTTCACCAGGTAAAAACTGAACTTACTTTCTGATCATCCATTGTATTCCATGGCTAGGAAATCACAGCTCTAACTGGTCACGAACACCCACTATGTCCACATTATTTGCAAACCGTAGTCGGAGTGTAGCATCTCTAACCAATTAACTACCTTTACTGGTTACTAACGTGGACTGGTGTTGGGCAGACAATCATGGTACCAGGCCAGGATACGTACAAAGGCATGCTGGTGAGTTACGACAAGCATGCTGGTTTTTCTCTCATTAACCTGTCGGAAGGTTACAGTGGACATTACACCTGCGTTGTGATTGGTAACAACGGGTCCGAACTAGCGACCACCGAACTTTACTTCATCCACATTCTGCGTAAGCGAACTCACTATGCATGCCTCAGCATGTTGCACTTGTCAAATACTGTACATAAAACTGTTACCTCTTATTGCCAATATCGTGTTTATCCTTTATGAAAGAAAGCTCTATTGCACCGAATATTTAAGGTTTGTTTCAAAGTTTTTATATTACAGCAGACTCATGATTATCGATCAAATATGTGGACGGGTGGATAAAATCCTGATAACGCATATAACTATTTCAGGTTATGTACTTTATTCACCTAAGTAGTACTGTCTCCTGTCACATATTACTACATAGAATGTACTACATTATTCTATGTTCAGGTCATTTTATAAAAATATTATCAATATATACTGGTAATTTTTAAAGTATTAAACCCTTAAATTTCAACATGAAACAACACATAACATTAAACAAACAAACTGATTTTTATTACATTTTACACACACCAACTGGCAAATAAACTCCAGCTCTATTTGAGTACAGTAGACTCCCTCTTAACTGGCCAACTTTTAACTGATTTACCTTGTCATAGATCCAAATTTCTTTTAACCGGCCCTTTTTTATAATAACATCGCTTTAACTGGTCTTGTTTTGACAGAAAGGTTGTTTTTATATCTATCTTTCTAAACAATTGCACTTCATATTACAGTTAGATTCAGAGAACAATTTAAGGGACTTCCCTGAACGGAAGTCACACCTCCGGAAGTTGTATATTTGTTTACTTTCATTCCAGTAAATCACCTTACCAATTTTTTTTCAGTTTAATCTTTTCAGTCTGTGTTTACATTTGATTTACTTTTATTAAACCAGAAAAATAATTTTAGGTTTTTAGTAGGAAGCTTCAATTCCATACAGAGTGTCATTTTTCATCTTATCCGGTCATGGAGAACTCTAATTTAACGTTATTAAAGATTCCATGGTTTAATCGGCCAATTTGTTATCTGGTCACTGTCTAACCCCAAGGTTGCCAGTTAAGAGGGAGTCTACTGTATGACTATTTAGGTCAGAATCTATTTGCCAGCCAGTATGTATAAAATCTGACCAATGTCTGTTAGTATTTATTATTATTATTTTTTTTTAATGTTATGCGGTGTTTTGTGTTGAAATTTTAAACATTTAAAAATCAATTTGGGTTAATAATATGAGTAAATTGCTGATCTGAAGATGGGAATATGAAACATGTGGCAATTATTCTACTTTTACCCAGTGACAAGAATGTTGCCTTTTTTTACTAACTTGGTACCAGTAACTTATCACCTTTTTTTCTTAGATTATGTTTTATGTATATTTCACCACACTGATGTTTGGAATTTTCAGAAGTTAAAATAATTTAACTTTTTACCTAAAAAATATTTACATTAGAAAAAGGGTGTTTTGTTGTAACGACTCGTGATATGGAGGTTAGATGTTGTCCATATCACGATACGCCACATCCGTGGCATGGTAGAATGACTCTTTTCATCACTATTTGTAAGGCACTCTTACGTAAAAGTTTGTGGCAGTGATGTATGGTATATTTAAAAGAATCAATGTTGATGCTCTTTATTAGAACTCTTGTGCTGCCAGTAGTTCATAAATACAAATACAGTAGTTCATAGTAAAATAAAAAACACTTGAATGAGGATTCTTTTTTCTGTTATTTAAAAAATCTTCTGCTTTATTGGTCCAGATAATTTAGCCTGAGTCTATAAACCATCCAAAATTAATGCGCCGTTGAAAGAAACAATTATCTCCAAAGAAACAATCCTTGCCTATTGTCCTGATTTCCCTATTTTTCTTCACAATCAGCTGTTATTTTAATTTCGCCTTTCAAGTGCAGTGTAAATAATGGCCCTGGTGAGCGGTGTGACATCTACTAATTATTGATGCCATCGCTTCTTTGTACAGTATCTCAAATGTCAAAATAAGCATGAATAAACTTTAAAAACATGTTCTAATCTTTTTTCCCAGGTATTTTACTTCTCTCATCAATGTAATAAAATAATATACTAATCTTATTTATTTAGGGTTGTTAGTAACTTATGTGCGGTAAAAAATGTTTTAGTGACTTTGCCATAAATTGTACATACAATTTATATTCATTATTTTAGTCTAGGCTGTGTAAATGAAAATAGTACCGTATGTTAAATTGTAGCTGTTGTTAACAAATTTCTGTATTTTTTTTGTGTCTGTAAATATAAATGTTTCATACCCATACCTTCCAAAGCAAAATTTGTCTTTGTCCATGGTTTTCACTTTTTTTTATAGACTTTTCAGACTTTCTCACTTAGTTTAAGGGACAATATTTTATTGAATTATTACCATACATTAATACTGTAATGTTACTGTCAAAGAGTATATCTATCTACAAGTATCCATATTAAACACCATGACTCTATTATCCCTTTTTTCAACACTTCTCAATAACACATAAAAAATTAAGGTAATGTGCATAAGAGATAAGGTATTATGCAGGTTTGGCGCACCCAATATGCGAACTAGGCGACCGCCTAGGGTGGCACAATTTCCTAAAGGGGTGGTTGGGGGGGAGAGGGGGGGGCGGCAACAATGGAAAAAAAATTGTCTCTGACAAAATATGTTTTTACTTTCATTTTACTTGTTGGCTACCAGGAATTGCTTGGTTAAAAATTTACTAAAACTCACCGCCTTCGGCAATCCAGTGTATTGATACTTGAAGTGAAAAATTGTTTCGCCCTTATATCCCAAGAGTATCATCAGCACTTAAAGTTTTACTCCAAATTTACTTTCCTTGTGTTTCATTTTTTGAGTGTGTCGCCGCCGCTCCTGGCACTGATGATGTCATGCTCTGAGTCTGAGTCGAGCAAGCGCTTGCACTTATCACTGTCAGGGCCCTGTGCAGGTGTGTGACAGTTCCGCCTCTACGAACTCCTTTCCCTTCCCCCGTACCTGTGCATCACAACACAACCTAATCGCCGAGGTGAAAGTGATAACATTTGATCATTGTGTGGAATTTGGGACTGTTTTTATCTTATGCGAGTTGTTTGATAAGCATGAAGATTTATAGTGAGTGTTGAGTCTCCATGGAAATATAAGGTACAGTCGAGTCCTGCAAACTCGGACTTCGATAACCCACAATTCTGGATACCACGGAAAACCTGCCAGAGCAGTAAAGTACACTGGATTTTAAGGCGCTAAGTACCATTGCATATGGTGCTTTGGTTCTTAAATTTGATTCCATTCATGCAGTAAATAAATGTTTTTTATAGGAATAACATAAACTATTCATACTTTTTCTTATTTTAACTCCTTTACCGATTACCCGGAGTTTTCACAAAGCCGTACACCGTTCAGTACACATAAGTCCGGTTTGTGGGACTCTACTATAAGCATGTATATATTTTTAATTTCACGTTTTGGTTGCAAGTAGGAAAAGGATTATGTTATGTTTCAGTTCCACATAACTATATATAAATCAGGGGCGAACCCAGGATTCAATTTCGGGGGGGGGATATTTTTTGGAGGGGTAACACCGGGGGTTTGGGGTGTATGGAATACCCCACAAGAACACGGCGGGTCCGGGGGGGGGCCTCCTCCGGAAAATCTTGAAGCTAAATGGTTAGTTTTAGTGAAATTCAGAAGTTAAAATTTAACTTTATGCAGACCTCTACTCTGTCAGAATTTGGAGTGAAACTAATGGGTTTCGAATATTACATAAAGGGATGATCAGACTATTATTTAAACTTGAAAAAATGTATTGACTTTATATTACGATGGAAAATAAATAACATTCAGGCGAAGTTCAGTAAAAAATTATCATCTAAAGTTTATTAAAAACACCAAAATACATTACTCATCAAGAGGTAAATATACGATTTATCTTTAAGACACAGAATACAGTATCAGAGTTATTTACATTATAAGATAGTATATAATTATAATAATAACTAATAAAAGTAAAACAACTGTAACTTAAAAGTATTATTATTATTTTAACCGTGCATAAGACAAAATATACTGTGTCTTCTTAAAAAAGAATAAAGTTCTCAAAATTCAAATGAAGTACAGTAAATGATAGTCTACAGACTATAAAAAATACCAAAATAAATAAACCACTTAAAAATCGTCAAATATATGAGTTATCTTTTGCTCTAAGATACACAAATCTTTAGGCTAACTAAACGGCAAAACCACAAAATAACTAATAAGTTAGGGGTGGCAGCACTGCAAGTGAATTAGTGTTCGCTTAGTGCCAATTGCAAGGACTCGACAGTGCCGACGAGACGCTTTATATGAACTCGTCAGAATAATGCCAACGCGCAATAAATAATGTATTTCATTTCCAAAACTTAAATGACCTGTTTTAGATGTAATATTACTGTTTTATCTTTTTGCATTGTGCAATAAAAACCCCTATTATTCTTTATAAAAGTTGGCGTTTTTATCTGTTTATAAAAGTCTGGCATATAAAAATAATATTTTAACCATTTGTCACAGTTTTTTTTTTTTTTTTTTTTTTTACTCTCCAACATTTCGGGAAGGGATATATCCCCTTTATCCCCCCTGGGTTCGCCCCTGATATAAATAACGTGTAAAAGATGAGAAGATGTGACTTAGTTCGTCTACTAAGTCTCAGTCTGAGTCCGTTCTACCTACTTTAGTCTGTCAAGTCCCCTTCTCATCGCTTAGTCTTTTCGATTTCATTATTGACTCTCCAAAGTAACGGTAAAAGTGAAAAGTAAAATAGAGAGTAAATAATATTATCTTAAGCAAATCGACGTGTCTTCATGATCTGCCGTTGAATGTAAATTTTTGTAGATGTTTTAATGGTGGTATGGGAGGGGGGAAAGGAGAGGGCGGGTGCGGAAAATGTAACCTTCGCCTGGGGCGGCAAAAGTGCTAGCGCCCTGGTGTATTATATATTTTTAGCATGTCTGGTTTTTTGTGATGGATTCATTACTTCTTTACAATGTCTCTATTTTTTGTAACCTGTTGATTTGCATATTTTTTCAGGAAATCCTTGGAGCCAAGTATGATCCTCATATAGGGTTTGAGTTTCTTATTGACAAAGTGCACCATTCTGGAGTGTATTCATGCATTACCAATGATGAGAGTATAGACTTTATCGTTCAAGTCGACATTATGTGTAAGTTTAAAGCAATCCACAACTAACACGGTTTTGGTTGAAAACAACGGAAAAGTAACATGCTTGCCTAACCTTATCAGTTTTTATTGGTTTGGATTTTATGAATGGTGATGAATTGGTTTCTTTTTGATCAATTTGACAGTGGAGAGTTTGATTTTTAAAGTTATTACATGTATTGGCTATGGAATATTTCATATAAAGGACAAATATATTTTCACTACAGTCTATCTAGAGAAACCATCAATGACAAATTTCTTTTACGGCTTATCAAACGACTTATGTGTCAAGGAGAAGAGGGTGATTCTAAAACCTTAGCAGTTCTAGTTTTTTACTCAATTTCAATTTCTTACTCAATACCTCTCGCATTTGCATTCATAAAAACATTGAGTACTCTTAAAACAGTAGATTGTCAACTCAATAATATAAACCTGTTAAAAAAATAAGTACGACCAAACTTTTGGTGCAAAAATGTGGAGGGTTAAAAAAAATTACATACCAAAATACCAACAAATTTCAAATCTAATGTACTTTCTTACTACCACTGAGTGATGATGAGTATTAATCAAAAACAATATAATCAATTAGGACTAATCAATGTGAATATAGTCATTAAACTTGAAAAATTAAGAATAACATGAATCAGTTGCCTTAGGCATGGTATAAGTTAAGTCTAAAGTGAAGTTGTTCATTTTAGCGGCTGAGGAAATCTCCAAGCAGCGTGCCAATGCGATTGCATACAAGGTGGTGCTGCCATGGCCTCACAGAACTAAGTTAAAATTTTTAACAGATTCTTTCATTATTCTTGCAGTCTACCATTATGAGAGTAATAGTCAGTAGAAACACAATACCCATAATTGCAAGAGGAACTGCTACTTACTAATAGATTGATCACTAGTGGTGGACATTTAAACATATTTTCACCAATGACGTATTGTTAATTTCTTTATTCAAATTAACACTAAATAATTTGTGAGACAGACCAATACTTCTTGTTGTTACAGAATAATCATCGTTGTAGTTTCATTTTGTAATGATTAAAAACCATAGTGATTTACTTTTTCTCCTTATCTCAAACTCCTCTTGTCATGTTTATTTATCTGTTCTCACCAACAATATGTTTTACGCTTGTAAATAAAAATTCATAACCAAAGTCATTTTGAAGCCTACTAGCCATTTTATGTTTCTCAAGCCTTATTTTCATGATTGCTTTGCACGTTGGTTCAGTGGTTGCAATGTTATTGTTATTTTTTGTTGTTTGTCTATGTTCTCTTGTTTCTGCTATACTACATTTTGAAACGATATTTTTAACACGTTAGTTTAACACTATGTTTTTAACACGGCTAAGGTTTGATGGTATGGTTACTCTGATGCTGAAATTTGTTTTTGCAAATCTGTGCATTCTTACCTTTAATTTAAGACCAAACTTATCAAAATCGGTCGGTTAGAAGAGCCAAACGAACAGCCGGAAAAAACAATTAAAATTTTATTCCCATAAGAAATGCACAGGTAGGAAATTTAATTTATGTGTAAATTGAGTAATATGATAGGAAGGTGAAATCCGATGCTTGATGGCAAATCTGTAAATGCATATTTTTAATTCAAGACTAAAATCGTGAAAATCGGTCTGATGGTAGAAGAGCCAAACATTAAAAAAAAGAAAAAACCCTATTTTTTTTTAAATATGTAGATTAGCATTTTCAGGTGTGAATCCCCTTAAGTTTAAAACAGATATTAGTTTAGGTTTTTAACCCTGCTGGAAAATATTTACATAACTATTGAAAATTACAAATAAAGGTTTATATTACCTAGGCTCTGTCAAAATGATCCAATGCGTGTGGTGGAACAGATGGAAACAGCAAGTTAAAACTGTTATCCCTCATGGTTGAGTTTGTCAAGAAATAATACCCCCGTCGCAGCAGACCTGCGTACTCAGCGAATTTCCAATGGAATTTTGGTATATTTTCTATTTCCCCATAAAATCCATGGGGATGAGAGTATATGTAGGTTTGCCGCCATGGGTTTTGTTGGTAAATATAAGTTAAACCCTACCTAGTGATTGTACATACCAAATTTTATAAGGCTATGGTGTTCTTTTTATTTTCCCCATAAACCCTATAGGGGTGAGTACATAGGTTTGCCGCCATATGGGTTTTCTAAGCAAATATAACTTAATTGCTTCCTAATGATTGTACATACCAAATTTTATCAAGATATGTCAATAAATAAGCAAGATAGAAGGTTTTGTTGATTTCCCATAAGAATAACATGAAAAACATACTTTTTGAATTTTCTCCATAACCATTTAAGCTAGATAAAAAATTCAAAATACTAGATTGTTTTTTTTTTTAAGCTCTTTTAAATGGTTTAAGTTAAAACTGTTGAATTTTCTAAATAAAAGTAAAAAAAGCCAAAAACCCATTTTTTACCCTTTTGAAACCCCATAAAACCCTGTTCCCATGGTCCGATCACTCTGGTTCGCGAACTCAACCTAGTAGACGCTGGCTTACACCCCTCTACCAAATTTCATCAAAATCGGAGGATCCGTTCAAAAGTTATCGTGGTCACGGACACATAGATATATATATATATATACATATATATCAATTTGAACGAACGGTGTTTTTGGCTTCTAGGGACCTCAAAACGAAAAAGTATCATGGTCCCGGGCTTAGGTCTTACCGTGACTACTACCGTAATAGCGTATTCCCTATAGGGAAATTCGCTAAAAAATACACTTAGTCACGGAACTATAAGTGTATCCAGAATAGTGTGTATTTTTTACTTAGTCCGTGACTAAGTGTATTTTTTTTTTCTTGACAAACTCAAAAACAAGGGATATGTATTAATTTTAACTTGTTGTTTCCACCTGATGATGTGCCTATTTGTATGAAACAGCTGTAGTGACATGCTACGCATTGGATCATTTTGCCAGAACCCAGGTAATATACACCTTTATTTGCTATATTAAATAAATGATCCAGAGGCTAATCCATCAATAATGATATTGAAAATTGCTGTGGTATTATACTTATAACTCCTGAAAAGTACAGTATTGACATTGGCAGCGAGCCGACACATCAGATCTTAGCTTTTACAGATGAAAAGTGAGATTGAATGAATCAGGTCTTAGCAATTTTTGTGAAAATATCATGATATGATACATCATACCAGAGCACTGAAACAGTTATGTTGCTTGCAATGTGCATATGTGATAAACAACAATTTATATGTTGCCTTAATTAGATTGGCTCTCAGTGCTCAAATATATGAAAGTGAATTATAAGTAACAAGAATAGTATGGTCATAAACTTAGACTTGATAAACTTTATTTAGTAACACATCTATTAACTACAAATAAAAAATTTACCTCCTATTGTGTACATATGTTATATAATCTGTTTGAAGGGATCTTACCTTGTATTTTGAAAGATTGTATTCTTATTTCATTTTTAATAATTCTGAGAACTCAACATTTAGTATGTGCCATACTGCTGTAAAAAGAAATTTTAGAATTGATTACTTTTTATTTCAGTATAATTGTTTCTTAACTCTTGGAAAATGAAATAACTCTTTTTCTGCCAGAAGCCGATTATATCGACTCCATTATTCCAGTACAAGAAATGCTAGCGGTCTCATTGGCCCGACGCTTGGATTGATAAGTCATCAAAGCAACTGAAAAGTTCTTGGATCTTTTTCTTCCATTTAACAACATTGAGTCGAAAGATCCAAAAATTGATATATCGTTTGTTTAATATCAAAATATTACTCAATCAATTTTAAAAAGATTTTAACCGTTAAATCAGCAAAAACGGTCTGCTACTCTTGGGACATACTTTAAGAAAATAAACAGCACTTTTGGTTAGGTAATGCAAAACGGCTTCTGGCAAACAAAGAATTACAAATTAAATTTCCAAATTACATTTTATCTTTGATATTATTCAACTTTCAAGGATATTTAATAATGACAACAACCGAAACATAAAGTCAATAACTCATTGCTGATTTGGTCAGTTCTTCATTTGGAGAGATGTTAGATCTGTATTTGTCCTTTATAAATTTTTCAGCCAACAAGACGTCGGTGGAACGCCCCCACATAAGCATCAGTCCGATGCCAGTAGTCGAAGGAGCCGATGTGACGTTCGAATGTACTGTTCATTACGATGTTGGTGTCAAAATATCACTCAGCTGGGCTATCCCCCACCCCCACTCCAATCAGGTATGTTAATGTCTAATGTTTGGTTGCAAAGGATTGCAGAGGATCTGAGCCATAGTATGTTAGGGGTTTCGATCAAGTAAGTATGTAGGGTTTGAAATAATAAACTCTTGAAGTTAATTTGTACATTATTAGAAATAAGGTAGTAACCTTAAAAACCAACAATTGAATCACTTGATGGGATGGTTTTGTTTTACTATGGCAATATTAAATAGCTGATTCTCTTTTTGATTTAAATGGAGCTCTTGTAGCATATAAAAATAATTTGTTGGATTTTACAAATTAGTTAATGTAAGGTTGCTAAATAATATTTTGTCCTGTGCTTTCAGTGTATGTTAAAATATTAGCATTTTACTGTTTCCAGTTCTGTCATGTGTTTTTACCCTTTGAGTATAATAGTAGTTTTCATCACTAGGAGCAAAAGTGGGTCTTTTTGGTGCGCAATCGTGTTTTAAAAACGAGGCGCAGCCGAGTTTTTAAGAACGATTAAGCATCAAAAAGACACTTTTGCTACGAGTGATGAACAAAGTTTTTATCATGATGAGAAAGTAGACTTTTATTTATTAAAAATATTAACTATAAAGTTGTATTTTCGAGGTTATATTTACAAAGTAAGTAATATGTAGTGTTTACATTTCTATTATTTACAAACAATGCTCTTTATAACGTATGAATTTCAAAATTCTGCTCCTTAACATTAATAAATGTAAACTAATATACTTAGCAAACAGCTGACTTTTCAGTACTAGGACCTAAAAAATTCTCCAGATGATTTTTCAAGTCCTAGGACAAAAAAGAATCGGTTTTGGTACTATTAAGAGAGCAAAAAACAGGCTGATTTCGTGCAGAATGATAAAAATAAATTTTTATTAAGGTTTTTTTTCATTTAAATATTCTTTTTTCCATTAATTAATTTTTAGATGCTTAGAAATTCCATTATTGAAGTTGCACATGCAGTGCCTGCCCGAGGGTACATTACCATCTGTTCAAATCATGGCTAGTACGCCCCTCATCGTGGGTGGTTTTGAAAATTATTTCGACTTTTAATATTTCTAGTTATTAATTTACGGCATCTTTCGGGTTTTATGTCAAAGTTTTAAAATTGTGGTACATTTTTACAGTGGCGGCCGGTGGTTAGGGACGCTGGGGGGACTCTTATCATTATTTTATTTATATTTACGCCAGTGAAGATAAGTAATGTCTGCTTAAGGAAAAACGTTTAACTCCTATGTCAATGAATTATAGTTACTCCATCAAACAGGTATAATTTGATCACAAAGTTGAATTAAATTGCAATATAGCCTAAAAATCACAATTGCTGACGAAAAATCATCTCTGTTGTACATAACTGATAATCGGTTGTACTGCAGAGTATTAGGTCAATAAAATTGACCTAAAACAAGCAGTTGTTTACCGTCAATTTTATTCAGTTGATATGAATCCGTTTAATGCTTAGGCCTACTTCTTTTTCGTGACATTTGTTTGAATTGAGGAACCAAATCAGACTGAATTATAGTAAGATGCACGAAAATAGTCCGATGGAGATTTTAACAGCTGTGTCCCTCCTCACCCCCTCTTGCCCTGCAATGTTGTCATTTGTGGTTTTGTTTACTATGTGTAATACAGTATAAAATGTGTTTTAGAATAAATCTGGCAACAATGCATCGACTCTCATCGGACTATTTTCGTGAATCCTACTATAGTTTTGCCGCGGACAGGTGTGTTCTAAGAATTGAAAGCTGTCCGCTACCCCGGATGTTAAGATGTTACACACTTCCTTTGCGACAATATATTTCCGGTCTTCAAACCATGTTTACGTCTGGGTTCATGTACACTATTTCATTGCTATTGTTCACATACTGGACTAATATAGTTCAGGGGAGTTTCTTATTTTTTGTAATTCATATTTAAATTCTTTATCGAACTTGAAAGCCTTAATACAATCAATTGTTTTAACTGTAAAGGATACATCACAGTGTGAGATTATTTTGCCATTGATTATGAATACATAGTCAATGATTTTGCTTAACAAAATCCAGCACAAAAAAATAAATCTGCATCTCTTAAGACATTTTGTAGGCCTATAGTTTTATTTAATGTCGCAAATCTAATGTTGATCTTTCCAAGTACTTCATCAAATTCTATGCACGCCTTGATGTATTTGTCACTCGTTTTATGTATCTTAACTTTTTAGTTCAAATGTTTAATCTCTGAAATACCACCAACAGTTAAGGCACGATCCTGGAATCCCTATAATCAAGCAAGTGTTACAGAAAAACGAGTTTTTAATTTTACAGCCACAGAGCCAATTGGCCTAATTGTATAAATTTCTAAAAGACTTTTGATTAAAACTGTTTTTCTTTTTGTTCAACTTTGCATTTGATTAATAACTAAATTGGGCCTTAGAAGCCCCAGGAGCTTCAAAGTAATTCTAATATTCAACGTTTTTTTTTCATTCTATTACCTACTATATGATATACCTGGTGTAAATGTTGCTCATCTCCAACGTCACCCATTTCACTTTCACTCATTTACATTTCTTCACAAATCTATATAATTCACTATTTCAACACAACGCACACCAACATTTACAACATTACGCACAACAGAACCCAGACGGACGACTGCATCGCGAGGGAACTGACAGTCATATTTTTGGCACTGCTCGGTTGGTAGCAGTGGCTGGAGCAGTGACGCGCGCAGCCTAGGGCGCCGGGCAGAGCTTTGCATTAGCAGCCGTTGGGTGTGCCTGTGTGAGTGAGCTGCGCGTATGATCGTCTCCATTTGATTTAACAAGAGCGCTAGGACGCCGTGGCCGGCGTCCGTCGCTCCGGCCCGAGCCGGCCGCGACAGAATTAGAGACACAATCGTCGTCGATTTTCGATTTATTTTTGTACGATCTGTTTCTATTTTCAACTTATGACCTATACAATTGTCATTCTGTTAAACATTCTCATAATAATATTTTTGTTAGTTTATTTATTTTGATTTTTAATCAATTCTTTAGGAGGGGCGGCGTCCGGGAGTCCTAATGGGCGAGCCGCCACTGCATTTTTACAATGGTTTATTGTATGTGTATATTTTTTTATATGTCAAAGTTCTAAAATAACACTTTTACTAATGGTTTCTTTTTCAAAGTTTTTATTTCATTGAAACTGAGAAGGTAGTTCATCTATTGGTAAAATAGATAATTTAATGTCATTGGTGTAAAAAAAAATAGACCTATAGAGTTTTGAAACTAGTTTATTACAAAAAATGAAAAAAAAACTTATATGTTTATATACAGAAAAAAGTCAAAACAATTTTGTTGTTGTTTATTTTACCACAAAATACTTAACTTAGAATCTGTGTTGCAGAATAACTGAAATAAAGCTCTACAGTTCTTAGATCTGCAAAAGTACCAACCCATGTTGGGACTAAGATAATGGATGCTTATACGTGCTAAAACTCAGATTGTGAAAAATGTTCTTTTCTGGATTTTTTGTTAGCAAATTCAGATATAATTCGATCTATTTCAAGAACTAAAAACTCTATAGATATCATGGCAAGCCATACCAATCTTTCTTGAGACATTAATATTTAACAAATATTACTAAGGAAAATCAAATTACTTTGCAACGTCACAGAGAGTAATATTAGTTAAATTTTCAAAATTTTGCGGTATGAGGGGCCTAATATAACTATTCAACTAAACACTTACCAAGTTTAAATAAAATCAGTTGAAAAACGGCGTCCGAAACAGGGGAATAAACACCATATTTTGCATTAAAAGCCATATGGTTAACATTGCCGACTGCGCAACAATGGGCTACCAGCCCAAAGGTGAAGATGACTCTTAAGTAGCTTACGGGACAGAATATAAATTGATAGATGTTACAGAGATAATCAAATAATTTGCTTCCCAAAACTCTGTGCTAAGAAGTTCTAATGAAGACAAAACAAAGTCTTTTGAGGAATAATAATGATAGGCTAACAAAATTTAATTGAAATTAACAAAACTATCAAGTAATTTTTTTATTATTTTAAGCTTGGCTATATTATTTTATACTGTAGGCTATGTTATTTATAAGAAAACGCTTTAAATGCCGATTACCATGAATAACATACTTTAAAAGATGCATTTGTTTTTCCTCCTTAAAACACGTGTATTCGTTATGCTTAGGATTAAGGTTGTGCATCCAATTTTTTTCAATTTTTGGCCTTAAACTTCTTTTTAGGTGGTAACTATGGCGTGCAATTTATATTTTTTTAGTTTGGACAACTACTTTCAGGTCTATTAAGGTCAGCCGTACTGAAATCGACATATTTTGGTACAATTCTCAAAATAAACCTATTTTGTCTATAATATAGAAATTTCAGTAGTTTATGAAATTAATTAATCTTTAAAACTTAAACATAAATTTAACCACAAACAAAATCAAAATAAAATTAATTCACTAGAAAATTATTTTTATCTCCTTAGATTTGTATAGAATTGATTCTGCAAATAATGTCTGCAAAAATGACAAATTATCCCTGGAGAATCGAACGTAAAATATGTGTAAAACGCCTGCGTGACTAGGGTAGGCCGCCCGTTTTAACCCATACAAAGCATGAAAATGCAACACCAATGGCGCGTGGCGTTTGGGGACTGCTCCCATCGCCAGAGTAGAATAAGCTCGCGGCTGCACAATCTTTTAATATTCCTCAGTGTTCAAAATCATGTTGATACTCTAAATAAAATACAAATCAGATACAATAAGTTTTGTAACCTGTCCAAGAGAAGGTAAAATTATAAAACCTACAACTAAGTAGGCTGAATTTCGTTAAAAGGCTAGACTGTAGGCCTAGTTGCAGTCTGCAGAGCCGGCTCTAATATATAGGCAAACTAGGCGACCGCCTAGGGCGCCGATGCACGAGGGGCGCCTTCGCGGCGGAGACTAACGCCCCTGACTTACCGTAAAGAGTGTTTCTGATCAGCGGCAAAAAAAATGTCCCGACCGGCGTTAAAAAGTGCCCTCAAAAGATAGTTAGTAACCCCTGGATTGGCGGTTAAAAGCACTCGGTATAGGCATAAATAGCGCCTGGAATCAGCCTTAAAAATCGCCCCTAACCGTCGTTAAACAGTGCCCCTAATAGGCCCAAATACACGTGATCAGATTTGAATTAGGCCCCCAAACGGCGGTAAAAGTGCCCTCTACTGGCGGCAAACATTTCGTTCTAATCTACGATAAATTAGGTTTTTTGGAATAGGGTTTTTGTAGTACTTAAGGACTCCGCCTCACAAAACCTCAAAATTAGCTTAGGTCCTTTTGGGTTTGAAACTTAACTTGGATGTTCCTCTTTACTAATAGGTGCGCACTAAGAAAAGTTTTTGCATAATATAGTTTTTGAAGTTCTTCAAGGCTCCGCCCCACATGACTTCAAAATTTCTGTGGGGCCTACGAGGTTGAAATTTGGTATGGACATTCCTATTTGCTCATAGGTCCTCACTAAAAAATGTTTTTGCAAATTTCTTTTAGGGTTCCGGCACACAGAACCTCTAAATTACTACAGGTCAATGTGGACGTTTCTCTTTTGCTAATAGGTGCTCACTAAGAAAAATTTGGTATAATAAAGTTTTTAAAGTTCAATAGGGCCATGCACCACATGACTTCAAAATTAATGTAGGGTCTACGGGGTTCAAATTTGACATGGAAGTTCCTCTTTGCTCAAAGGTACTTAATAAGAAACAGTTTTGCAACTATAGTTTTTGAAGTTTTTAGTGGTCTGCCACACTATTTCAATGTTTCAATATAAATCTTAAGGAAGAATATTTCATTGCTCTTTAAAGTTATTTTTTACTATCCATAAAATAAATTCAATGACGGCGAAGCCATGACGGGCAACAGTTAGTTAATGCGTACATTTCATATGGAGTTGTTTTGTATAATGCTACTACAAAAAAATAAATAAATAAATAAAAATAAAATAAACTAGAAAGAATTATGTTACTACAAAAAAAGTGATAAAAGAGCATTTCTAAATTTAAAACCTAATGAATTATGTAGTAAATAATTTTTTTTTATTTGGCATATTTAAAGTTTGAATATGTAAATTCTAGAAACAATTTTATACATAAAAGAGAATTGTGACACTTTTAATAAACAAAACCATATTTATAATTAGTTAACTAAAATTCTAGGGGATATGGCTATTAAATAGCATAAAAAATAGATTTAAAAACCCTTCTTATATTGGAGTGTTTTTTTTATTTGTCTGTCAAATAAAACAATCTGACCAAGTATGATGTTTTTAAGAGGGAACTTTAAGAAATATTATTTCTAACCCTTTTTTTATTCTTTGGAGAAATTTTAAAGAAATAAGAGTAAATGTTTACCTATTACTGTACAGAGGACTATTTGGTTTATAAATTGTGCAAATTTGGTACACGGACATCATGATAAATTATTGATTAACGTGATTGATGTACTTTAATGAATAACTAAATGTTTTCAATCCAATTAAACTACTAATTAACCTATTGATTTTTTAACTATTTGATCATAATTCAATATGTTCTTGCTTATATATTTTATCTCTCAATATTACAGTATTAATATTCTGTTCAACCGTTTTGTTTTAACTGAAAACATTGCTCATTAGAGTGGAAGAATAATTGAACACCACGAAAGGGTCGAAGAGGAGGAGGTGGAAGGACATATAAAGAACTACAAAGGTCTCCGGGTGTTGACGCTGAAGGACGTGACGAAGCAAGATGAAGGCGAATACACCTGCCACGTTGTTGACAACTCAGAAAACCACAACAGCAAGTCCATCAAACTCACTGTCATACCTGCAGGTTAGTAACCTGCTTCAGTGTACAAGACTTGATTTAAGAGCATTCTGTAGAAAAGCTGCTCAAGTATGTCGATCTTTTTAAAATTTAACGTTATTTTAGTAAAGTTGTGGTCCAAATCTTCATTGGATTAGCATCAGAACTTCGAAAGCTCGTGGGGCAGAGCCCTGAGATTCAATTTTTAGTTGTTGATTTTTTATGAACTCTTTTGAACTTCTTGCGCAACTCTTTGAATAGAAACAAAATGTTAAAAATGAGTTAAAACCTGTAGATGAAATACATTCATTGTTATAAATTTTCAGTTTATGTAAGTACTAGTACAGTATACACCCTCAAGTCCGGCCAATACGGGACGGGAACCTTGGCCAAATTTACACTAATAAGTTTATAAAGAAATTTTTACAACTCTGGTAGATAGTGTTTTCTTGTCTGCATTTTTTTACAGTGGCAGAAGCACTTTGAGTAACATTTACAGTTGACTAATGCGACTATAATAAAAAGTGCGGCTTGAAACAAAAAAACGACCATTGCTCCCAAGTTAACTTAACTAACAAACTACCTAATGACAAGCAAATGTTTGTGTATTGTGATCCTCTATTCCCAGTGTATCTGGCAAAAATAAGCAAAGGTGGAAAAGTAAAATGTATACATTTTGCAAGGTGGAAAAAATAATTGTTTTTGTTTGTTGTTTTTCCTGTTATAGGCACCCATACGTTGACATTAGAGGTGAGAGGTTATCCAAACGGAAGCAAGATTCCCGTCCACCCAGGGCAAAACGACTTCCGTCTTCTCGTTGATATAGTGGCCCACCCGCCAGCAGAGTCCATACAGTGGTGAGTCATGTGGATCACACAGGTTTCTAAATATAATTAAAATATAAAATTTCACATATTTTCCAAAATTGATCAAATCAATATTGCAGGTTTCTATTATCAAAATGCATATCTATACTTATTTAATACGCTAAGGGTTTTTTTGTCTTGAGAACTCCTCCTACAATTTTCAACCGATTTTCAAGTTTTTGGTGTCGTTGGATAGGGCTTGGTCTGTAATTGTTTCCGCCAAAAATTGACGAGAATTGGACTGAAAATAAAGGCCCTATCCACCATTGAAATCTCAAAATTTCCCATTTAAATAACATTGGGACTGAATAAAGCATTTGAAACATCTGTTAATAATCAGCTGTAAATACGTGTAGTTATTGGCAATTGAAGATATTCACATTATTGGATTGGTCGGATGTCATTGATTTAGAGCTAAAGTAACATTTGTACTGTATTTAAATAAATGGCTCGATTTCAAGCAACACGTATACTAGTTAAACATTAATGAAGTATAGAATCATTGACTTTTTGAGATTAGTAAACTTCTAGGAGCATAGAATAGATTTTTTTTAACTATAGGAGATTTTGTTACCTTATAGAAAAAATTTATGGTAGTTTAGTACGTAGTAACTTGTATTTAGGATTGTTTATCCATGACATAAAAATATCTGTTAAATATTTAGTATAAATCTATCTGTATAATTAATAAAGTGGACTTAGTTCCAAAATTGTTCCTCGACTGTACTCCTTGACCCTTTGCTCTCTGCCGGCTGATGAATTGGACGTCCCTGTTCTTGCAAATAACTCTGCGGTCTGATATAGTTTGATTTATTTGACTGCTAATTTAAGTCTGCTGGGTAAAGGTTCCCTCATAAAAAACTTTCTTGTATACATAACTCAAATACAATATAAAATTACTAAATAATGTATAATAATTAAAAATAAATTGACATTAATCTGATGAACACAGATGTTCTTCAAGTGCAACATTGAAACTAAAAGTGCTCTTCATAAAGCCTTTGTTGAAAAGAAAAGTTATTGTTGAAGGAACTTAACAATTAAATGATACAAACCTAGATACTCTTATCCAGTTTATATCTACATCAATATTAAAAGTTGATAAATCAATTTGTTATTTCTGGTACATATAATGCAACAGTATTTTAACAATACCTATCTTTGCAGCATTATAAAGTGAAAATTCAGAAAACATTTTTAAAATTTTCATACCTTTTTTGGAAATCCCCAGAGTATTTTGAAAGAAAATTACACTCAGAGTGCAAAGAGCATATGAGCATATTTAAAACAATAAGCATATGAGGTAACAATACATTTTGAAGGTATGATAACTACATGAAGCCCATATTCGGGAAGACGGAGAGCTTTTTGGTCGACAACAGCCCAACGCTCGCGACACTCACAGTGCTTCACCCGAGTGTTTTCAACTCTGGGACCTACACTCTGGTCGTGAACAACAAAAGTTTCAACAAGAGCGTCGGAGTGAATCTGCGGGTCGAAGGTACGCTCATGAGTGGACAATATTTAATTAATATTATATTTAAAACTGTATTTACATACATTTTGTCTTCCTATCAATATAAGTTGATTACCGCAACACAACAAAAAATAAAATAAAGTTTTTTTTCCAATTTTGCGTGTATAAATTAGTTCTACAAATTTTTAATTGCCATTAAAAATATTTTTTTTGTCAAACTTGAATTTAGTCTAAAACTAGTCAAAAATGTTAAAATTTTTTCATCTTAAATGAATAAATAAGCCAACAACTTTGAATTCTTTAACTCTTTCAGTGCTATGATCAAATGTATTAGAGCACCACTTTTTCACAAAAATTGCTAAGATCCAATATATTGGGTCGCCTCCACTGTCGATACTCCGATTCAAACGGGAATATTGAGGGTCTTGATTGTTATTTTTAAACACCATTGAAATTTGAAACTATTTAACACGGTTATTCAAGGTTTTTGTTACTGTTTATCTCGTATTTTTTTTATCTTGCTCCTTGCTACATTTAACTTTTATTCTGTTTTACTATTATTGTGCTTCAGCTTAAAATTTGTAAAAATACACTAAAATTAAAATTATGGTTATTAATTTTCTTTATAACAACCCAGCACAGGAAAAAAGCCAGTCCCTGCTAACCCCTAAAAAATATTTTTGGGTGTAAAATGTTACAGATAACGCAGAATATCTTGGCCTCTGACATACTCCACTTCTGGATTGAAATTGGTAAATATGTGGTACTAAAAACAGTCCGCGATAATCTGCAACTTCGTCTCTCTACTCCAATTGTTTAACTGTAAATGGTCATTACAGGCCAAGATGTTCCATGTTATCTGTATCTCATTAGTTTATTTTTCATTCTGACACTTCCCGTTTCCAGGAGCGCCCGAGCTGATCGTCAACAAGGACAGGGGTCAAGCTTACTACATGGTGGGCAAGACTTACACAGTGGACTGCGATGTGTTTGCCCTTCCAGAACCGAAGGCCACTTGGTACTTCAAAACGTGCCCGGAATATCCCACCTGCAGCGACCAATTCTCCATGATACCCGTGAGTGTTGGTTGTATTTCATACTAGCTGTTATCTCATACTTTGCCAAAAAAGTTTAAATAGCAAAGGTTTTTAATTTATATGCTTTGCTAACTCCATTCTTTATTGTAAATAAATTTTTATAATGTTCTGTCCTATGTTCTGTCCTACATAAATACATCCACGAATAAATAATAAAGATTGCTTAAAAATCTAACATGTGTTTAAAGATTTTTATTATATGTGTTTGTGGTGAACGGGGATTAAATAAAATAACAAAATCTTCCGTACACCACGATACTTTATTATAATTTCAATTAATTATACTTTTGACCATTTACACAAGCACAAAGGTAAAAGACCACTTTAATGTACAACAGTTCCGTTCTGGAGTCACGCCATATTTTAGCCTAGCCATTACAACAAGAAGGAAGATGAGAAGAAGAAGAATACCTCAGAAGTATGACCACAGGTCAGGCTATCAGTTACGGTATACAATATTATATAAAATACATTACATTTCTCCCTCTTTAAAAACAGAAATATTTATCTTTTACAAATCAAAAAATCTAAAGTATTATAGTGTAGGTTCATTTTAAGAAAAAGTTTTACAAAGAAAAACAACTTGATACTTAGGTTCACAAAATAAAAATCTCTTAGGCCTGATACACAAATAAGATTATAGGCCTTTAAAATCAAACATATCACTTGACATAATCAATCAAAACAGTGAAAATATATAACTTAAACTAATGCCTTTTAGGTTAGATTTTGTACTCTAGTGTACACACTATGGTCACACATCAAATATAACTCTAGGTTTCACAATACGATTTGAACGTCTTAAAACGGGTGGGCTTGATTGCCTAACTGGGGTTTTAGGCTGACTGTCTAATGAATCATTGGGTGTAGCGTCTCCATTTACATACGATTTTGTTGGACTACATTTTGACTTAGAGAAGACATTACTTTTTTCATTACAACTTAATTTAACCTCACGCGGTAACATGATTTCACTTGAAACATCCGTACTATTTACAATTGTGTTTTTCTCCTTACGAGGCAATAATTGGTCCAAGTGACGCTTCCACACCATATCATTAGTTGTTTTTACAACATAAGAAACCGGGCTAAGAATTTCTAAAACATAACCTTCAACCCATTCACCCGTTCTGTAATCTTTCACCATAACCTCTTCTCCCTCCTTAAATCTCAATCTACGTTTACCAAAGCTATAGGCCTTTTGCCTATCTTGCTGTCGTACAACAGCTTCTCTAAGATTAGGTCTTAACCTATCAAGCCTAGTCCTAAGACTTCGGCCCATATGCAACTCAGCTGGACTACGTCCCGTAGTGCAATGTGGTGCATTACGGTACGATAACAAAAATGCTGGTACTGCTTGTTTCAGAGTCATCCCTGATTTCAACATGGCTTTAATCGACCTTTTAAATGTTTTGACAGAATTTTCTGCCGCACCGTTGGATGCGGGGTGATAAGGGGGTGTCTTAATATGTACAATACCATTACTCTTTAAGAAGTTCTCAAATTCATCAGAACAGAATGACCGGCCATTATCCGTCACCAACTTGTAACAAATTCCCCATGTTGCAAAATAATCTCTAAAGTGACTTATGGTAGCTTCAGAAGTGATATTAGACATCTCTCTTACATCTAACCACTTAGAATATGCATCAGTTATGACTAAAAACATCTTTCCGCAAAAAGGTCCTAGAAAATCTGCATGAATGCGGTGTCCCGGTCCACTAGGCCAATCCCAACAATTTAATTCCGCTTTTGGCGGGTTATCTTTAAGAGCAAGGCAACATTTACAACATTTACTAATGTCCTCAATATGTTTATCAATCAATGGCCACCAGACATAAGAGCGAGCCACCGCCTTCATTTTCACAATACCCATGTGTGTGCTATGCAATTCATCCAATACAAAGCTCCTAAGTTTATCTGGTATCACTACACGATATCCCCATAGTATACACCCATTATCAATATGTAGCTCGTGTTGTCTATTAAAATAGGGTTTTAAGACATCATCTATGATTTTATCGTCCCAACCATTTAAGATGAAATTGTAAACTTTAGAAAGAACAGGGTCTTTTTGTGTCTCTTTACGTACATCTACATCAGTAAATAGATTTACATTATCAGTTATCAAGTTAAGGTATGATTCGTCAAACGAAATATCATTTTCTACAACACCCTTGAGTGGCATCCTAGACAAAGCATCGGCTGCATTCTTATTACTACTAACATGTTGAATATCAAAACTATAGCCAGAGAGAAATACACACCATCTTTGTAATCTACAAGCTGCCATTACAGGTATGCCCTTTTTGGGACCAAAGATAGAAATCAACGGTTTGCTGTCTGTCACAAGAGTAAAATTGCGACCTGCTAAGTAATGGTGAAATTTTTTAACACCGAATACAATGGCCAAAGCCTCTTTATCTACCATCGAATAAGCTAATTCGGCTCTACTCATAGTATGTGAAGCGTACGCAATAGGTTTCTCATCACCGTTTGGCATCACATGAGCCAATAAACATCCAAGACCATAAGCTGATGCATCACAATACAATTTAACTGGCAAATCAATATCATAGTGAACTAAAAACTTAGCTGATGACATTTGTTGCTTAATACTATCAAAAGCCTGCTGTCTCTTACTGTTCCATTCCCATTTAGCATCTTTTTTTAGTAACTCATACAAAGGTTTAAGTACACAAGAAAAATTGGGAACAAACTTGGAATAATAATTGACCAACCCAATAAAAGACTGAAGTTGAACCACATTTGTAGGTTCAGGGGCTTCTAAGATTGCTTTTATCTTATCCTCTGATGGATGTAAACCATACTTATCAATTTTATAACCTAAAAAACTTAGGCTATCCTTGAAAAAATTACATTTCTCTCTTTTCAATGTTAAACCAGCTGCCCCTAACCTGCTTAAAACTAGCTTAAGCCTATCAAAGTGCTCATCATCAGTTTTACCAGTAACGAGGATGTCGTCAAGAAAACAAACAACTCCTTCAATTCCCATAATAATTTTCTCCATTTCCCTCTGGAATAATCCTGGTGCTGAGGCCACACCATAAGGTAACCTATTATACCTAAAAAGGCCTTTATGTGTTGCTATGGTAACTAGGTCCTTTGAACTTTCTTCAAGTTCAACCTGCTGAAACGCTTGAGAAAGATCTAACTTACTAAAGGTATTACCTCCCTTTAATGACAAAAACAAATCTTCCACCCTTGGTATAGGGTACCTATCAATATGCAAATGTGGATTTATGGTAACCTTGTAGTCACCACATAACCTTACCGAACCATCATTTTTCATTACCGGCACAATAGGCGTACTCCATTCGCTACTCTCAACCGGGCTTAGAATATTACAATCAACAAGCCTATTTATTTCTTGTTCTATCTTAGGTCTCAACATTACAGGTACAGGCCTAGGCTTGTGAAACTTTGGAATCGCACCTTCTTTAAGATGAAGCTTAAATTTACCATTCTTATACAAACCTAACTGATCAGAAAAAACATTGGGAAACAACTTATAAATATCATTAAAAGAGTCACCGGTTTTACAAAAGTTTCCATATAGCCTATCAAAAGCTGCATCCTTAGTTTGCTTTGACAAAGTCACTTGAATAGGAAGGCTTAACTGTGCCATCCAGTACCGTCCAAGGATGGGGGACCACCCTGTGGAACTACAAACAACTCAAGAATCTTTACAATATCATTATACTTTACTTCAGTGTTTATTACTCCAACTGGTTTTATAGGATCACCTGTTTAGCTTTTAAAAACAGCTTTAGTTGAGTTTAACGGTACATTCTTAAAATGCTTACAATAATCATCAAAAGATATTGCAGATATATGAGAGCCTGTATCAAGGTCAAACTTTAATTTAATGCCTTCTACAAGGACATCAACAACAATAGGTTTCACATAACCCTGATCACTACAAGTTACAAAAACTTTATCACTTTGAGGGTCAATTACATTACTAGGCCTACATTCATCAATATTAAAAAGAGAAATATTACCCAATTGATCAGTTACTTTGCCTACATTACATTCCAACTCATTGCTCTGTGAACTACAATGAACATAATGATTTTGATACTTGTTACCAGACATCTGTTTATTCTTATTAGACTTATAACTATAACTGCTTGTATGGAAGTTAGTGTTAGTGTAATAGTGTCTTCCTTATCAGTGAGACTCACTGCACTGAGGATGAGGTTCGGAATTTTTCCTTGCACAATTTCTCTCTTCAATCATTTTTTTCCAGAAAGCATGCTAGAGGAGGAGGTGTTGCGATTTTTGTCAACAAAAACTCATCTTTACAAGAAGTCAAACCCTTAGAAATAGGAAACAGTCTCTCTCTCGAGTTGTTTTTCGAAGCAACTGAACTGCAATTCACAGTCGAAAATGAAATCTTCATCACATCCTGCATTTATAAAAGTCCCATTTCAAGTAACATTGATTTTTTCAACGAAATGTTAGATGAATATCTAAGTAGGCTAGGATGCATCTCAGACAACTTGATTGTTGGAGGTGACTTCAACATTGATCTGCTCAAGTCTGATAGGAGGAGCAAAATTTTCTTGGATGAAATGAAAGCCTTCAATTTAAAACCAACAATTAACGATCCAACAAGAGTCACAGCGACATCTGCCACCTGCATTGACAACATTTTCTCTAGCTATCCCATAAGTTCTTCTGTTTTATTCACGCATATTTCCGACCATCATGCAGTTGTAGGTATCTTCAAAACTTTTTCCAACATTCTCAAGAAAAGAATTCAGTCGAGAAAAATATCTCACTCAAATATCCAGGAGTTCAAGGCTCGTTTAAGGATGGAGGACTGGAGGGAGGCGTTGGGTGGCGATGATCTGGACCATGCTGTAAATCACGTCATGGATACCATTTCGTACCACTTCGACGCCTCTTTTCCTTTGTCCACTTCCAAACTCAAGCACAAAAAATCAACGAAACTTAGCCAGAAAAAGGTTTTTAGTCAGGAGGTGGTTTCTGCAAAAAGCATCATGGTTGAGTCCTTCAAAAATTTTTCTGAAAACAAAACTCCGGAAAATGAACAACATTATCGAAACACCAAAAAGGCGTTTAGGAAAGTCGTCAAACAACACAAAAAAATTGAACTCGAAAACAGATTGCGGCAATCTGATTGCATTTCAAAGGAATCATGGAAAATCATCAATGAGAACAGGCCGTCCTCCAAAAGTGTAGGGTCTCACTGTCCCATCAGGGTGGATGGTCTGGAGATCTCTGATCCTGCTTCAGTTAGTAATAAATTCAACGAATTTTTTGCTTCAGTCGCAACCAGAACGGTTCAACCTAACTTAACTTACACTTTTAATGCAGATACAATAGTTACTGACAGTATTCTCAATGACTTCACTCCTGTTAATTTAAATGACATTGTAAAGCTTTTCAAACATTTTAAGTCAAAAAGTTCATTTGGTATTGATGGGGTGTCAATGAAAATCTTGAAAAACTGTGTAGACGAACTTGCTGTCCCTCTCATGCATTTGATCAACCTGTCATTGAGAAAAGGTATTTTTCCAGACAGATTCAAAACCTCAAAAATCAAGCCACTCTTCAAAAAAGGAGATCACAAAGACATGAACAATTTTCGTCCAATCTCTTTGCTTCCTTCAATCTCAAAATTTTTTGAAAAAGTCGTATATGACCAGATTATGGCATATATGGAATCAAACAATCTCTTTTCTTCAAAACAGTTCGGTTTCCGCAAAGGCAAATCAACCAAGCTCGCTTTGGTTGAGTTTGTCTCCGAATGCATACGTGCTGTGGACAGGGGCGAATGTGCAATTGCATGTTTTGCTGATCTGTCAAAAGCATTTGACTGCGTTGACATTGCAATTCTTCTCAGGAAAATTCAAAACACGGGAATCTCCGGAAAAATCTATGATTGGCTACGTTCTTACTTGGGAAATCGTTCCCAGGTAACGGAAATCATCTCAAACAATGAAATCTTTCGATCAGAAAAATCACCAGTTAAATTTGGGGTGCCTCAAGGATCAATTCTTGGGCCCCTACTTTTCCTGATCTATGTGAATGACTTGGATGGTGTTGTCCCTAACGATGATCTTTTCATGTTTGCGGATGACACAACCATTCTGGTCAGTCACATGGACAGACAATCAGCCGAAATCGACGCAAACATCAAAATCAACAATGTTGCCCAATTTTTTTCAGGAAAACAAACTTTCAGTCAACCCAAACAAAACTAACTTCATGCAAATCCAAACAGTTCAGAGTACAAACTTCAGTCAAACTTTTCATCCAAACCTCTTTATAGGCGATAACGATTTGAGTCACGCGGAGGTGGTTGACTTCCTTGGTGTCAGATTAGATTGTAATCTGACATGGGAGCATCAAATCAACAAAATTCATTCAAAGATTTCTTCCTCAATTTTCATTCTCAGAAATTTTGCAAAATTAGGGATCAAGAGTCTTTCCATGCTAGTTTACCATGGCCTCATTGAGACCCACCTCAGGTACTCTGTTATACTCTGGGGGATGGCCAACAAAACGTCGGTCAATCGTCTTTTTGTTTTGCAAAAGAGGGCGGTGAGACTCATTGCTGGCCTCAAGGCTGGTGATCACTGCAGAGAGGCGTTCAAAAGACTCAAAATATTGACACTCCCCAGTCTTTACAAACATCCTTTACGGACATCCAATTGTCCGTGATCATTCACATAATACTAGATTTAAGAACCGTTTTGCTATTTTCCACAATACAAAAATGTTTGAAAAGCAACCTTTTTATGTTGGAAACAAAATATTAGATTCTCTTCCATCACATATTACCAACTGCAATAGTATAAGTACATTTAAGAACCAACTTGAAAATTTTTTGATCGAAAAATCTGTGTATGAGGTGGATGAATTGTGTAAGATCTAAAGTTAATCCTGTCTCAATGAAAGATAGAATAGAATTAAGTAAGCAGAATTTATAATTCTGTCCTGACGTATCCCATGCCCTACACTACTGGGTCAACGGGACGAAGAGGAAGCACTGTAAGCACTGTTTGTAGGCTTATCACCACCAAACTGTTTATTCTTGCACATCTTGGCCAAATGGCCGGTTTGTTTGCACATTCGGCACTGAAATGATTTATAGCGACACTGTGAAATGACGTGGTTTGACTTACCACAGCAGAAGCACACTGGCGGCTTACGACTTGATGCTGTCATCTGCGTTGCTGAACTTCTGTGTTGACCTTGAGGGCTAGGGCTCCACCTCTTCTTACCCTTCGTTGTAACAAAGTTAATTGCAGGCCGGCTTGTAGTTGTAGGACTGCCTCCAAGCTCCACGGTATTTCTGTTGGCTGCCTCCAAAGCGAGAGCTAGTTCTATCACTCTGGAATACGTAAGACTCGGTTCCCCTAACAGTCTTTTCTTGATGCTATCGGATTTCAGCCCCCACACGATTTGATCACGCAAGTGTTCCTCCAAATTAGAACCAAAATCACAACTTGCTGACAGTTTCTTAAGACTAGCAACATACTGCAACACTGTCTCTCCCTCCAACTGCTTTCTTTCTTTAAACTTGTAGCGTTCAGTGATGACAGAGGGTGTAGGCTGCAAATGGTCGGACATCAACTTCACTAACTCGTCATACTTCATTGAACTTGGCGTTTTAGGTGTGCAGAGGTCACATATTAGGCTGTACCCCTCAGAACCTAACAAGGTTAGCAACAACGGTACTTTCTTGTCAGTCCCAATATCATTCACTATTACATACTGCTCCAATCTTTCATGCCATTGTTTCCAGTTTTCTGAAAGCGAAAACTCGCTTATAACTCCAATTGTGCCTTTAACAATAGTCGTCATTTTCACTCACTGCACGTGTATTCCCGAGACAAAGTCCAAGATCCTCGTCGCCACATTTGTGGTGAACGGGGATTAAATAAAATAACAAAATCTTCCGTACACCACGATACTTCAATTAATTAATTATACTTTCAATTAATTATACTTTTGACCATTTACACAAGCACAAAGGTAAAAGACCACTTTAATGTACAACAGTTCCGTTCTGGAGTCACGCCATATTTTAGCCTAGCCATTACAACAAGAAGGAAGATGAGAAGAAGAAGAATACCTCAGAAGTATGACCACAGGTCAGGCTATCAGTTACGGTATACAATATTATATAAAATACATTACAGTGTTGAAGATTATATATTTTCACTTACTTCCAAATATAAACTGAACTAGCTGATTTATTTACCAATGCTTCGCAACAGTACCGGACTCAAATTGCAATGCCAACCTGCGGAATTGCCCTTCAGGTGAGCTCCTTCGCTATACGCTCATTCGCCATCAGGTTAAGCTTGAATTTGCTGAGTTCACTCATCGTCAAGTTTAGCTTCTTTTCTTTGCTCTCTCACCTCAAGTCTATAATATCCTGTAGTTTTTTATTACCAATCTTATCTCAATACTTGAAAAAAACAACTGTTTATAAATTAATACTCCAGAATTTAATTGGTGCTCTTCACTAAAATGTTGCTTTCTTACAAATAAAATGGAAACTTTGGAGTTTGGGAGTATAGAGAGTAATATGTTGTCAGTTTTTCTCGTCTCAGTTGTGAGTTTTTACGTCAAGCGCTTTCAATCAAGTATGGTTGTAGGGGTTTGACTTCTGGGAATGCTTAAACAACTTTGTGTTACATCCAACATTCAAAACCTAACTACCATAACTTTAAAGTGATTTAGTGCAAAAACGGTAAAAGGTAGAGCAAAACCTCAAATACAAAAGTTGTAGATTATTTAATTCCATACTAATGATTGTTCATCAGATATGTGATCAGATACACCCTTGAGGCCCTACACTGCAAATACTAAGAAAGGCCTATACTTGGCAGACATCACTGCAATTTTTAAAGGTCTCTTTTTAAATCGGTTGAAGAATTCGCGCCAAGAACTTCCAATTAAGTATATTATGGGTTTTGACTTCTGCTGGGAGTGCTTAAACCACTTGTACAAGTGCTTAAACAAGTATGGAATTCCCTTAGACTTTCAAGTGTCATAATATAAATTAATAAAAACACTTTTTTGGGTTTTTTTGACATATTTATTATTATTATACTAAACGTTTCTCCAGCACTTTGGCTGGCTTCGTCAGTAGCTCTAATAGGTTAACAAATTGACGAAGCCAGCCAAAGTGCTGGAGAAAAGTTTAGTATAATAAAAATAAAATGTGTCAAAAAAACCCAAAAAAGTGTTTTTACTAAGTATGGAATTGTGGATATTACAAGATGGATGTAGGAAAACAAAAAAGCCTTTTCTTCAATCATAAAAAGTAGAACATTGTTAGAGTCTAAAAGTGGGGTCGTTTTATTCGGGAGTCATTATTAATGTTATTTGAACCCCAATCTATATAATGTAATCATACAGTAATGGTGTCTAGATGTTTGTCCTTCTGTCCAGCCGAGATAATGGTTTCGAGTGTAGCTTTGTGGAGAACTCCTTTGATAATCATGTTTACATTACAAAGCACATGAATACCACAGTCATAATCATTACTCTGCTGTGGTGTCCTTATATAAAATATTTTTTTCTCCAGTTTTATTAACAACTTTTGTGATTTTGTCATAAATAATTTCTGCGTGTACGAGGTTGTACCCATTTATGGAGTCAAGGTGGTAGAAGGCAGTTTGTTCTACGGCCCAGAGAAGTAGGCTCCAAATGAGAACCTGAACACCCGATAGGTCGCATTGCTAATGAATCACTGACTAGGATAAAGACAAATGACTTATCTTTCAAAGATGTTCTTGGTACAAGTCAAGTCAAGTCAAAATGAAAATCATCTTTATTCATATAATATACATGGTATACATTGAATATTGTCGTGATCAGGATCATAAGAATAGAATAAGAATAACTTTATTGTCATAAGAAGATTCTTTTACAACTAGCAAAGCTAGTTCAGAACAGATGACATTGTCAGTGTACAATACAATAATTTATCCTAAACAACAAAACAAAATTACAGTGGGAGTGGGACAGAACAATTTAGGACCTGTTTAGAATTTATCATTTAAAAATGAGTCTACTGTTAATGCATTTTTCTAATTAAAAAATTAATTCAAAATCATTTAAAAGTAAAAAAAATATCCTCTAAACTCAATGATTTGATTAGGCCTAGTTACACTATAGCACATAACCTCCGAATTACTGTATCCGAGGTAGCGTCGGTCGCAATAACTGCACCTCGGATAATCGGGCGTCTACTGTACTCTTTTGAGTTTCATAATCATGTACTGTATTTTTCATTACAGTAGAGTGTGTTTAAAATAGTTTTATTCTTTAAAAGCTGTTTTAAAAATAAAATACGTGTTTTATAGTCAATTTTTGTTTAATTTACATTTTCTCTTATATTGATCCTGTAATCTGGCATATTTTGTAATCTGACACGTGTCAAGTCCCGGACATGCCAGATTAGAAGAATAAGTTTACTGTATGTTTATTCTTTTCTTGATTAAGTCAAAGTGGGGGGGGGCTGCAGCCCCCACAGCCCCCTCCCTGGATCCGTCAATGACTATATAAGGCAAACAAGCAAGTTATTCACTGTGTATATTGGTTGGTTTTGTGAGAAATACCATATTATAAATTCATAACCATAATATAAACTCTCTTATGTAAAATTTACATAATTGGAATACCACATCTGTAAGGATATGGGTTGTAAAAAAGTGAGTGGACTGAAAATTTAAATAGAATAAAAAAAGCAGTTTGAAAATTCATGTGCTTTCAATGATGTAATGGTCAACAATAATGGTCTAACTGTCAAAAATGTGAACAAAACAAAGAACAGCTGATTGCATTATTACAATAGACAGGCAGTGAGAAACACCTGAGTTAAGATAATTTCATAGTTGTATTGAACAATATGTCAAACGTGATATTGGGTGTTTCCAGAGAAGCCAATACTCAGAGCAGCAGATCGCCTCGGACAACCCTTCCCCGTTCAAGTCCATGGTGGAGGTGCGAGCCGATTACACCGGGCTGCTGGAGTGCAGGGCGTGCAACAGCCTCGGGTGCTCCAGCAAAGACACGATGATGCTGCTGACAGGTGAATTAAATGTTAACATTCTAACTCAAAATGTTCTCCATCTTCTCCATGGAGTTAGTTTAAAACTCTCCCTTAAAGTTGTATTACTTTTATAAGCCTCAATTCAAACATTCGCCCTCCCCCCTTGCCCTTTCATTTATTCGAAACCAAATTTGTAAGAGGTTCATGTTTGCAGCCTAAGGCTGGCCACACACCGAAATGAATATGACAAGACGCGACCCGACTAATCATCTTACGACTTCTCAAGCGAAGGTAAAACTATCTGAGTAAATGGAATACCCACACAGTGTCGTGTTTGCTGTAGTGTGTGGGCATTCTAATTAAACATATGCTATTACCTTAGCTTGTGAAGTTGTAAGATGCTTTGTCACATCGCGTCGCGTCCGCTTTGGTGTGCGGCTGGCATAAATCACTAAAATCGATTTTATAATATTCAGCAAATTTTTCAGTGCAAAGATCACAGGATGAACAAAATTTTCTCAGTCTATAAAATGTCCCTTGCAATGTTAAGAAGATTGGTACAACCATTGACTATGTACACAAACGTGAGTAGACTTCTCATAGTATAGGCGTGTGTGAAGCATATTGACGGTGGTGCGATCTCGTGCGGCGTAATATAATTATTACGATATTGTGATATAATTATTGGTGATTATTGAAACTGACATCACAAAAACAAGTGAAAAATGGTAAAAATTATTTTAACACAATCAATTGTTCCTAACGCAATCAATTAGTTAATAAAGTACTCAGTTAATTAACTGTTAATTGACAAAGTTAGCCAACATGGTTTAGCACAGTAAACAACTGCTCGCACAAAATATTGAAAGCAATTGACTGAATTTGACGTGCTACGTTAACAGATGATCGACATCTTGTAACATGAAAGTTATTTTTAGATTATTATCACAACATTGGCTCGCATGGCGAAAACTTGTGTATTCCTTGAAACATTAATTTTGAACAGCACATAGCTAATGTTTTTTACCATGTAAATAATTAGGACCATTCTTCAATCATTCTTGCTAGAAGGTGTGATCAAGTTTTTACACTGGTTTAAGAATTTTAATAAATTTTACTAAAATTATAAATTTAAAATATTTATTTTATTTTATAAAGTTTTTCTGCTACTTGAATAACCTAAGTAAACCAATGTATTTTAGTTTGTGATGTTCTTGGATGGTTTTAAAGGTATGTAATGATGTAATAATGTTTATGTTTTAAGGATTTTATTCTATCTCCAATATTTGTTTCTATTTTTTGTACCTCTGAAACCTTCTAACTTATGAGACTTGACAATCTTTGAGACCTTCAATTGTTGTCAGATGTGGAGGATGGACTGGCGATAGACAAACCTGAGCTGGTTGTGGAAACGGACAACGTTACTCTGAGCTGCGGAGCCTCCAAATACAACTACACCGAGAGCCCTGAGTGGCTGAAACTAGAGAAGAATGGCGTCCCCTCCCCCGTCAAGGGTAAAAGACATTCAAAAGTATTGTGATGAAAATCAGTTCACCCAGCAAATGTTTGTTCCCCCTAGGTTCTGCATGAAAAGTTACTATCATTACGTACAAGGCTCTACCAATAAATTAGAACAAATTTTAGTTTGAAGAAATACTATGTGAAGATTTTGTACGGTACTTCACATTGGAAAATAGATTTTAAATATATAATGTACTCCAGAAACTCACCATTATAATTTTTTTCACTTTATAGAAATTGTAACATAATACAAATTTTAAATACTTTGTTAACGTGCATTGAAATCATTTTTTTCAGATTTAGATATGTTGATTGGAGAAACAAAATACTCATATTTTAATAAACTGGCAATCCCAAAAGTGGGTAAAAACCACTCGGGAATCTACATATGCTCTGCAAAGCTGAGATATGAAAGAAATCGTTTTGATACTCGGAAAGTTACCTTGGATGTTAAAGGTAAGTTTTTTAATTAGTGCCTTTAATGATTTAAAGAAAATAGTTTAAGTTCCTCGAAGTGTCTTATCTACAATACTGTTGAAGATTAAAAGCTTAATTGGTACATTTCTGACAATTAACTCAAAGTTTTTATTAAAAATGAAGAGTATGTCAATTTATTTACTGTAGGGCTTGAGTAGATCTTGTCATTTTTCTTTGATAAATGAATCAAAAGCCGAAATTCAAGACTAAATAGTGTCTAAATAATGCCACATGTGCTGACAAATCGAACAAGTTCCATGAATCCAAAATTTGTATTCATTTGTAATATATAAATTATTTCAAAATTACACTTTTTTATAAAATTATTTCCTACATATAAATTTGTGGTAGTAACCAATCTAGTTGGGTTGAAACAAATTATTGTTAAACTTACTATTTGTTTTTCTTGTAAATTAAAAGAATGGTTTGGATGATTATAGATAAGACCTAAGACAATATAATCTAGTGATAAGATCTAAATAAGATTATAGTTAAGACGTATTTGGGAAGACAAAAAAATAGGCATCAGCGGAAAATGTGTTTGATCAACTCAAGAAAACCTGGGAATCAACCGGCCAAGGAGGCTAACAATTCTCACCCTACACAGAGACCAGCGTGGCATAGTCAGTTAGGGCGCGAGATGCAGTATCTCTTCTCAAAGGTCACGAGATCGAATCCTCCCGGCGGGAGGAACTGTTGCCGCATTTGCATTTAAAAAATGTATTTTAAAACATTTTTATAAGGTTTTTAAAATTGTTTGAAAAATATTTAGATTTTTATGTTTTAAAAAGTTATAAAATCATTACAAAATGATTTTTGTATATTATATTTTGAAATAAATGCTAACTTAAATAATTAAAAAATCATTTTCAAAAAACTTTAAAATATTTTAAAAACTTTTTTTAGTTATGAATTGCTACCTAAGTTATTGATGTAACACACTATTTAGCAATAAAAATACATATTTTGAAGGTATTACATTATTTATTAGTATGTCAATAATAGATACAAATTTCTTTGGTTTAAAAATTTTGCTAAGTTTAATTTTAACAAGTTTTTTTGCTAAGTTTTATTTATACGTTAACTTTACGCTTCCTTTTATTCAATCGACCTTTACACATTAAATATAGAAAAATATACTTCATCAAAGTAATCTAAATTACGTATTGCGAACATTATACACACACAAAAAAATAACAAAATAACTGATGATACCTCTAAAATTATAGAAGTTATTACAATAATTTCATCACCAAACATCATGAAATAAATTTTTTTGTCAAAACTTATGTAGTCCAGTCTTAAAATTTTTAAAGGGAAATTTCCATAAACTAGTTAATGATGATCCATAGATTAGTTAGATAATCATTTAGCTCCGTAGTAAGTTGACTTGGTTATTGAGTTTATTCACCTAAAAAATTGCCAAAGATGTACAGTTGGTTGCAGTAGACGTGAGACAGCCCACCAGAATTTGTGCTACTATGGGCAGGTTGGCTCTATCTTGTGCAACCTGGCGTGGATTAATCATTATAATGACATACAGTAAAATCATTAATAAGGTCTTCATTTCAAATTCAAGCTGTTAACTGCCCATGTGTAACACAAATCCTGGCGGGCTGTCTCACGTCTCGTGCAACCAACTGCACAGTAAATCCCCACAAACTCGACTCATTGTGAACTTAGGTACTGTCGAGTGCGGTGATTCTTGGGTTTTTTGGAGACAATGTAGTCCCGCTATTTTTTTATCTGACCGTTTAATACGATCGGACTGCTGAAAAGTGACTGTTTGTGATAAAGCAGTGGTAAATGGCCCAAAGTACAGAACGAACATTGTATAATTTTGTTTAATCATTGGCAGTCATAACGTACAAAATCGACAATTAGCAGTGGAACTGTATCTAAACCAAGTGACTTTGACGATCGGGTCACAAAAAAAAGTGTAAATAGCAATTTGCAAGTCACGCAGAACATGGCCACCACGGTGAGCGCTTATGGAGTTGTCGAGTCATCAGAAGCCAAGTTGGGGGGAAGCCATGTAACCCCTGTCATGTTGGGGTTTTACTGTACATAAAAAAACAACAGTTAAGGGAGTGATGTAATTAAAAACCATGTAATAAATAAAGTTGTTAACAAAAATTGTGTTTTCCAGACCTAGAGAAGCCCGTGATCCACAAGAATGTGTCGACCACGGCCTCCGTTCGCACCGGACAGCCAGTCAAACTCTACTGTCATGTCCGGGGGTCCCCTCCCCCCACAATAACCTGGTTCATGGTCAGTGACAAATAAATCTTCTTGTTTTGAACTTATGAACGTATTTTTTTTTTAAGTACTGACAGGTTTAAGATAAAGAGAATTTGTAAATACAGTAGATGAAGTCCTTGAATCCGGCCACCTCGGATCCGGACCACCGGCCAGATTATTAAACAGGTTAAAGAGACACCTGTATTACATGTGCATTCCAAAAGTGAACTATTAGGATGTATTTAACAATGAAGAGTATCATACTTGCAAAATCAATGCTATGTAGGCCCCTATCAACTTTGTAACCATCATTATTTGCTTTCTCTCAGACCTTGTAGCGCCAAAATGACGATCGGAAATGGACAAGCGGGCGCTGGCCATGAATCTGCGTTTAATAGACAATAATACTAGTCTTCTGTCAACAAAGGCTCTAATGTATAAATGGAACTGTAAAAGTGACAGAATCTGCCTAGTGACCTAAGTTCCGTGTTACATCGACCATCGGGCCTTGAAACACCCAACAAAAAGATAACAATCAAAAATAGAACATTAACATGAAGTTTTAGAAGACATCCGAAAACGAATAGTCCACAAATCGTCAATTGAACTGATAGATAATGGAACAAGTCGACTCTTCTCTATTTTTCTGTGGGATTTTTTGTTGTTGCTACAGTTCATTTTATAGTTTTCATTTTATTCTTAAATAGAATGTTGATACATATTTAGTCATTTTACAATTTAAAATGAACCATCCATATATACCTATACTTGAGTTAAAAATACGAGTAGGAGACTGGAGGCTGCCAGTTAAGTACCTAATGGGGTAGATTCTAGACTCAGTTGCCATTTGTCATTGGTCTGCCTTTTAATTAACTAATAGTGCTATTAACTGGTTAAACAAGGTTATGGTTTGGATCATTTCCTGTCAAAGTGTTGAAAGGTTCTACTGGGTAAATACACATAAAAATATATTGAGAGTGTTCCAGAGTTTTGGAAATACTTTGCAATACTTTTTCCTGAAGACAAGTATAATTTTGCTTTGCATCATATATCTGAGGCTTTATTTTTATATACAGTAATAGTGGTATGAGCATAACCAAATATTTTACAAAATTATTCAGGTACAGTAACTTTCTATAATCCGGCATGTCTGGGACTTGACACATGCCGCACAATCTTGAACACTCAGTATTACTTTTCAGTACCGCATTTCCCACTAGGCCTACTAGGCCCAGACCTAGGGCGCAAAATTTTAGGGGGCGCTAAATTTTGAGGGGTTAAAAAAGGAAAATTAGCGCTTATTCATAAACAAAATAATTGAAATTTGGATTGTAAACGCCTGCGAAAGAGGGCGACGCAAGGCAAGGTTCGTTATGCCCTTTCTGCGTTGCTTTGCGGCTGCGGCCAAACGAAACAAATAGAAGGCCTACTCCACGCACAGAACTCCATCAGTGTTATTTTACACATCATCCAAATAAAATTTTCACAATACTAACGATTATTATTTATTACAAACCGGTGGATACATATACATGTATTTTTCTTTCAATATAACATGGTATTGAAAATTTTCCACTTCTACATTTTACAAGATTGAAACTTTCTGACGAACGGTTTTTATAATTACTCAGTTCATCTCATTAGAAATGTAATGACAGGTACCTATGCCAAGGTACCTATGATTGGCAGCCTATGCCAATTACTGCAAAGTTTAATATATATGACACTATACATTTTAAAGGAATTAATTAATTTATAATATCAAAGACTAGCTAACTTAAGTACCTTTTGCTTCACAAATGTAATCAAAATGCAACGCCAACCCGAGAAATGTTTCAGGTGAGCTTTTTCGTTACGTTCACTCACCTCAAGTCTATTTTCCTATTTTTCTTTATCAATCATTCCCCAATGCTTTAAACGAAAACAGCTGTTTATAGGTTAATTTCAAAATGTAATCGTGTGTTATAGTCGAGGGAAATAGAACAGGCGTGTCAAGGTCAAGTCTTTTAATAAGCCAGCTGATTTTTGCTCATTTAACTTCATATTAATTAGCTTGACCTTCACCTGCCTGTTCTATTGCCCCGGACTATAATCACTAAAGGTGCTGCTATACATCGACGTCACGTCATGTCCACGTTCGCATGGTATGCTCCCTGTGTATTCAAATGGAACCGGCTATACATCAACGTCACGTCACGTCACGTGACGTTTTCATTCGCATCCATTCGCACTCGAATGCTCTGAGGAGCATTCGGGTGCGAATCGGTGCGAATGGGTGCGAATGACGACGTGACGTGACGTGACGCGACGTCGCTGTATAGCCGCTACCAACGTCCATTCGGCCGTTCGGCTTTCGCCTCGGGTATCTTCGTACGCAATCGGGAAACTTCAAAACCAATGAGAGCAAGGGTGGATTTTGTCCGAATGTTTGTTTTGTTTACTTCCCGCGCGCGCAATCCGTGAGAATTGGCGGAATGGACGTGACGTCCAGTGCGAATGCGAATGCTTGACGTCGATGTATAGCACCCCTTCCGGAATCGCCGGATCCATCGATGCGAATGGATGCGAATGAAGACGTGACGTGACGTCGATGTATAGCAGCACCTTAAAAGTTAGCTTCCATGACAATAACCGGTAAACTCGGGCGGAACCAAACCCAATGGTGGTCGGGTGGAAATCGTAATTTTTTCTTGAGTTTTCACGTCAAGAGCTTTCAATCAAGTATATGGTTGACGGGGTTTTGAATTCTGGGAATGCTTGGAAAACTTGTGTTACATCGACATTCAAAATCCAACTTTCAACTTTAAAGTGATTTAGTGTGCATACTATAAAAGAGAGAGCAAAACCTCAATTACAAAAGTTGTAGATAAGTTAATTCCGCAATAACGATTTTCCATCAAATTTCAGATCAGGTGCACCCTTAAGGCTCTAGCTAAAAACAAAAACTAAAGAAGGTAGGCCTAAACGAATTTTCAGCCTCCACAGCAAATTTTAAAGGTCCCTATTTCTGAAAGTGTTGAAGAGAGTGATCTATAGTCAATTTTTCTAGAGTTTTCACGTGAAGAGCTTTCAATCGAGTATGTGGTTGTAGGGGTTTTGATTCTGGGAAAGTTAAATAACTTGTGTTACATCTTCCCAATTTCATTTTTAATAGATACAAATATATTTTTGTATGTACAGCCTGTACAGGATGTCATAAAACCCGTGACTGGCTGTGAATATTCGTATTCTACACATCAAAATTAATAAAAAATGTTCAAGATTTGTTTTGATTTCGGCTTTGTTTAACTGCTACCCGCCTTTTTGTTTTTACACTAAATAATTTTTATATCCGTAACAGATCATATATAAGTCCATATTTGGCATGAACTTTTATCACCCCAATGTCCATTTTCAGAAAAAAAATTTTTCTTTGTGTATTTTCTAAACTTGCGCCTTTTTAAATTTGTGAGCTCAAATATTTCATACTCGGTATATTTAATAAATATTTTAAAGGAGACAACAATTTTGACAAAATAAATGATCTAACCAATGACACCAAGTTCATATATAAGGATTTGACAAAACTGTCTATGTTATTGATATTTTTCTGTATTAAACATTGATTTAGGATTTTAATTCCTGAAAATTAAGGTTTTTTAAATATAAAAATTGCTATTTCAGCTACGGACGACGGGCATTTCGTGGCCGATATTGCGGCATAGACGGCGCAACTATTTTGTGTGCCTAGGGGCGCCGTTTGGCTAAATGCGGCCCTGTTACTTTTATATCGTTTCAGGTAATCAAGTGTGCTGAATCGAAGGATGCTGGATTAGAGGAAGTTTACAGTAAATACTTTTTGGCTAGAACAATAGAAATATACGGTAACTTTACTTATAACGTGAAAAAATATTTACAGAATGGTGAAAGGATAGTGAGGGAGAAACATAAGAACATTGAGCTGAACGAGAATAACCAGACGTTGAGCATCGGAGGTGCCGGGCTGGAGCACAGCGGACGATACGAGTGTCGGGCGACCAACAAAGCTGGGGCGGATCAGCTGATCATAGACATAGAAATCACTGGTGAGTAAGGTCATAATCACCTTGAACAAGAATAACCAGACGTTGAGCATCGGAGGCGCCGGGCTGGAGCACAGCAGACGATACGAGTGCCGGGCGACCAACAAAGCTGGGGCGGATCAGCTGATCATAGACATAGAAATCACTGGTGAGCATAGATATATACTAATACACCTGGATCGGTAACTCCATGTTGCGAAAACGAGCCGTTACCCCCACCACTAGCCAGTATTCGTGGTCAGTGTTGCCAACCCTGTGTGAGTAATTATGTACTGTAATTTAAATTAATTAATTAATTAATTGATTAAACTACAGTAATACTGTTTTTTTAGTCTTCCTTACCTATAAAATGATAAATTTCAGCCTTATGAATGTGTACTAATACAACCAAAAGCTGCACAGTAAGAACCATCTTCCATCATCATAATCATAATTGAAAATTTAAAAGAATGTAAACAAACAAGAATGCAGCTGACGCACCGACAACAATCATGTCAGCTGTTATTCAGCGCGGCGCGGCGGCGGCGCAGCGGCGGCAATACTGGCTAGTGGTGGGGGAAGCCGGCTCGTTTATACCGCTATTCCGCCATTTCAGTTACCGATCCAGGTGTATTAGTATATAACTATGCTGGTGAGTAGGGTCATAATCACCTTGAACAAGAATAACCAGACGTTGAGCATCGGAGGCGCCGGGCTGGAGCAGAGCGGGCGATACGAGTGCCGGGCGACCAACAAAGTTGCGGCGGATCAGCTGATCATAGACATAGAAATCACTGGAGAGTAGGGTCATAATCACCTTGAACAAGAATAACCAGACATTGAGCATCGGAGGCGCTGGGCTGGAGCAGAGTGGGCGATACGAGTGCCGGGCGACCAACAAAACTGGGGCGGATCAGCTGATCATATACATAGAAATCACTGGTGAGTAGGGTCATAATTACCTTGAACAAGAATTACCAGACGTTGAGCATCGGAGGCGCCGGGCTGGAGCACAGCAGGCGATACGAGTGCCGGGCGACCAACAAAGCAGGGGCGGATCAGCTGATCATAGACATAGAAATCACTGGTGAGTAGGGTAATAACCACCTTGAACGAAGGCCCCAAAGTTGGAACTGATGTTATACACTGATAGTTGGAAATTGCAAAGTTTTGATAAAGTCCTTTTAAATCTGACATTGTTTACTATATTGCAACAAATGATATATCATAAGATTCCTTATAAAATTGTTTACTACAGAGGTCTACACATTCGCTTTAACTAATTAGTACAAGTAATTACTTGTACACTATTTTATAAGGAATCTTACAATCTCATTTCTAGCAATAAAGTCTGTAAAGCCTGCTGCTTCTGAGGAAGATTCATACCACCATACTAGACTTATATCCGGCGTCCTGCATCACGTAAGGGGGTGTGAACTGTCTACGTTACTGGGACCACTGTGGGTCGGTTGTCACAAAGCTACTAGTCCTCAATAACTAATAACAATTTACTTTTAATTTGCAAAGACACAAATATGAATGTCCATAGGGAATTTGTGCCTATCGACTAGGAAGCTAATCTCAAAAGTGATTTTGGGACGAACTGATACTTTATGTAATTGTTAAATAATCATAAAGTGATTTAATAGTGTAAACTGTTTGTTTCTGTTTGTCATTAATGATGAACTAAGGACTACAATTTTTTACAGATATCCAGTCCATGTTCTTGAAATGGTTTTTGCACTACATACTCCCAGTAGTTGTGTGCTTGGTGATGATCGGCATCTTTCTCTATTGGCACTATGTACGCAGGTATAAGGTAAGAAAACTTAAAAATTATAACCTTTAAACTTATAAAAATATGAAAGTTGCACTAACATCCATTATGCTGACAATCATTACAAGCTATATAGTGTCATAAGATGGAAGTAAACAACTCTGTATCGTAATCATAATTTAAGGTCATGAAAGTATAGCCAAAACTTTTTATAATAATCAAAAGTTCTGTAGAAAAAACAAAACATTTGGCAGTTCTTATACTTCAAAAATGTTGGGAGACAAATGTCAGGATAGCCAAGTTTTTTATTACTGCTATTATTAGTAGGATCAGTGGGGGATTTACGAAGTTTGGGGCCCTAGGCCAACTTTTCTGTGGGGCCCCCGAGGTATGATACTCATCACTGACCGAAGTATGATACTAAAACCCTCAAGTTAAGCTAAAATCGTCCTTAATTTTTTATCCTATGCTCTGGTACGAGTAAAGTGAAATTTTATGTGTACACTCTGATCTCTGAGAACGTGCTCGTCTTGAAAAGATGCTGGATTATCCAGCTATTAAATGGGGGTGGGGAATGGGGTCCATTATGCTTTATCATTGACTATATATATCTGTAGTCAATGGATCTATGCTATAACTGGAGTCACTACTCTCTTTTCAAACGTATGTGAAAAGCGTGCCGCTGTATTTTAGGGATGGTATGTCCGTTATGTTGGTCAAATTACTGTTGGTGGGAGGCTATCAAAATAGTCAAGACGGCTACCCGTACTCAATTTTACCAAACTGTATTTAATAGTGTAGGTGCAATAATAGGGTCCTTATTGATCTGAATTACTGTACTTTGTTAATATTACTCTATTGGTACAAATTTGTTTCTTTCTGAATTTTGATACTTATGGTACACACAATTTTGATACTAAAAAAATATTAATGGTTTTAGAAAATCTTTAAATTAAACTAATATTAGTTTTAACGTCATCTAGATTTTGCATTTTGACAGCGTCTCACCAATAGCAAACTGGCAACCAAAAAATATAAAGGGGAAAGCGTTGCACTTATTAGACACAGAGAGGTAACTTCAGTCAGGGCCGCCGAGAGAATTTTTGGGGCCCGGGGCAGAGTTCCGGTGTGAGGCCCCCCCCCCCCCCCCCCCGCTAGGCCCATATCCCTACCCGCTGTCCATGGTCGAACCACGTACCAATATACACATTCCTTTGGACATTTATTTTGTATTAATGCACACAATCTGCTTTCATCTCTTTAGTGATTCATAATAATATTTTATTAGAATTATTGTAAGGTACAAGTAATAAATGTATTTAGGTATACAGTAGGCTCTGTATGAAATATTATATCAAACCTGCACTTTGGCTGGGTCCGAGAGTCTTTATTGGAGAGCTACCTCGTGGTTTTAGGCCTAAGTATTTTAAAATGGCCCAGCTTATAGGGAAAATTTAAAATACTGCTTATGAAGCAGTAGGCCTAAACATTTTAATACCGTAAAAAAAAAAAAAAAAAAAAAAAAGGGGCCTTAAGGGGGGCCTTAAGGTGAGGCCCCCTGTCTCTAGAGGCCCGGGGAAAACTGCCCCCTCTGCCCCCCCCTCTCGGCGGCCCTGACTTCAGTTAGTTATAATAAAAAGCCCAAAGGGGCCGCCGCGTCGTTTCCCAGTGTTGCCACCAATATGAATGTGACTTAACCTACAGGTAGCTCATGATCACCCGAAAATGACATGGAAAACGACAGACGCCACAATGACTTCTCCAAAGTCTTTCTGTTGTGTTGTGAATTTACGGGTTTTCAACTAAAATAGTCTGCTAAAAAATCAGGGCTCAAAGCTGATGTTCATCTTTATCGTGCAAGTACATCCTTAAAAAATATATGTATATTTGGGACTCCGTGCGGCCCCCCTTCAGCCCGCGGCCCCAGGCCAGGGCCTAGTCGGCCTAGTGGTAAATCCGCCACTGAGTAGGATAAAAGGATGCATGATAGTAAAGTTTATTTTTTAACATAAATTTGATTGCAAACAATATACATAGCTCAATTTCAGGGACACAAAACTATTAACAACTTATTTTTAATAGACCAGGTGTTTAAAAAAAGACTTTACAACTGAAAATTAATATCAATTCATTAAGAGAAGAGTGGTGATTGTAATGTCAATTTGTAGGGATCACTCCAAGTTTTTGCCACATAGTTTGTTAGTTCTTAAACTCACCGATGCGAGGACTAGTAGCAATTGCATTAGAATAGGAACCGTGACTCTAACCTAGTCTACTAATTGTGTTTTGGTTTTAAAAATCATAGTTTGACAAAACTTCAATGCCATTCACAAAATGTAGGCCTCTTGGGTGAATGTTTGAGGTACTAAGTAAAAAAATTATGCTGAAGTTTTCAAAAATCCAAAATTTATTCTTCTAACACGGAACATGACTAACAAACTTGCGAGTCCAATGATTGCAGGCTAGTCCTTTTTGAAATACCTGGTGTTACCTTGATATAACAATTTATGATAAAATATTTCAGAGGAAAATTAAGGAGCTCAAGGAACTTGGTTTGGAGTACTTCGAGAACGGGAAAGTAGAGTCCATCAATCCAAAAATTGACATATCGGAGCAAGCGGATCTCCTGCCTTACGATCGACAGAAGTGGGAATTTCCTCGGGATAAGCTAAAACTAGGTATTCACCGATCATTAACTCTAAATTGTATAAATATTTAAAATTAAATTTTAAAGACTTGTAAACAAATGTAGGATAAAATTACGAATCCAAATATGATAATAGGTACAAAATTTACTTTGATAGCTTAGCCTCTGAATCTTATCAATAAATGGTCTAAGTTATTTAAGATCTATCAAAAGATCTTAGTTTGTAGGGTAAATAAAGGTGTTTAATGTTTAGTCATCAGTTCAGAATAGCCAGTTCAACCTGTTTGTTAACATCCTTTGTCTTTTATAAACGGCCAGAGCTAATAACAATTTGACATTATTAAAGTAAATTTTACATTAATATAAATTAATGTAAATACATAATATATATTAAGTTGTAATTTAACTAATAAATCTTGTTCTCGTCTTCTCTGAATCCACATTCTCAATAGGCGCCTTTTCAAAGAGGAAGTACTATGTTGAAAAAAGGTCAAAATCTGATAGTATTGAGTTGGCTGTATTTTTTATCCTGATAATAGGGTTGTTTCTTGCATAGTTGGTAGCAGCACTAACTCTGGTGTAAACATCCCTTGACCTTGTCCCAGTGGGAATGCGATAGTTGACCCTTTCAAGTAGGTCAAGGCAGAAAATTTCAGAAGTGACCAAGCGAGGGAAAAACAAAATGTTTAGCTTGGAACGTCTCGGTTCCATGGACATGATATTCAGAAAAGAAGAAAACTCAATGAGGGGAACTTCTGAATACCTATGGCCAAGGTGTGTTCCAATAAGCCGGAGAAATTGATTCTGCACTTTCTCTTAATCTGATCATGAGGTAGAGTTGGTTGGTGTGGAGCCCACACGACACTTCTGTATTCTAGGAATGGTCTCATAAGGGAACAATATAGGATGTGCAGTGATTCAATCTCAGTGAACAGACGGGCCATGTGATGAATGAGCCCCATTATGCAAAGTGCTCTGGAGCAAGTGGCTTGCACAGGCAGTCCCAGTTCAGAGAAATGGGAACAATACACCCAAATGGTCTTTTTGTTGATCGAGTAATCATGCAGCAAAGGCTTAGTACTGTGATAAAAAGTGATCAAGAAACATTTCTCTACATTCAAGCCCATTCCATAATGCACCAACAATATCAAGGTCATCTTGAAGCTGTTCAAGATCTTCCTGTGAGCTTATCTTGGAATAAAGTCATTCAGGTCATTCTCAAACAGGAGGCATATACATGTTAGACCAACAGTGACATCATTGATAAAAAGATTGAATAATATAGGACCGAAAATGGAGCCCTTAGATACTCCAGATGTTGCATTGAAGACAAGGGAGAAATAGCCATTAAAGCGAACTTGCATTTTTTGTTTTTGTTGGTAGCTGGAGAACCACTTGAAAAGAGAACCAGCTAAGCTGGATGGGTAGCTTAGTGGTTATAATGCTCGCCTTTGAATCCAAAGGTTGCCGGTTCGATCTTGAGAAAAGTTGGTAGCTTTTTAAATGTTCGATTCCGTACCCAGTTATTGTTTGTTATTGAGCTATTAAATACCGTAATGATGATTTCTAACAACTGGTCGATGTTAGATAGTAACAAGACTGGGGTTCGGCCCATTCACCGTCAAAACGTCAAAAATGCCACTGGCATAGACAGACACAAAAAAAGCCACAGTCACCCAACTTTCTTAGAAGAATTTTGTGACCCACTCGGTTGAAGGCTTTGGTTAAAACCAAATTAACACATTGACTAGCCTTCCCTCAGAGAAAGCATCGTGAACATCAGCCAGGACGACCATCAAGTTTGTAGATAAAGAACGTCCGCGGATAAAACCATGTTGACATGGTTGGAGATCACAAAGTTTATTTGGTTGAGAACTAGCCTCTCAACAATTTTGCCAATAGGACAATTATTTTTACCTCCTTAGTTGAACCCTTCTTGTGTATAGGAACAACAAAACTGTTCTTTAGCATACTTGGATAAACCGCGGTGGTAAGGGATCTGTTAAAGAGTTTGGTTAAAGGATCTTTGAGGATGCAGCAACAGTATTTTAATAAAGAAGGATCCTCACAATCTTAATGTCGATAGGTCGATTCCCTACGGGGTCGATTCTAGACCCAGTTGCCAGTTTTTCACTTGAAGGCTATTACAATGGACTTACCATGGAATGATGATATCCAACATTAGGTAATGATAGACAGTGAGATCAGGCAAATCAATGGCACTGGTGTAAATATACACAAAAAACCAACTGATGGTTGTAGTTGGATTTGTCATTGTAAACATATGAACAAACATAAAAAACTTTGCATGAAAACAAATCTTAAGGACATTTCTATATTGATTTAGAAACTATCCTGCCAGGTAGTACAAAACATTTAAGGAAGGGCTGGTAAATCATGATTTTCGACACTACCATGACGGATATGTACAGTTTAATTTTGCCATTCTGACTTGATGATGTGCTTATACTATGTGCGAATTGCTGTAGTCAACCTATACAAGAAAGGTTAAAATACCTTAATATCGTCTGCAATTTAAAGTGTTTCTGGAATGACAACCTGTTTTGACACCGAACAACAAGATGTAGTTTTTTAAGCCTAAAGATCATCACTCACTCTGACACTAGACATCATCACTCTGAAGAGGCTGTCAGAAATTTTTAACACACACATCATTAACAACTGATGGACACCTAATGATAAACATACCAAATTCAATGCTAAAAACTAATTAAAAATTCATGGCATAGCAGAAGGGTGCAATTCCGGAATGTCGACGGTGCGTGCATGTGCTACACCTCCTTCCTCTCCCTCTCACAGTTGTAATCAATCTCAGTACCGTTTGTTCTACAGGGTGAATCTCATAAGGTGTCCTAAATGGATTACAGACAAACGCTTTGCCCTACATCCTTCAAACAAAATTATTTACTACTAAATCGACCCCAAGGAATAATTTAAAAATATTTTTAACGTTGTATAAATACAGGGTGTCCCAAAAACTGGGGGTCGCAGGTTCGAATCTTGGAAATTTCAAATACAAACATATGTCATGTTATACATTATTAGAAAGGTCTATTTAATAGAAACGTATTGGTGAGAACAGAATTTAGTTATCTTTATTCGTTTCAATGGCGTTCATTTTTGTAGCCAAAATAAAAATTTACGGAATACCCTGTAATTCTTTTATTATTAGTCATAAATGACTTCTGATTCAAAATACTTATTTGAAATAAGCTAAGCTTAACAATGATATGCCACAAGATCACATTTATTTAAAAATTAAAATTTCCAAAATTTTATACTTTTGAAAATGTTTATATAAACAAAACTCAAAAATTTCAAATGCTAACCCATGTCATTTTGTATATCATCTTAAAGCTCTCGTTGAACTGAGCAACTTTGTACTTTACACTAATGCCGTATCTCTTTTGGTTTTGTAGTAATAACGGAAAAACGTTATTTCCCCATATGATTTGCATGTTAATTAATCAGGACATGATAGTATGGCAGTCCTTCTTCCATTGTTGCCATACCATTAAATAAACATGCAAGTTATATGGGGAAATAAAGTTTTTCCGTTATTACTACAAAACCAAAAGAGATACGGCATTAGTGTAAATTACAAAGTTGCTCAGTTCAACGAGAGCTTTAAGATGATATACAAAATGACATGGGTTAGAATTTGAAATTTTTGAGTTTTGTTTATGTAAACATTTTCAAAAGTATTAAATTTTGGAAATTTTAATTTTTAAATAAATGTGATCTTGTGGCATATCATTGTAAAGCTTAGCTTATTTCAAATAAGTATTTTGAATCAGAAGTCGTTTATGATTAATAATAAAAGAATTACAGGGTATTCCGTAAATTTTGATTTTGGCTAAAAAAATGGACGCCATTTTTAAATGAATGAAGATAACTAAATTCTGATTTCACCAAAATGTTTCTATTAAATAGACCTTTCTAATGATGTATAATATGACATATGTTTGTATTTGAAATGTCCAAGATTCGAACCTATGACCCCCAGTTTTTGGTACACCTTGTATTTATACAACGTTAAAAATATTTTAAAAATATTCCTTGGGGTCAATTTAGTGGGAAATAATTTTGTTTGAAGGTTGTAGGGCAAAGCGTTTGTCTGTAATCCATTTAGGACACCTTATGAGATTCACCCTGTATAGTTACTGCTGTGTTGTACAAGATGTTTGTTGTAAAGGGAAACTTTTTCAAATTGTACTGGTCATGTTTCTTTTGCCAGCTTTGTAAATTACAAATTCTTCTAGAGTGTCCAAATACCTACCCCTAGATTTGTGGAAATGTAACTATAAACTACAATAATGCAAGCATAGGTAACTTATACCCATGTATTGGTACCAATTTGACAAAATCTTAAAATGATCTCGCTTGCTCTATAGAATTACCATGATTAATGATTGCAGGCAAACAGCTGGGCGCAGGGGCGTTCGGCATGGTGCTGAAGGCGGAAGCTTACGAGCTAGAAGAGCCGGGAGTGGCGACCACCGTAGCCGTCAAGATGGTCAAACGCAACTCAGACTCGACCACAATCCGAGCACTAGCCTCTGAGCTCAAGATCATGATCCATCTCGGAAAACACCTCAATGTGGTCAACGTCCTGGGCGCATGCACGGGTGACCTCAACAAACGTGAGTAACAAGAGGCCATTGTTTGGGGTATGGATTCTACATAATTTTCACTTTACAATACTTGTTACATGCAATGTTTGAAAAAAAGTCCCTTCCCTTCTCTAGTTTTATCATTTGTTAAATTAATATCCTTTCAGGAACGAGATCAACCTAAACCAAAGTACCGTAACTTTGGAATTATCTGAAATTTTGAGTGTTTCTAAAATGGGGTATTTTGGAGGTAACTCAAAATTTTCAGAGTAAATATCCGTTATAAGTGACCCTTTATTTCAAAGAGACTTTAAACCTTAGAACTTAGTCTAGGATTAAAAGTCTATGACCAAAAGATTATGTCTGTTATCCTTAGTCATATGTCTAGGATTAAAAAACTCTTTCAAGTGAGGATTCACTTATAAAGGGAATTTAGATTGAAAAACATTGAGTTGTCCCCCAGATTTTCGAGGGACTCTACAGTTATAAATATTGCCTACAAAACACTTGCTAGTTCAATTTTATTAGCTTAAGAGATTTTTTTAAATTTTTAAGTACTTAAGAAATCAAAACTGTGAAAGTCTATTGTGAAACTGGGTCAGTTATATTCATTTGAACACATTACATTTAGTATAAAAAAGAGATAGTGGCCTCTGTTTTCCCCCCATTCTTTAAGTTTTATTCAAGCACTTCAAAATGAAAGGTCACCTTTACTTTCCAAGTGAACTTGTAATAAAGTCTGAATGTTTCCACCAGGTGAGCTGCTAGTGCTGGTAGAGTACTGCCGTTACGGCAACTTGCGCAACTACCTTTTGCAACACCGTGGCGCCTTCATCAACCAAGTGAACCCCCACACTGGCCAGTTTGACCTGGCTTTCATCGAGCCAATGTCTCCAAGTTCTGTCAGGTACTCATCCTCTAGAGTGTACAATGGACTGATGATTGAGTAGCAACTAACTTTTGTGTTTAACTTATAAAAATTAGTTATAGAGAATAATAGGGGCTTGGCGATGTTAGCAGCTGGGCTCTATGTGTAACCAAATTGGTAAAGCAAAATGAATCTACCACTATAACTTATTGAACTTATAATTATGAATCCATTGTAGATATATTAATGAGCTGTCACTACTACAGTACAAACCTCAGAAAATATGGTAAAACCTCAAACTGCTTCAAAGGAATAATTAAAAAAAAATCTCACTATATGCAACTACTCTTTGTATCCCATCTATATTAATAAAATTAGAGTTTTGTCTGTACATTGCTTAGAATTTTGAAATTTTTGGTTATTTTTACTTTTTATGCATCGCAGAATCCAAAATCGGTGTCATCTAAATTTCTTTCCCTCTGTCTGTCTGTCTCTCTGTCATTCTGTCTGTAACGCTCATGGGCCCTATTTTGTCCTCTTTTCACGGGATAACGACTTTACCTAATGGTCTAAACTTTTTTCATGTCATAGACTAGAGTGGTGTGAAGGTTCATTGCAACTTAAATTGCCTTAGCGACCTTAGGGCTTTACCCCATAGTACGTCAAAGTAGCCAAGTTGTGTTAAAATACCAATCTTTAATCTCTTTTCGCACGACAAGGGCTTTAGTAAATGATATGAAAATTTTTATTACTGTTAAATGGTGCAATTAGAACGATTTTAGCTGCTCTAAAGCATCGTTTGTCAAAAAGGCTCTGCCTTATAGTAAAAGAAATATTCAATGTTAATCTTATGGGAATATTTAATTCTACCTTTTTATCTATGCTTTTTAATCAGCTGAATTAGACAGTTTGTCATTTTCATCACAGTTGGCAACACTTAAAAAATTTTAAATACAGACTCTTTCATATCTAACCCTTTAACTTTTCACTGGCCTAAATACAGTGAGTGAAGTCAACGAATTCTTGGTTCTAAATATTAATATTAAAATAATTTATGCATATTATTACAAAATTAGTTTTGTTCCTTAAATCTTAAAATGTTTCTTATTATCATTGCAAACTAATTTTAGTTCCCAATTTATCTTTCATTGAATGTTCTGACAAAAAGAGGTGTATTTCATTAATCACATTAATTATGAAGTTAAAACCAATGAGGTTAATAAATTGCTCAATCTTTCAAGTAGTTCGGGTATAGACGGGACAATATTAATGTGAAAGAATTTAATGAGTACGGTTCTTATGAAGAAGTGCGAAAGTCGCTCACAAAACACTGATAGTACCACTGTAATTTTCATTCATCATGTTGAAGATGGAATCAGATGGTTTTAGAACATTTTTACAGAAGTTTGTTGTTGTTTTTTATTTTGTGTAAACAAACAAATATATGCTTATTTTGACATTTAAAAGGTAACTAGAGCGCTCCCCGTGACAATAAGGAAAAGTAATCCCACCATCAGTGCTTTATTTTCCTCCGTTTTTCGACAAAACTTTTTAACATGGGATGTCACTATTTTTTTAATTTTTTATACATTGGCAACACATTGGGTTTTAGGTAAGAAAGTAAAATCTAAAGACAAAAAAATTGAATTAAGTACACCTAATATCTACACTGGTGCGGTGCCTACACGTTACTGACAGGTGATGATGCGTTGTTTTACTTAACACCTTAACACCTTTTCTGAAATGGCGCTTGGTTTGGGTATTAAAATTTTAACTAATTTTGAATTTAGATTTAATTTATTTGTACATGTCTGTACATATCTTTCATGGGTAGAACAAGATATGCAGGGGTGTGGTACATTGGATTTGGCATATAACTATCGTCACATCCAATCAAGGATTCAATATTAGATTTCATAAGAATCTATTACATTTTTAACAAGTCTGAGTTTTTTTAAATCATCTATGAGTTTATACTCATAGAACTATAAAGTAAATCACCAAACGAATATAAATGTTTAATCAAACTGCAACAAAATCATTAGTAGAAATAACTTTTATCCTAAATGAGAAATCGATGTAACAAGATTTTGACAAATGTACCTGGTAGCTATTAAGCATAAAACTTGATATCTAGACACGTTAGAATGTACCAACTGAAGGCGATATATTGAATTTGAGAAATCATTGATATAATTCGTTTAATAAACTGTACACACACCCCGTGCGAAGAACGGGTAAACAGCTAGTAATCAAATAAAACCATAAAACCATGGTAAAACACATTACTCTTAATAAAAGTTGTGAATTCATTTTTAAAGAGAAACTAAATATTGTTATCATAAAGAATGTTTATTTTTAGTAACAGATTTTCCTACTCAAATGGCAAAGCTTACGACAGCAATGCAGCCGTGTCGCAAACCACAGATACAACTCTCGTCATGTCGGACATGTCTGTGGCCAACAATCAGACAACTCCTGTAGGTGAGTTGGTACTAGGGACATAGCTAGTCATAGTCAACACAATATGCAATTATTGTACATGACTGAATAAATAAATAATAACACTCCTGTCGGTGTTGATATTAGGGTGATAAAGTTAACTAATTATATCTCTATGAATGCAATTCTTGTAATTTATAAAATTTTTGTGTGAAGGTGCCTTGATTTTTATAATTGTAGTGGGTGATAAAAAACAATAATAAAGTAAAAATAACTTACAGTAGACTCCCTCTTAATCGGCCACTTCGGGACCAGGATACAGCCAGATAATAAATTGGCCGGTTAAACCGATGTTCATTTAAGAACGCCAATCCACAATTTTATATGGCCTAAATATAATTATCTTGTTATATCGAGCAGAAACATGGATATTAAATAAAAAAGAAGAAAGAAAGCTCATTGTTTTTGAAAATAAAATGTTAAGAAAGATTTTTGGAGCAGTATGTGAAAATGGAGAATGGAGAATTAGGCACAATGAAGAGTTAAGGAATCTGTATGGAAATTTTGATATCGTGGCCCACGCTAGAACTAGACGTTTGAGATGGGTTGGGCATGTCTTGAGAAGGGACAGAGGTTCATTGCTGAGAGAAGTAGGAGAAAGGCAGCCGAATGGGAGAAGACCACCAGGAAGGCCCAAGAGAAGATGGTGGGACAGTGTGAAAAAAGATATTAGAAGAGCAGGAGCAGATATTGAAGAGGCACAGGACAAGGGACAGATGGCGAGCAGTTGTTGGCGAGGCCAAAACCCTACTCGGGTATCAATGGCCATGGGAGTAAGAGTAGTAAGAGTAAATATAATTATTACTTGAAAAACGACCTTAAATACATTACTTTATATGATTTATAGATATCATCCGACACCCATGATATCCACAACAAACTTACACTAATAATTCGTTTCTTTATTGTGGTCTACTCAATAGTAGGTCCAAACACATTTACTTCCGGTGGCATTCACTTTCGTCCAGGACGTTACATTTTGAGAACGTCAATATGATATAAAGTTGAATTGAATGTTATATTAGATAAAAAAACTACGTTTCCGGCGAAACGCGGCCCGTTAAAGCGATGTTATTTTGTGTCAGGGTAGGCCGGTTAAAGCGGAGACCTGTTAAAAGGTGGCCGGTTAAGAGGGAGTCCACTGTATTTACAAAAAATTTATTAAATTTTTTAAATTTTAAATCATTTTTTAATTACTGTTTTCTATCAATGTTAAGAGCAGAAAAGAAGAGAGCATACCTAACGGCGAACAATATTATACTAGCATAATTTGTAGCGCCTTTGGCGCGACAGGAGATTGCTTGTTAAAAAAGACAAAACATCTCTTGCGATGTTGAACCTGATCAAACTTAGCATCTGTTAATTTCACAATTGCAATGGATGGTCTCTGCCAAGGGCAGATCCAGAGATTCATTTGGGGGGGGGGGGGAGGCGGTTACAGATAACACGGAATATCTTGGCCTCTGGCATTCTTCACTACTTGATTCAAATTGGTAAACATATGGTACTAAAAACAATCTGCAACGTCGTCGCTCTACTCCAATTTTTTGAGCAGTAAACAGCCATTACAGGCCAAGATATTCCGTGTTATCTGTACCAGAGATTAACCACCCCTCCCACACCATTAAACTTGAGCTAAACTACTGTCCAGAAACAAGCAGAAGAGAACAGGTCGGGCGTCGTTTAGCCAACAAAACTAAATCAACCACACCATATCAAAACACAGAATATTCTCGAACAATTAAATACCCTTGCACACCCGTAATCAACACTGTTTAAACGAGTATATAAAATTGCTCCAACAATTATTCCCTCGAATAAAAATGGTTACTGGGAGGGCTTATGTTTTTTAGATGTCACAATATTTCCAAAGGACTACTCCTGAGAGAGGAGCCGGGGTTTCCCTTCTACTTGTTGCCGGACAGTATGTTTAGGTTTGGAATAAGGAAGCCCTTATTGCTACAGAACCCCGCTATCGATGTTTTTTTTAATGCATTTATTTACAATTAATGACATCAAATTATTAAATAGGTAGCTTTAATCGTACATTTAGTTGAGGAGAAAAAAATTAACCGTGAAAATGTACTATTTTTATTGACATTAGAGGTATTAAAAGTATGAAGTCCCAAAAAACCTAAACACCTGAACTGCATAAATATATTACTCAGAAATTTTAGCTTTTTTCTTGAAAATATTAAGTTCATTAAGTGTAGACGTTTTTTTTGTGTTGTCACAAACATCCAAATACGCAAACCTTCTTCTTTAAAACTGTACTCTTACTTTTACTACGAGATTATGACTATCAACATTAGTTTATAAATCAATAATTTAAAATTAACTGAAAATCCTACCAGGTCCCAGTGGATGTAAACTGAATCCCTCATAACCATCAGGTTTCACTGATCGGTAGATTGAATCCCGGTTGGCAGTGGCTATTATCAGTGCGAGTGAATGTGGCCAATGTCGTCCCATAGTGAATAGCGATCTCAAACAAATGCAACAAGTCATACATTTAAGCAACATGAATAATTGAGAATTACGTAAGACCAAACATCTAGCTTACAGAGGATTCGTCCTAATTTTAAACGTCTGTCGACCTCATTTTGAACAATTCCTGATGGCATTATAAGCATAAATATAAAATATGACCACTATAACTACTTAAAATCACAAAATTGACACACCCAAATCGGTAAAACCTTTAAACATGATTACTTTTCTAATCAGATACCAAAGGATCATCTTCAATTTTTAGACTGTGAGCAGGGACGTATTTAAGTATTTGCCGCCTCTAGGCAGCGAAGTTTTCCGCCGCCCCCCTCCCCCCCCCCCCCATCACACACAACTTGTCAGCGCGCTCCCCGACCCCACTAACCCTAATACATGCCGTGTCAGCTGGTTTTGTAGAAAAGTAATTAGTAATTGCGTTTTAAAAATGCATCAACAAACATAATACACTTTGAGCACTTTTTAAGAACGTATTTTTTATGCGGTTTTCATTCAAAAAGTGAGTTTCATTGGATACATGCTGGAATGCAACATTGTTGAATCCAATCATAAGTCATAATCGCGCCTTACGGCGCGAAAACGGCACATGAAGACATCCATATACAAAGGGCTCTTAACTCTTAACAATATAAAAAAGAATAAAAAGGAAAAAAAGTAAGATTTTTCAAGACTATCGCAATACTTGACATATATTAATTTATATTTTACATTTGACAGAATTTATAGTTACATTTATTATTTATAGTTGTCACTAATATGTTTGTTTTAAAATAGTATACACATACAGATTTAATGGTAGCAGCTCAAATTTTGTTTTTGGATATGATCACTGACATGTTTCGCCGTGAATTCGGCATTGTCAAGTAATACAAGAACATACTATCCATCTAAGGATTGATCAAGGATCAAATCAAAGACAAACTGAATTGTATTTGTGCCGTCTGCTGTCTATTAAACCTTGACCAATCCTTCGATGGATAGTATGTTCTTGTATCACTTGACAATGCCGTATTCACGGCAAAACATGTAGTAATAATATCCAACAACAAAAATATCGAGGACAATTTAAGTAAAATTAATTTTTCAACATACACCATCTACTGTAAACAAATATTATAAAATAATTACGATTTTTTTTTAGCATTTTCCACTTCATTATTCTACTTGCCATTTTTATGATTTAGCTATGTATTTATCTTTTGATCGGCGGTCGCGAGATTTTACGATCTGCAGTCGCGTTTTGATTGGGGATCACAAGCGTCTCTGGTTAGCAATCTTGATCAGAGCGGCTTGATCGGTGATCGCGAGCGTCTCCATAATTTTTTTATACATTTTAAGACTAGAAGGCAAATTCAAGACTAATTCCAGACTTTTCAAGACCATTGTTAAATTCAATAATAATTCAAGTCTTTCCAGGTTTTCAAGACTACTATAGGCACCCTGTGTAAATTCATATACTTGGAGACAACCATTTAAATTAAACACTTTAACTCACGATTATGCATTACAAGTTGGTAGAAAACACAATTGAAGTATAGGCTACGTAATACAGACCACAATGTTTACATTGGCGATTGGCGCCTGACGCTGCCGCTGCCTAGTATAGCGTACGAAGTTTACACGGGAGGGCAAAAACCCACGGCCGCGACCGCGAGCAACGATGCGACATTAGTTCGCCAGACTATACCAATTAATAGGAAAAGTGCGGCACGGAAAACTCAGCACAGCCGTGTAGTGAATAAATTATTGACTCTTAGTTTTAACTTTAAGGCGTTCTTGAATAATTTTATACTTAATTAAAGTATTTTAAATAGCCGAATTGTTGTTCTCAAAATTATATGCTTAAAGTTATTTTTTAACTACACTTTTAAACTATTTATTCAACCAAATTTTGCCGCCCCCTTAAATTTGCCGCCCTAGGCGCGCGCCTAGTCCGCCTATTCGGAAATATATCCCTGACTGTGAGCCAAGGGTAAGTTAAATATTTTGGTTAGTGTTCATGATAGGTATATTTCATTTTCTGAGGGTGGCTGTGTTTTTGGTTGTATTTTACTTGTAACCCAACCTATAAATTTAAGATGGATACAAATTTATAATATGTTACAATCAATAAAAAGCTATGCCATAATACTCAATAAGGTTAGAGTGCTTAAAAGATGGGATGTTGTGGCCATCTATGATTTTTGCCATTTTACTGGCAGGAGATAGTCCAACTAACTGTACAAAAAACCAAACTAACCACAAAAAACCACCCTCTTTGCTACCACTGCTATTTCACTGGCGGCTGAATTCCATGGTTTCGTGATGCCACATAATAACATTCATCAATCGTTATACTATAATGACGGAATACTAGAGTCTGTTAGAACGAATGTCTTTCAATTCACATTAAATAAAGGGATTATAACCCATTCATGAAAAATTATTATAAAATTATATTTTCTTGACAGTTTCAATTTTAAATTTTGTAACATTTGATCTTGTTACTGCTGTTCTTAACCGATCAATACATAATAATTTATAGGGGTTCAGGTGGGGGAGGCTGCACCTATCGCCCCTTTCCCTCGGATCCACCCCTGTTTTCTGTATGTTTCAGGGTTAGTCTCCTCCTTTGCTTCTTACACTAATAATGTTCACTTTTACACTCTTAATTAATTTAAATCTTGAAATGTACTTATTCCCATTCCTTTACAGGAGAAGACGGGTACCTGATCAGTCGAGACCATGAGTGGCATAACCGGGATCGTGGCGAGTACAAGGACACAGGTCTGCGACCCGTCTACACGCAGGACCTCATCTGCTGGGGCTTCCAGGTGGCTAGGGGAATGGAGTACCTCGCGTCGAGGAAGGTAAGGACACAGGCCTGCGACCCGTCTACACGCAGGGCCTTATCTGCTAAGGCTTCCAGTGGCTCGGGGCATGGAGTACCTGGAGTCTAGAAAGGTAAGGACACAGGCCTGCAACCCGTCTACACGCAGGACCTCATCTGCTGGGGCTTCCAGGTGGCTCGGGGAATGGAGTACCTGGCGTCGAGGAAGGTAAGGACACAGGCATGCGATCCATCTACACGCAGGACCTCATCTTCTGGGGCTTCCAGGTGGCTCGGGGCATGGAGTACCTGGCGTCGAGGAAGGTAAGGACACAGGCCTGCGATCCGTCTACACGCAGGACCTCATCTGCTGGGGCTTCCAGGTGGCGCGGGGAATGGAGTACCTGGCGTCGAGGAAGGTAAGGACACAGGCCTGCGACCCATCTACACGCAGGACCTCATCTTCTGGGGCTTCCAGGTGGCGCGGGGAATGGAGTACCTGGCGTCGAGGAAGGTAAGGACACAGGCCTGCGATCCGTCTACACGCAGGACCTCATCTTCTGGGGCTTCCAGGTGGCTCGGGGCATGGAGTACCTGGCGTCGAGGAAGGTAAGGACACAGGCCTGCGATCCGTCTACACGCAGGACCTCATCTTCTGGGGCTTCCAGGTGGCTCGGGGCATGGAGTACCTGGCGTCGAGGAAGGTAAGGACACAGGCCTGCGATCCGTCTACACGCAGGACCTCATCTTCTGGGGCTTCCAGGTGGCTCGGGGAATGGAGTACCTGGCGTCGAGGAAGGTAAGGACACAGGCCTGCGATCCGTCTACACGCAGGACCTCATCTTCTGGGGCTTCCAGGTGGCGCGGGGAATGGAGTACCTGGCGTCGAGGAAGGTAAGGACACAGGCCTGCGATCCGTCTACACGCAGGACCTCATCTTCTGGGGCTTCCAGGTGGCGCGGGGAATGGAGTACCTGGCGTCGAGGAAGGTAAGGACACAGGCCTGCGACCCGTCTACACGCAGGACCTCATCTGCTGGGGCTTCCAGGTGGCGCGGGGAATGGAGTACCTGGCGTCGAGGAAGGTAAGGACACAGGCCTGCGACCCGTCTACACGCAGGACCTCATCTGCTGGGGCTTCCAGGTGGCGCGGGGAATAGAGTACCTGGCGTCGAGGAAGGTAAGGACACAGGCCTGCGACCCGTCTACACGCAGGACCTCATCTTCTGGGGCTTCCAGGTGGCGCGGGGAATGGAGTACCTGGCGTCGAGGAAGGTAAGGACACAGGCCTGCGACCCATCTACACGCAGGACCTCATCTGCTGGGGCTTCCAGGTGGCGCGGGGAATGGAGTACCTGGCGTCGAGGAAGGTAAGGACACAGGCATGCGATCCGTCTACACGCAGGACCTCATCTTCTGGGGCTTCCAGGTGGCTCGGGGAATGGAGTACCTGGCGTCGAGGAAGGTAACGACACAGGCCTGCGATCCATCCACACGCAGGACCTCATCTTCTGGGGCTTCCAGGTGGCTCGGGGAATGGAGTACCAGGCGTCGAGGAAGGTAAGGACACAGGCCTGCGATCCGTCTACACGCAGGACCTCATCTTCTGGGGCTTCCAGGTGGCTCGGGGAATGGAGTACCTGGCGTCGAGGAAGGTAAGGACACAGGCCTGCGACCCATCTACACACAGGACCTCATCTTCTGGGGCTTCCAGGTGGCTCGGGGAATGGAGTACCTGGCGTCGAGGAAGGTAAGGACACAGGCCTGCGATCCGTCTACACGCAGGACCTCATCTTCTGGGGCTTCCAGGTGGCTCGGGGCATGGAGTACCTGGCGTCGAGGAAGGTAAGGACACAGGCCTGCGATCCATCTACACGCAGGACCTCATCTTCTGGGGCTTCCAGGTGGCTCGGGGAATGGAGTACCTGGCGTCGAGGAAGGTAAGGACACAGGCCTGCGATCCGTCTACACGCAGGACCTCATCTTCTGGGGCTTCCAGGTGGCTCGGGGAATGGAGTACCTGGCGTCGAGGAAGGTAAGGACACAGGCCTGCGATCCGTCTACACGCAGGACCTCATCTTCTGGGGCTTCCAGGTGGCTCGGGGAATGGAGTACCTGGCGTCGAGGAAGTTAAGGACACAGGCCTGCGATCCGTCTACACGCAGACCTCATCTTCTGGGGCTTTCAGGTGGCTCGGGGAATGGAGTACCTGGCGTCGAGGAAGGTAAGGACACAGGCCTGCGATCCGTCTACACGCAGGACCTCATCTTCTGGGGCTTCCAGGTGGCTCGGGGAATGGAGTACCTGGCGTCGAGGAAGGTAAGGACACAGGCCTGCGATCCGTCTACACGCAGGACCTCATCTTCTGGGGCTTCCAGGTGGCTCGGGGCATGGAGTACCTGGCGTCGAGGAAGGTAAGGACACAGGCCTGCGATCCGTCTACACGCAGGACCTCATCTTCTGGGGCTTCCAGGTGGCTCGTCGAATGGAGTACCTGGCGTCGAGGAAGGTAAGGACACAGGCCTGCGATCCGTCTACACGCAGGACCTCATCTTCTGGGGCTTCCAGGTGGCGCGGGGAATGGAGTACCTGGCGTCGAGGAAGGTAAGGACACAGGCCTGCGATCCGTCTACACGCAGGACCTCATCTTCTGGGGCTTCCAGGTGGATAGGGGAATGGAGTACCTGGCGTCGAGGAAGGTAAGGACACAGGCCTGCGATCCGTCTACACGCAGGACCTCATCTGCTGGGGCTTCCAGGTGGCTCGGGGAATGGAGTACCTGGCGTCGAGGAAGGTAGGCTGATGGGACAGTTGACACCATGAAATAGCCATCACACAGGCATAGCGAATTTCCAATAGAATTCTAGTGATATCTTCATTTTTACCTTATATATCACACAGTATATTTACAGGGATGTACAGGATATTTCCAAACTATCGATCCAAACATCACCAGGTTACGCCTTCATTATGTAATCTAATCCTATGTAATGTAATCCTATGTTGCTTAATTTTATAACAGTCTGTATGTATTTTTTTTCCAGTAAGTATTGTTTTCTCAGTAATGGGTTAAGATGTAAGAGTGAAATTTTACATGGTAGTTTATTTTAGTTACTTGCATTTTAAATTAAATTTAAAAAATATATGTTATAGCAAAATATATATTTTTTCAAAATGGAAACCTTTACAATCATGTAACAAGTTACAAACAATACTTAGGAATGTTTAAATATTATAGAAATTTTATTTCTATAATATTTCACTCACGGTGTGGGTGAGTCGGTGGCGTAGTGGTTAGCGCGCCGGACTTCGGAACCATGGCAGCGATGTCGTGGGTTCGAATCCGCGTTCTGCCAGTGACTTTTATCAGTACCTTTCACCTTGTACTGTAGCGGCTACCCCCTACTTTGTCTAATACGCTCCACGCACAGATCAATAATCTATGTGGACGGGGCAAAGTAAGGCAAAAAGAGGCCTGCCAACCTCTTTAAAAAAAAAAAAAAAAAAAAAAAATTTCTCAACCAACACAGCATATAAGTCTGGCAAATACAAATAAAAATATTTTCAAGAAGAAAAATCTCATAAATCATGATTTTATTATTTAAAGCACTTTTAATAAAAGTACTATCAGTTAATTGTTTGTATTCCAAATGTACATTTTTTGGGAGGGTCCCTTAGCTCCGAATCCCTTAGCTCCGATGAACGTTAATTTTCTCAGTTCTCCGACAACAGCGATCACTCATAGCTCCGAAAACTGCTGTCCGTCTGTCCTAAATACATTTTCCCGCAGTTCCGATGCATTCGGTTGAAATCCCTTAGCTCCGATAGTGTAAATCACTCATAGCTCCGATAGAATGAACGCGATGCGTAGGAGAGGCGAGTTGTAGTAAGTAGGGGCGGTAGTAGTAGGGGCGGCCACCGCTCGTGGCCTCTCCCCCCAACTCCACCGTTATCCCCTCTCCAGCCATCTGCGCTCCGCTACGCGCCGCTTGGCCCATGGCCGGTTATCGCTCAGCGGTAGTGATGGGTTACTTTCAGCAACCGGTTTTTCACTCAGTGGTTTTAGGATTCACCCAGTTCTTTTAGCCTGAATGATTCGCCTGAACGAGAACCGGGCTAAAGTTCTCGGTTCGTGCGCCTGGAAGAGAATCACAAGTTGTTTTAGACTGAAAGATTAATGTGATTGTGAACTAAAGTACTAGGTGAAATAGCCTGGTTCGTTCGTTTGACTTTTACCTGTGTTCGCACAGTGGCTTGTAATTAAAAAAAACCCCAATTTTTACTATGATGTTTCTAAAATTCATAAATTGTTTAACATTTCAAAACCAAAAGTTAATACTTATAAGTTTTTACAGCAATAAATATTTTTCTATGGTATATTTTTTAAAGTAGGCTAGTTAATCAGAAACACCTATCGGTTCAGGTTAAAAACCTACGTCAATCGGTTTCCTCAGTTAGGTTTAGCAGTTCGACGGTGCCCATTTTGTAGGGCAATATCCATTGGATATTTTGAGATTTTCGAAAATTTTTAGCGTTGTCATATTTTTGTACAGAGATTTAACACTATTTTTTCATTAAATCTTGAAATTAGACATATTTTGCCTTTCATTTCCTAGCTTAGAGACTACACCTTAGATTTTATTCATTGTAAGCGTAAGCACCATACGCTACATTTCGAAGATAACTATCATATGAATTTTCATCATTTGTATCATAACTATGACATATATTATTCTACTTTAGAAGGTAGTTTGGCGTAAAGAAATTGCCCATTCTATGGGAGAATGTCAAAATCCTATAATACAATGCGAGAAATATCTGTGGCGATGTATTATTCATCAAGCTTGTTTAATCGACCTTGTAGATTTTGGTCAAAAATTTCATTTAGAGTGTACAAAAATAATTTTTTGAGGGGGTCAGTCCTGGCGGACGTTGCTGAAACTACCGGAGCACAGTTCGTTCCTGGTTGGTTCCATTCCAGTCAACTGAGTTGTGACGCGGCTGGCGGAGGGATGTAGTTCCACAACTGCTGCCACTAAATCCATTCATGTTTTCTCGTGTCACTCTAGTCCGCCTTTTAGTGTAGTAAAATTAGTCGGGAAAAATGAAATAATTTTTGGAAATCTAATTTCTTTTGAAATGTGTTCTATGGCATCCCCTGACCTTCCTCCGAAAAGTCCCCTGAAATGAAATCCCATGTGGGGATCATGCTCAAAATTGAGGGGTTGGCCTATAAGGAGTTAAAATAAATTTTGATATTAAGCATACTAAATTTGAATTAGTTCCAGAAGGTTTATAAATATCAAATTGAAGGTCTTAAAATGTAGAGCACAATGCCGTAAACCCGACCTAAATATAATGGTCTAGAGAAAAATGGCAGACGTTCAAAATTTTAGAATAAAATATACTATCAAAATTTTGAAATGCAATAACTTCTGACATAGGCTATTTGACCTTTTGAGGTCTGGTTTTTGGCTATGTACTCCCATTATTAAGACCTTTAAAATTATGTATAGCATGACTATAAGAAAAAAATTTCAACACTCCCTCTTTGGGACGTCCATATAGAGGGTGGTTCAAGGCTAATTTATTTATTTATTTATTTATTTATTACATGTCATTACATCATACAAATGATAGGACATACAGTCAGTACAATACAGAAAACAATACAAGTATAAGAAATATCTTAAAATAAACCAAACAACTTATAATGAATTATAAAATAGTTCAATTCTTTAATCAGAACTCATATCTCTGTCTAAGTATTCAGCAATTGAATAAAAATTTTTTGTCTTCAACCAGGCTCTCAGGGTGGTCCTGAATTTAAAAGAATTTTCAATATTTTTCAAATGTAATGGTAATTTGTTGTGTATTTTTGGACCTGAATACTGAGGAGACAAATGAAATTTTTCTAATCTGTGCCTTACTGGTTTAATATTGTCTCTATGTCTTGTGTAATAATTATGGACAGGCTGATCACTGAGTGAGGATAGATTGTTTTTCACCCAACATGCAATTTCCAATATATAATGGTCATAAAACGTTAAGATTGAAAATTTTTGAAAAATATCTTTACAAGAAGTTCTAGGGGACACTTTGGCAATAATTCTTAGTGCTTTCTTTTGTAATTTAAATATTCTTTTTGAATGACAGGAGTTACCCCAGACCAAAATTCCATATGTCATTATTGATGAAAAATATCCATGATAAGTTATCAATTGAGTTTTCAAATCAACAACTTGCCTTATTACACGAAGTGAAAAGATACAGCTATTCAAACGTTTAACTAAATTATCTACTTGTGGTTCCCAGTTTAAGTTTTGGTTGATTGTTATGCCCAGAAAATTTACATTTTTCTGCAGAGATATTTGAAAATTAGATATTGTAATAAGGTCACTATTATTCTTATTATTTGAGCTAAATTTTACTATCTGAGTTTTATCCTCATTCATGACCAATCCGTTTGCCTGGAACCAGTCACCCAATGCCTGTATCTCCCTGTCCAGTGTGCACCACAGGGTGTCAGGACTGGGCCCCATACAAAGTAGCATTGTATCATCTGCATACTGAAAGATATCCATATTTGAGATTAGTGAAAGGTCATTGACGTATACAATGAACAAGCAAGGGCCCAGGATTGACCCCTGCGGAACTCCACATTGTATTTTTTTCCAAATTGAATATGCAGTTTGATTATTTTTAGTTAATTTTGTCCTTTGAAATCTATTTGTTAAATATGATGAGAGCCATCTATGTTCTTTTCCCACAATGCCAATTTTATTCAATTTATCAATCAGGATATTATGGTCAACACAGTCAAAAGCCCTGGATAGATCACAGAGAACACCCACTGCCCTCTGAGATCCATCCAGAGCCTGTGCAACACAGTTAATTACTTTAGCCATTGATGTTTGACTATTAAGTCCTTTACGAAAACCAAATTGAGCCTTATTTAAAATATTATTTTCTTCCAAAAAAGTTCTTAATTGAATCTCCATTGCTTTTTCAAATATTTTAGAAAAAGAAGGTAGCAAAGCAATAGGACGATAGTTTTCTATATTGTTGATATCATTCTTCTTATGTAGTGGTTTTATTTCAGAATATTTAAGATTTTTAGGGAAAATTCCTTGCTCCAATGACTGGTTAATAAGTTGACACAATGGTTCCTGCACTAAATCAATGACATGTTTGATTGCAAATAAAGGTATTTCATCCCACCCTGAGGCCTTGGTATTCTTTAAAGAAAATAATATTTTTCTAACATCCACAGGTTTAATCATATTAAATTTAAAAACAGTGTTATTATCTCTACCAGGAGCCATGAAGCTTATTGCCTTTTCCTTATTTGGGTTGGATCGTACCTTGTTTTTTACATCTAAAAAATAATCATTAAATCTGTTTGCTAGTGTTTTCTGTACACCTTCATTATTTGTTCTTGATATATTTTCAATTTGATATGGAATTTCGTTTTCTCTCCTGTTAAGACCTAATTCTTTATGCACAACAGCCCAAGTAGCTTTAGTTTTGTTTTCTGATTTTTTAATAAAAATTTCATTTGATCTCTTTTTTGAGAGTGCAATAACTTTATTAAATATTGTCTTATATCTTTTAAAATATTCTAAAAATTTTGGGCATTTATTCCATTTAGATTCTGAATGTAATTTGCGTTTCCTCTCTGAGGATATTTTTATCCCTAAGGTTACCCAGTTCTTTTTCAAAGTTTGTTTGGTAGTAGTTTTACTTGGTTTTAAAGGAAAAGCATTGTTGAAATTTAAGAGGAAGTTTTCTAGGAAACTATCTATTTAAGCTTGGATCCATAAAAGGATTTAACTTCCATGGAGATAACTGTAAATTTTCTCTAAATATTTTTAAATTTTCTTGACAAAAACTACGTCTAAAAGTAGTCTTAGATTTTTTTACATTTGCTATATTAATATCTGCTAAAGACAGCAATAAAGCTTCATGGTCAGGCTTCCCTGCACAAATTACTTTTTTTATTGTTTGATCACTAAAAAATCTTTGGTTGGAAAATATGTTGTCTATACATGTTTTAGATTTTAGAGTAATTCTTGTAGGAACAACAAAATGATACATTAGACCATGCTGTTCACAAATATATTGCAACTGTTTTGATCTTTTGTCATCCTTAAGAAAATCTATGTTATGATCCATAGCAATCACAACATTTTTTGATTTGATTTCCAATGAAATCTTATCCAACATGCTGTCAAATTTTTCTAAAAAGGCTTTATCTATGTCTACATTTGGGATACGATAAATAGAAACAAAAAGTGTTTTCCAATGGCCAACTTCAATAAAGCTGCCCTCAAAATAATTTTCTTCATTAAAAATTTTTAAATCGCTTCTAACTTTAAAGTCAATTTCTTTTGAGAGCAATAAAGCTGAACCCCCCCTTGTTTTGTTCTTCCTGCAGAAAAAATCCCCAATTTTGAAATCCTCTAGCTTATTTAAAAGAGAAATATTGAAGTCATGAAGCCAGTGCTCATTCAAAGATATGATTTTAATATTTCTGTCAAAGTTGTCAAGTAATAATAACAAATCATTGAAGTTATATACATAGCCTTGAATGTTTAAATGTAAAATCCAGGGTTGCTTATTTATTTTATTAGACATTTTGCAGTGTAGGTTAATTTTGTTGGAGACATGATGCAACGGTGAGATATTTACAGTATTTTTAAAGGTGGAAAAAGTGACATGTTCCCTAAAAAACTCCTGGACTCATTTATACCATTGCTCAATCCAGATTCAAACATTAGACTTTCATTAATACTATCATTAACTATAACATGATTTAAGCTACTATACTCTAATGTGTGGGTACTATACGCTAATGTGATGGGCATATGTCAAGCTATCCCTATTTGCCAAGGTAATTGTACAAGCAAACGTTTGCCGCAAACCGGACCTCAAAAGGTCAAGTATTTCTATTATTATTACATTTTTAAGCGTTTGGATTAAAATTTGATTTTTATTCTAAGTTTGACAGGCTGCCATTTTCGACTCAAGCAACCATTTGAGATGGGATTTGCGGCATTGAATTCTACTACTTAAGAGCTTTAATTTGATATACATAAACCTATTGGTCGATTAAAGACTTTTTTCTGACTCCACGTGGGCCATCCCATCATTTTTAAGCATGTTGCCCACTGGGGATTTCAGGGGACTTTTCTGAGGGAGGTCAGGGGATGACATAGAACACATTTCATCAAAAATTGGCTGTCCAAAAATTTTTTCATTTTCCAGCCATATTTTGGCTTAATTTTACTACACTATTTGCCTATCTTCTCCTTCCGTGTACAGATAACACGGAATTTCTTGGCCTCTGACATACTTCACTACTGGATTCAAATTTGTAAAAAAAGTGGGACTAAAACAGTCCAACTTTGTTGTTCTACCCCAATTAATTGTTTTACCTGAAAAATACACAGGTGTAAGTTATTACGTTTTAGTTACGTGTATGCCTACTGCCCTACCTCTGATGATCACTCAATGTGTTGTTGTCACGTGCTAAATGATTTTTAAATTCTTTAATTTTACTGAAATGACGAAACAAATTAGCCTACGACCACATTACATTCCATTTATTTGCTCCCGTTTTTTATTACACGATTAAAATTCAAAATTGTATTTTTTAAATATTTCAGATAGTTGCTTGAAACACAAACTCACTTTAAGTGCTTATTTTTAAGGTGGGTAGACCTATGACTGATCAGCGAGTGTGATGCTTTATTTATAAACAATCAAATGTACATTTCGATTTCATAAGTTTAACTGAACGCCTTTGCTCTTGTTTAAGTTGTATTTCAAACTGAAATGACCTCTTCTATGCTAAACTTATTATGTTATCGTAATGAATTCTGAATAAAAATTACGTTCACGCAATTTAGTCTTCAAAAGAAGTAACAATATAGTGAAGAAATATTATTTTATGTCCAAAACCATAAAATGTTTAGTTTAAAACTGGTGAAATAAAATTAATGAAAATAAAATAATAAATAATAAAAATTAATAAAAGTTAATAAACATTATGAGCCTCAAAATGAAAAGAAGGATAAAAACAAAAGGCGTCTATTGCCCGTTTTGTAACCAGTATAATCCCAAGTTATTTATTTTAAATTAAGTGCAGCTGTTCATTGTTGCGAGTGAACGTAGCAAACTAGCTCAAATGAAGAGCAAAAAATTATTCAGGTTGGTATTGCAAAGAAAATTGAACAACGGCCTTAAAATAAATGATTTGAACACAAATCTTCAAAACTCTATGGCTGACAGGGTTATAATTTTTCATACACGTTCCTCTTTGTGCTCCTCATAGGTGCTCACTAAGAAACGGGTTTGCAAAGTTCCTTTGGGACTCCACCCCACAGAACTTTAGAGTTAAATAAAATTCATATGGAAGAATATTTATTTGCTTTTTAAAGATATTTCATTATGTATGATATTAAATTACAACCGCCGGCGAAGCCGGAACAGCTATAGAAAATAGTAGTTTTATTATAGGCCTGATGGGAAATAAATGGCTTTATATTTCATCCATATTAATGTAGCCTGATTAAATTTAGTGTGTAGCCTACATTCAGAAGGGAGGGGAAGAATATAAGCTTGAAACACTCCTATGATAGAATTAACCTAAATACTTTTACCAATTCTTTTTATAGTGAAATAAAACAAAACACTGTGTTATAAATTCTCTGACTTTCCAAGTCTGCTTTGATGGATTTATACTACTGTAATTTTTTACTGTGATTTATGTACTGTATTTTTAATCTTCTTCCCCATTAACTACGGAAATTTTTTTGGCACTGAAAATACAGATTTTTTTCAGGTTCCTCAAATGTTTGGCACGAAGGTGTTTGGGGTGATTTTGATTCATCAAGATTTTGCAAAGTCGCTTCCTTCTGTTAATATAATACATTTAAATAGTTTATGTCACATAAAAAACTATGCATATATTTAATGGGTTCAAAAAAATTAATATAAAAGTAAATTTCATTTCAAATATAAATTAATTGTATACAACAAACGTTTTTGAAAGTGCCTTTGTAACTAGGGAGGATAAGGTTAGTAAATTGTGTTTACCATTTTGCTGTTTGCGACTGACTGGCCAAACATTTGTAAAGAATCGTTAAAATAAAAAAAAATAAAAAATAACAATTGAATTGTTGATTTTTATTGCCAAGTGGAAATTTTAAATTTTTTTAAGTGAAAAAATATATTGCATCAAAATAAAGTTTTATTTAGAATTGATAGACTTTTTCCAGAAACTAAACATTTTCATTTAACCGAGAATACTAATTTTTTTACACATTAACAATCAATCAAAGAGGTGTGTAGAGTTGTAGAGAAAGAAATACACGTTGAGTAAATATGGAAAGATTATATTTATATCACACAAAATTAATAAAGACTTAGAAAAATTTTAGAACTAAATAAAAAAACATTTACAATGTTGACAAAATCTTAAAGAAATCGATGCACATCCCCCGGCAAAACGGACAACGGTTGTTCCTACCGTTGTCCATTTGTGCGATCACCTCTGCGCAGTTGTCACAGACACAGAGGTGACTGCAAGGGATGGCTGCATTGGTGGCCGGCCCATCTAAACAGACTTATCGCGCCACCTGCGTCAGTAACAGTAATAACAATGTCGGTAATGTAGTTCAACTAGCTCACTCCACTTCCGCCAAGTTTGAAGATTAGTTCTCGAATTTATTTCACTACACAATCTACACCCCTGCGAACTTTTCCAACCATCTTAGCTTGTTCAATCAAGTGTGAATTTCAATTTGAATTGTGTGAAAATCGTTAGGAATGATGTTTACACTTTTTTTAAGAAATACAAAACTAATTTATAATATTAACCAATTGTGCCTTTATAGGTAAAGCGGTCTATCCACAGAGAGTAATTTCAAATACAAACCCTCACTTTAAATAATTTTTTTTAGTTTTACACGGTTTTTAAGAACACTTTACAATTTGATCTTGTACGCGTAATTTTAGCAGTTTAGGGAATATTTGCTGTTGAAATTTAGATATTCTTCATTAGAATAACACGGAACAAATTTACAATTTTTCTCTGAGCATTTTATATTAAGCAAAAATGTCTCGGCACAAAAATGCCTTAGACTCTTTTAAATGCGTTTCTAACAAAATTTTCCAGTTTGGTCCAAAATGTTTTTTATTAAATAAATAACATGACGGATATTAATGAACATGTATTTAAATGTTTAGTAAAACTAATCACGTGATAATTGATGTTTTATGATGGTACGTTATTTTAAATGAGGTTCTTAGACATTTACATGTTTGTTGGTAAGTTATGTCCATATGTAAAATGTTTAGATTTTACTGATGTTTTTAAGATGTTCAAAATGATTTTAAGATGTTCAATTTTACTCCGTGAAAACATTGATTTTGCATTAAAATCAAAGCAAATTAAGGCCGTTTTAACAGCAAAGTCAATGGGCAAGGAGTAAAATCGCAATAACTCCGTTATTTGCTATTAGATCCTTACAAACTTGGTACCATTGGTTAGATAATTACATTTGTCAACTATTTTGTGTCTTGTACAATTTTTATAAAATTTACAGATTTTGAGATATTTGAGTTTTAAAATTTGAAATGGCCGCCATTTTGAAAATATAAAGTGGAAAAAAATAATTTTTTTCCTGACAATGTACATTGGTATGATAAAGATTCATACCAAATATGATTTTAATAGAACCATCCGTTACGGAAATAAAAATTATCAAGTGAAAAAAAAAAAAAACATAACGGCTGTGTGAGTAACTAAAGACTTCCGGACAATTTAAATATGATATTTTGATATATTTCTAACCCAGGAACAATGCCCTGAAATATTGGTAGGGAGTTCTGAAACACCCTGTATATCTTTGATTTGCCATCTATATATATATATATATATATATATATATATATATATATATATATAAAAAATACTTGATGCCCTTTTTTTGTTAACACTACTCCTCCCTTATTCCTGGACCGATTTTAAAGTTTGAGGTGTCAAAAGAATGGTCTCAGTTCGTAGTTTTGCAATAAGGTTTCAGATTTTTTATATTTTAATTCTGAAGCCCACGGGAAGCCCTTAAAGTTCGTTTTTTGTCCATAAGATTAACATGGGAAACATTTTTTATTAAATTACAAAATAAAACAGCTGTTGATAATAAAACAAACAAACACATGTTAAAAGCTAGCTGAATAGAAGCAGTTGAACTACTGGTACTGAAATATCAACACAATTACATACTTTAATACAAGGAGTGTCTATTGTATGAAAAAAATTATGTGTTTTACACCTTTTCCCTTAAAACGTAGCATTTAGATTTTGCTTGAACTTTGTAATTATGTGTATTTGGACACAAAAATAAGTTAAGTAAATTAACCCCATAAAAATTCATTCATAAAAACACTCTGTTTATGGCTGCATCACATCTGGTAAAAAGGTAAAAATTGTACTAGGCGGAACTCTAAATAACAAAAACAACTACTCTAAATAACAAAACCACCCTTTGTTTTAGGTATATCGAAGCGTAATTTCCAGGTTTGTTCACGAGGTGATTGCTTTCTGTAGTCTTGTATCTGATTTTTTTACTAAGGGTGTTATAATATATTATAAGTTCTATATCTATCTATAAGTTCATCAAACTTTTGTAAAGGCATTCGCATCACCCTCTGAAAATCAGGATATTCCACTCTCAACTTAATAGCGTACAGATGAAGCTCCAAGTTCCTCTCTTTGAAAAAAAACAGGGTCTCACCCACCATCTCCTCTGTCTCCCACTAACCATTTTCTTGCACAACTCGAAAATTGTATTTCTTTAATTTTTTTCTTTGAAATACCTCTGGAGGACATTTTAAAATCTTGTTATTCCTTTTTATTGTTAAAACAAAAGTACCACGTTTACAGAGCCTTGCTCGTTGGTTTTAATTCAGTTCTGATACAGTGTCACGGTAATAGAGCTATTGAATTTCCCCAAACAACCAACTATATACCTCTTCACAGTTAACACACTCATCACAGGAGCTAGTAGAAGCTAGCTTGCTGTTGGCTAGCTAGTCAATCCAAAAATTAATTTTGTAAACAAATAACAATTTATTTAGTTCATAAGTATATTTATATTTATTATATTTAATTTATAAGTAAGCAATAAGTGATTTTAAAAAGTAACTAAGTACTAAGTAATATTTTGTATTAAAATATTTGAAGAAAGACGAACGGCTACCGAATTTCTACCGAAGAAATGCAGAAAAAGAAGTGTGAGCTAAGCTAAACTACTCTGACGCTATCAGACACGTGGTGAGCGGCATCGTGGCTCGATCACCTACGCCGCCGCTGCATCGGGGACGGAGAAAGGTTCTTGTATGCGCGTGCGAGCGAGCGACGCTGACCCGCCGTGCCGCGCCGGCCGCGCCACCAATGCCGCCATCTTGCCTTGGCAGCGTATCCATGTGGTGGTGGGAGCGGAGGGGGAGAAGAGCGGGCGTGAGGAGAGTGAGGGGGTGTAGGGGAGATGAGTAGGAGGGAGGGGGGATATCCATTCATCGGAGAACTGGGAATCGGAGCTAAGAGAATATTCTTGTTTAAAATATTTGTTTTCCGAACAACAGCAATAGTCCCAGTTCTCCGATGAATTAGCGAGAGAATACCAATTGTCCGAAAGTATTCGGAAAATTGGGACTCAACACGCTATCGGACAACTGGGATATTTACATCATCGGAGCTAAGGGATTCGGAGCTAAGGGACCCCACGCATTTTTTCACATTTGCTTCATCAAGGTCATGAACAAAATCTTGTTGGGAAATATGTATTAATAAATTATTTAGTTGCCCTACTGGTACTTCTGTTGACCGATTCAATTATTTTGCAGGTGTTACATGGGGATCTTGCTGCTAGAAACATCTTGTTGGCAGAAGATAATGTGGTCAAAATTTGTGATTTTGGCCTGTCAAAGAGTGTGTACAAATATAGTGACTACAAGAAAAAAGGAGAGGTTAGTATTTTAGTAAGAACTAAAATATTGAAATTAAAGTAATTGACCAAACATTTATTTGTTTCATGAATTTTCGCAGAACATTGTAAGTACTCTTATCATTAAAATGAAGTAAACATGAAAATTATGAGAGGATATTGAAAAGTTAATAACTGTAAATTACTGGCACTCTTGGAAAGATCATAAGAAGACCTCCACTTCTTTTTTACTGTAAATTTTTTTGGTTTTTTTGTGTTGGATAAAATCTTAAATATATTCATGAATAATTTTATTTTTGAACATTTTTTTAAGATTATGACCAGGTTTACTACCCACAATTCTACTGGAACGATATATATTAAGGTATAAAAACAGTCTGATGTTATAAAAATGTAAAGCTAGAAAACTTTTATTTCAGTAGTTTTTGTTTTTAAATTAATATTATATTGAACTTGCCTAATACAAAATCCATACCTAACATATAATTTGTAAGAAAATTTCTATAAAAAATAATCTGTCAAATTATAAGTACTAAACTATTCCATTGAACTGTGACAACATTCACTGTTTATGTAACTCTATGGGTTTATAAAAAAGAATGTGTGAAAACCTCCTCCAAGTAATAAGTTGTTAAAAGTCCATAAAAATTAAATTTAGGATTTATTGAAAATAAAATTAATTTACGAGATCTCGTTACTTTTAACACAGTGTTGATGGAAGAGTTAAAAGGATCTGAGCATCAATTTGATTTTTATGCTGACTTATTGATCCGCTCTATCATCCTATATACTATATCACATATTGGAGGTGAATATGCAGTATATTGGATGTCAAGTGCAAAGGGAAAGAAATAACAATTAAGTTATGACTTATCGGATATAGTAGAGAAGTTTGTAGCTTTAGCCTGTTTCTGTGCCAAGGGTCCGCTGCCAGTAAAGTGGATGGCGCTGGAGTCAATCAGAGACCGAGTGTTCTCCACACAATCGGACGTCTGGTCGTACGGAATCACTCTGTGGGAACTGTTCTCCCTGGCGTGCACTCCGTATCCTGGTAATGTGGCTGCGTTAAAAGTTATAAAATGATTTTAAGATATACCTATCCAGTTTTATTTCTAAATGTTTTGTCGTTTGTAGGTTCTATAGTTTTCTATCATAAAACTTAAGTTAATTTATTTAATTAATATTACAGGGTGACCACAAAGGGTTTATTGGGGTTTAAAAATTTAATCATCTGCTTTGAACTATAAATAAAGTTACAGACCAGTTTCTTTGCTGTCCTTATTTTCAAAAGTATATTAGAAAATTGTAAACCAACAGTTAATAGAATTTTTAGAAAAAAAAGAAACATCAGTTTCTAGATAAAGAGCAGCATGGGTTTAGACCTAGAAAAAAGCAATAAATAACGGGAATACACCAAAAGGACTGTTCATTGATTTGTCAAGAGCATTTGACAGTGTAGAGCATGAAAAACTAATTTCACCAAAGAAAACTCTGGGCATTGAAGGGAAAGAAATAAAATTGCTTCAGTCCTATTTAGACAATCGGTTACAATATGTAGAATTAAGACACATAGGAAAAGAAGAAATTTCTACTGTGAAGTCGTCCATCTTAAAGGTTTTATATGGTGTTCCTCAAGGCTCTGTTTTAGGGCCATTAGTATTAATTTGTTCAACTGTAATTAAAAACTGTTTAACTACAAATAATACAATATACATGTATGCAGATGATGCAACCTTAATAACAGAAAATAATTTAAAGGAATTGGAGAGAAATGCTCAACAAACATTGACCTCAACAAATTAATTTTTTTTTTCATTAAAAATATGTTATTAAATCCAGGCAAACCTCACACAATGTTATTTAAACTAGACAATCTAAAATCAATGCTTTTGAAAATATATAAATCCAAAACCAACATCTAGATCAATTAAACAATACCAAATTTTTAGGACTTCACGTAGATCAAAATTTGAATTGGAATGTTCATATTGATCAATATATACTTAGAAAAATAAGTTCAGGAATTTGCATATTACAAAAAATACCAACCTACTGTGATGTTAAAAAATTAAAACAAATTTATTTTTCGATAATTCACTGCCACATATTAAATGGAGTAAGAATTTATGGAGGAAAATCAAATAAATACTTAAACAATAATTAAATTTAAATAATTAAACTTAAAATACTGAAATTACCAAAATATCCATTAGAATTATACTTAAATTACAGAAAAGAGAAAGTGTTAGACCTCATTTTACTGTCCTTGGAATATTAACAATATACAATTTATATATATTTGAGACTATAAAATGTGCAATGAAATCTAGACCAAATTGCAATTTTTAAGAATACAATACAAGAAGCGAAATTATATATGAAAAACATTGCAAGGAAATATTCAAAATGAAGCCTACATATATGGGAAATAAATTTTTAATCAAGAATATCAAAAGAAATAACACCGATTTCAAACATGAAAAAATTTAATATAAAGTTGAAGAGTTATTTACTGGAAAACCCTTTTTATAATTTTGGAAAATATTTAAAAAAGAAAATGTAAAACAAAATACAAATGTAGTTTATGGCTTTAATGTATGTCAACTTAAAAATTCATGCCTTGGCATGTAGTTGATGTATTATTAAATACTAAATAAATTGTTATAAACTACGCCATTGGAAAAAAAATTGATTTTCTCTCTATACATAAAATGATTAGAGTACCAACCATATAAAGGCCAGCGCACACAGCAACAGACGGACGTATGCAGACAGAAGGAGGAAAAATCCATCACCAGGTTATTAAATGTTGCAATGCACACAGACGTCCGTCTGAGGGTGGGATTTTTCCTCTATACGTCTGCATGCGTCCGTCTGTTGCTGTGTGCGCCGGCTTTAATACAAGAAATAGAAATGCCATTATTCCTACTCACGATAGGTTAAAAATATATGAAGAGAAACCCACATTCATAAGAGCTAGTTTTTTTTTTTTTAATTACCAAATTTTATAAAAGATTAATCTGATTTTCCTACATTTAAAAATATTTTTAAACAGTATTTAATAGATCTTACAATATACTCATTAGAAGATTTTTTTCTTAATTTAATTTATAGGATGGTTGACACTATTTAAATGTATGATGTATCCATATTGTAGATAAAGATATTTTGAGTTTGAGTTTAGAACTGTAAAAATTATTCTTAAACTACCATACATGTTTTTTTTATTATTTATTTTTTATTTAGGATAAAATGTATGTAAAACTTACGCAATTAGAACCTGATAACTCATTTGTAGACGCCTCGTCCTCTATAAAAATACAATAAATGAAGTAATTGCTTCAGTAAATATTTAATTTTGAAATATTTTCAGGAATGGAAGTAGATCAAGTGTACAAGAAACTTGTCGAGGGGTACAGAATGGAGAAGCCAAAATATGCTACCCAACAAGTGTAAGTTTAAAATATATTAGCTGTTTATACAAATTATGTTTCTTTTTGAAGTGCCATAATCTATACAAAATATTTCCGTACCTTAATGTTTCTCATAGAAATTAAAAAAATAGATTGGATTAATGGAGTGGCCAGATTTATTTTTTCAAATTGTTTAGTCTAAGATTCTAAATGGCTGAATGGTTTAGAATGAGATTACCATTTCTTTGTGGTTTGATATAGCAGTAAGCATTTTGAAAGACTTGTTTTAAAAAAAGCTATTCATTGAGGTAATTACTAAAACTGTTGAAGTATATATTACAATCCAGTATTGATGTTTATTGCAGAGGCATTAAATAAAATTATCCCAGATTGGAAATTTCAGTTTAAAATAGGAATGCAGATATATGAAAGTGTTACAAAAATTATTAAAAGTTATTAAAATAAATTTAAATACCTTTTATTTTTAAACCTTTTTTTCTTTTATCTAAAATTTAAGGTAATTTTCTGTCAACTAATATAATACCAATGTTAGACCACCACCATTTGTGTAAACTAACTAAAGGAAGTGCAACTCTGTACAGGTACCGGATAATGATGGACTGCTGGCATGAAAACCCTCACTCTCGTCCGTCATTCACGGAACTCACGGAGAGGATGGGAGGCATGCTGCAAGACACTGTTAGATCGGTAATACACCACAGCTGATTTTTTTCTTTGTATTCAATGAGAGAACAAAATTGAAAGAATCTTACTTAGTTTTAACTTCAAACTGCATGAAGGCCAAAATGTGGAACACCTTGCTAGAGGGCCTGGAAAAGAAGCAACAAAACAATTCGCCCAACAACTGAAAACCTGGCTTCAAGATCAGACATCCAACACAGTCGCAGAATTCTTTCACTGCAGGGGACATCATGATTAGAAGAAAACGAAATTGTTTTTAGATTAAGTCTACGTGATATCATTATAATTTTGAAGATTGTAAATACAGATGTTTCTGATTATGATATACTGCATCTGATTTTCCAGCATTATGTCGACCTGAACGACCCGTACCTCCACCAGAACAGCGAGTTCTTGGCTCAGCAAGACTACCTCAGCATGCTGCAGTCACCCTCGTATGTCAACTGGAGTCCCGGGTACACAGACATGAAGCCGGCCTCGCCCCACGGCAGCGAGGCCATGGAGATGACGCCCATGCTGTCACTGAACGGTCAGTACACAATGAATCTATCAGTTACAGAGGCAGTGTTATTGTCTTTACCTCAGAGTTTAGCTGTCGATTAGACTAAATCTTAGTTTATCAAACTAAATTTTACTACCCGGTCATAGTTTGACCTGAGTTCCAAACACTATACACAGTAAACACCTCTTAACCATACTTCTTAAGATCAGACCCTGGAGCATTTAACCAAATGGTTGATTGAAACGAGGCCAAATACTCTACAGTCCGGAGTGCTCGGCGCTCAACGTCACAGTATCAGATGGGCCAGTTAATTAGTATCAACAAAAGCAAATTTTCATAATTTTTAAAAGAAAATTAGGGTATTTTAGGGGATTTCCAGGTAATGATGAAAGAAATTACATGAAAATAGTACAATTTCAGTCAGCCGACACATCTAATCCCAGATAGCAAGAAAGCTTGAATCAAGCCTTGATTTTTCCTCGATTTTTAATTGCAGCGTAAGCCTTGAATTTGAGCATCTATTCTAGTCCGATTCAAAATAACCAAAGATAATAAAGGCTTGAATTTGTTCCTCCCTTAAATGTCAACGTAAGCCTTGAATTTAATCATCTAATCGATTCCGATTCGAAAGCAAAAAAAAGTTAAAGAAGGCTTGAACTTCCCCTCTCCCTTTAATTGCAATGTAAGCCTTGAATTTGATTATCCAACTAAACTCAATTCACGTTTGCAAATCGAACTCGAATCGATACCGATTCGCGGCTAGACGTCCCGACCAATCACAAGCCGTCCAACGCCGTCCCACAATGCAGTGCGCAGCTCCCGAGGATCGATTTCTCATCGATTTTGTATAGATATTTCGGTACGAAACGGGCCAACGCCATTACTTTATTTCTTACCAGACTCCGAAGTTATCGGATGTGTATTTTACTGTTCCAATTTTTAAGTAAGTTTTTTGTCTTTTGTTTATTCAAGCCTTTATACATTTTAGCCTCGTTCAAATCTCTTTTGTCTTTTTGTTCTTCTGCAGTTGATATTTATTACACATTAAAGTGGAATAATACATCACGTTGTAAGTGTCATTTATTTAGTTTAAAACAGAAATTAGTTAAGTACAAATTAATTAGATTAACTACTTAGGGGGAGTATCTCGATTTTCAAATTATTTGTAGGCCTAATTTGTAAAATTGAGTTAGGTACTATGTAAGTTTATTCCATATTCTCGTAAAATTTAAAAGTTATTTTATATAAGTTCTTTTTAAGTTAACTTTTGATTGTGTACTCAGAAAAACTCCCTTTTTAAAAGGTATAAAATGTATATAAGACTCAAAATGTGCTTTAAAAAAACTTAAAAGAGATTTGAACAAGGCTAAAAAATGTATAAAGGCTTGAAAAAGGTTTGAAAAAAAATCGAAAGACTTGCAAAAGACTTGAAAAACAGTTGAAACAGGTTCGAGAGAGGCTTTAAAAGGCTTGACAAACACTTCAAAAGTGCTCGAAAGGCCCTTGAAAAATACTTGAAAAGAGCTTGAAAATATTTAAAGGCTTGAAAAAGACTTGAAAACCCATTGAAAAAGGCTCTAAAGAGACTCGAAAAAGACTTGAAAAAGGCTTTAAAGAGGCTCGAAAAACACTTGAAAATGGCTCGAAAGATGCTTGAAAAAGACTTGAAAAGATTAGGCAAGACTTTAAAGGCTTGAAAGTGACTTGAAAAAGAATTGAATGAAACACTTGATTCAAGTTGAAATCGATTTCACATCACGGTGACTAAGAGCCTTGAATCAAGTTTTCAGGCTCGATTGGTAAGGTTTGAATCAAACCTTCAAGCCTCAAAAATCAAGCTTGAATCAAGTTTGAATCGAGCTTTTTTTGCTATGTGGGAATAGTGTGAAGTGCCCAAAGTGGTGGGGAGTGCAGTCCTGCAGTGTATTTGGTCTTGGTTGAAATGAATTTTAGATTGATAAAAAAATAATGAGAACAGTTTTATCAATAAGGTGGCTTAACGTCCCATTTTAAATGGAATAGTCTCAATATTTTAGATCTCTGACAGTATCACCACAAATGGACTATTGATTTTTGATGATAAACCATCAGTAGTCCATATTTGTCATTCATATAGTTGATGTTCTACAATAAGGATGTTATTGACGTTTTGTAAACAGAGATCTTATTTCTGATTTATCATCAGCAAATCAGCTGCAACCCCGGATATGCATTTTCCTTGAAAGTGTCAAGCCAGAGTGATTAAGAGGGCTTTTATTGCAGGATTATTTTACTTCCTCACACTTTTAAGAACCAACTAGTATTCCAGTAAAAGTGATAGGCATAATTTTTTTAATACTAGTAATCTAAGAACTACCCTCTAAAATTTATTTCAGTTTGTTCTACGTCAATGGCTACTTGTTACCCAACATCGGTTGAATATACAGGGTTAGGCAAAAGTCTGGACACCCCTAGTTAACTTTTTAATGCGTTGCAGTAGGAAAACCAAACCTGGCACATGTTAACAACATAAAAAACTGCACTTTTTTATCAACTATACAACTTTGCCCCTGCCCCCAAAATGGGGTATTTTGGGGGCAGCCCCAAATTTTCAAATGTAAACCCCTATAAGATAAGATAAGATAAGAGAAAACTTTATTGACAATCTTCAAGATTGCCATAGTATCAATATAAATATACATGACTGGAACCATTAGAATGCATATAGTCTTATGGATTTGAGGAAGTTATCAACGATTTAGCTGCTCCGCCATTCGATGAACTCTGTGATGCTATAGAAGGGATGACTCAGCAACCATTTATTCAATTTTGACTTAAGTAGCTTCGGTCTTGTGGTCTTAATCTCAATTGGCAATAGGTTGAAGTACTTGGCTCCATTGTATGACGGCTTCAATTCGTACCGCTTACTGTGATGAGTAGGAAGATTAAAATTTCCACCATGTCGTGTGTTGTAGTGGTGTGCATTTTCATTTTTCGGAAGACCCTTTGAGCAGGCTAGTGAGATCACTTCCAATAGGTAGACGTTAACCACAGTAAGTATTTGCCACTGCTTGAAAGGCTCTCGGCAGCTCTCCCTAAAGCTCAGATCTGCCATTACCCTCAGCGCTTTCTTCTGCAGGGTCAGCACACGTTTGATGTTGGAGTAGGAGGTGCTACCCCAGAGCTGAATTCCATATCGCAAATGACTTTCAAAAAGGGCGTGATATGTTATTTTAAGGGCGTCCACCGTGCTGACAGTCTTAATGCGCCTCAGAGTGTATATTGCGGTACTCAGTCTTTTGCAAAGTTCATCCACATGGTCAGTCCATGAGAGCCTGCTGTCTATGGTCAAGCCAAGATGTTTGGTTGCTTCACTGACCTGGATGCCCGGACACCCCACAATCTCGTCCTTCTTGTTGCTAAAATTCACTGGTTGGTTTTTCCTTCATTGAAGACAAGGTCATTCGTGCCACAGTATTCGACAGTCAAGTTTAATGCAATGTAGGATTTCACTTCTAGATTTTCTGCAGTTTTGCTTGAGGCAACCAACACTGTATCGTCAGCGTACATTATTGCCCTGCTGTATGGGTTGGTGTATGATGGAAGGTCATACTATTGAGTGACCTCTTATTTTAAAAGGTTTATCAAGAGAAATTAAATGGCGCAAACCGGAGGTCGATATCTCACCCCTAAACAAAATGGCAGCCATTTCAAAATTTGAGAAGGGCAAGCAATTTTAAGTCTGGACACCCCCCGTTAACTTTTTAACGCCTTGCAGTAAGAAAACCAAACTCGGCACATGTTTACAACATGAAAAACGGCACTTTTTCATCAACTACACAACTTTGCCCCTGACTCCAAAATGGGGTATTTTGGGGGCAGCCCCAAATTTTCAAAGTAAACCCCTATTGAGTGACCCCTCATTTTAAACAGTTTATCAAGAGAAATTGAATGGCACAAACCGGAGGTCGATATCTCATCTCTAACCAAAATGGCAGCCATTTTAAAATTCGAGAATAGTTAATTGACATTTGTTAAAATTAAATTGGAAAATAGCTTTTTTAGAATCGAGAATTTCTGGGATTATTTTAGAATTGAACCTAGTAGCAGAAATGAACTAGTAGGTTCAATTCTTAAATAATTCTTAAAATTTGTATTTCTAAAATAGTTATTTTCCGATTTAATTTTAATGAATGTCAATCACCCCATCTCAAATTTTAAAATGGTAGCCATTTTGGTTTAAGATGAGATATCGACCTCCTGTTTGTGCCATTAAATTTCTCTTGATAAACCGTTTAAAATGAGGGGTCACTCAATAGGGGTTTACATTTGAAAATTTGGGGCTGCCCCCGAAATACCCCATTTTGGAGTCAGGGGCAAAGTTGTGTAGTTGATGAAAAAGTGCCGTTTTTCATGTTGTAAACATGTGCCGAGTTTGGTTTTCTTACTGCAAGGCGTTAAAAAGTTAACGGGGGGTGTCCGGACTTAAAATTGCTTGCCCTTCTCAAATTTTGAAATGGCTGCCATTTTGTTTAGGGGTGAGATATCGACCTCCGGTTTGCGCCATTTAATTTCTCTTGATAAACCGTTTTAAAATAAGAGGTCACTCAATAGGGGTTTACATTTGAAAGTTTGGGGCTGCCCCCAAAATACCCCATTTTGGGGGCAGGGGCAAAGTTCTGTAGTTGATGAAAAAGTGCAGTTTTTTATGTTGTTAACATGTGCCAAATTTGGTTTTCCTACTGCAACGCGTTAAAAAGTTAACTAGGGGTGTCCAGACTTTTGCCTAACCCTGTATTATATTCAACTTCTGTATATCTGAAACAAAAACTTAAATAATCTTTGTTAGGAACTTCCTTAACTAGCAACATCATTAAACAAATATGCTAAATAATTAGTAACTGAATATGAACTTTAACAATTTTGATTTTTTATTTAACTTTTTTTACAATAAACAAACTTGCACTTTGTTTTAGAGTCTGTTCATAGTTTTCACATGAGCTTACTTAGTACCAATGCAGAAAATATTTTTATACTTGCTGTGGTGTAAATCATAGTTATGATATTATTTGTTATTATTATGTAAATAAAAACACTGTAAATAACAATACAATATTTTGTGTTTTATATCTTAGTATTTGTTTCAAGTTTAGCATACCATTAATTATACAGATATTTTTTTATTACTTCTGTTTCTCTATCCGTCTTCTTTTCTTTGTGCTTTGGGCAGCGATCGAATAGCTGAATGTGAATGTATTTTTTGGATGGAAAGTATTTCAAAGAATTCTTCAAAATATATATTGTCTTAACTGTGCTATGTACATAAGTATATGCTAAACTGTCTATTGTTGAGTTTTTTTTGTGTTTTCAAAACCCAGTTCTGAAAGTGAAAAGTAGTTTTTTGAAAAATTTTCTTATGTATTTCGTATGTTGTCATTGAAAATGGTTTACAAATTTACCACTTTACCCTTTACCAAGAGATAACTTTCCAAATGATGATAATAATTTATTATATAAATATTAAAAAAATGAATGTATTTTTTGTAGTCAAAACATTGGACTCATTAATGCCATCTTCACTTCAGCCGATCCCCCCAGGTACAGATTACAACGAATGCACCTTTGCATTCTCTTGATTCCCTATTACATAATAACCTGGTTTTGGGGACAATAGTTTATTTTATATTGCAAACGCTATGCCAGGTGTTGTTGTGGTTCATAACCAATCAAACAATTTGCATGTGAAAAGTTTTATTTTCAATTGCTTTATTTGAATAAACAAATTTATGGATAAATGGAATACTGGTAGACCCTGGTGGTTGAATCCCTCTATGGTTCAAATTGAAGGATTACTTAAGCCAATAGCAGAGCATGGTATCTCTTAAAAGTAAGAAACATTTATGGTTCAATGGCTTTTTATGACCGACACACCATGGGTTATGGTGATCTTTCCTAGATTGTGGTTATGGCTTTTAGATCTTTTGAAAATGAAACTATTTAACACAGTCATCGCTGAAAAACTGTCAGCATATGTTTGCCATGGTGGGGCTCTTCCCTGGTATATAAATACAGTAGAGTCCTGCTATTCCTAACCTTGACTTCCGAAAATGCGCCTAATCCAAATGCTACAAAAAACGGATTTTTTAACTTTTTCTAAATTCTCCATCTGTACTTTAGCTATTCAACACAGTTCCATAGTATTCATTGTGAATAAGCCTCCAGAACTGATAGATTAACAAAAGTGGTTTACTAACCTGTTCCGTGTCATATCCTAAAGATCCCTGTATAAGGATATGACCATGGCCCGCTTAGGAGGGTCGAAACCCAGGTCATCCAACAAAGGATTGAGGAGGAACTGAGATGGAACAGGTTAGTAAACCACAGTTCCACAGGTATAAAATACCTTCCGCGGTCCAATCATCGTTGAGCCCTGATATCAGACACGCTGTTTGAGTTAACAGTGCGAGAAACAAGTCAATATTTGTCATTGAGTTCCAGCTATTCCAAATTTTTTATAAACCAAACAGGATCCAGTTCTGGATTTGTACAGGACTCTACTGTAGCTGTATTTTATAGGTAATTTATAAAAGTTGTATGGAAACTAGATCCCTTCAAGCAGCAGATAAAGAACATCAATGTAACAAATTTATTCATCATTACAACGTAAATACAACGATAACCTGGGGCTAAGAGAACGTTCCCGAACAGCAACAGCAGGGATTGTGTTAAACGTTGTGTTACTTTTATAATTTTTGAACCACTGTAAGTGTATTTGTTTTTTTTGAAAAAAAAAACTGGCATGATAAGTCCCATAAATCTACTTAGCAAACTTGATGCATGAAATTAAGAGAAATTTTAAACCTATAAAAATAAAGGAATGTTTTAAATAGGATCAAAATCCTTCTGATCACTCAGTAGTGTAAACGTGTGCTCCAATTTCCAGATGAATCTAAAATGATTTGCTTGAATGTTCCATGTGGCTTTATTGTATATAGCATTTATGTTGAGTCGCTTTGTATTACAGCCAATGATTCTGACACCAACGATGGTCCCAACGGCTCACCGATAATCAGGACAAAGGCGAAAGGTAAATGTTTTTATATATTTGCATTCAAAACATAAGTTATCATTGCAAATATTTTTCAAGGTAGTGCAAGGAGTTAATTAGTTTGCTTCCATGAAAAGTCTTATGGTTCAATCCCAATAAAATATATATTTTTTAATTGGTTTTTAATTTGAAATCAATTGGTGCTTAACATTTGATTATAATTTTTGAGCGTTAACCATTAAATACCTGATAAGACACAGATAGAATATTTCAAATGCAATTAAAAATTGCAGAGTTTCTTCACTAATTTCTGAAAACATGATTAATAAACCTCTAAACTTTTTATTTAAGATATAAACTAACATCTGTATAACTAATATCTGTAAAGAAACTAAATTTCAAGTGAACAAAACAAAAATTTTCAAAAAATTTTCAAGTGAAAGACACTGTGCACTGGCAAAGGGATACTTATTAATATTACAACACTGCACTTAAAAGTGATATTTTGTTGGCTAATTATAATTTATAAACATTAGATTGGCAAAATTTATGAATCACCTTAATATAAAGATCCTACATTTAAGAAATAGCTTTTGTTTTATATTTCCAAAAAACTTCTTTTGTACAAATTTCTTCAGATTAAAAAAAATTGGTTATAGTAATCAAATTAAATCATATTTTTTAATTAAATATCAACAAATAATAATAAAAAATAGTTAAAATAATTTACAATAATTATTTTTTTCTTAATTTTTACTGTACACTTTAAAAATGATTTTTACAAATTTGTATGATCAATGTTATAGAATTGATTTTACTGCTTCCACTAATTACCACTGGCAAATTTTGTAAGATTCAAGTAATGTTTTCATTTTAGAAATAGTTATTTCTTAACTATTCATAAAATAGTTTGGTTTAAAAATTATGTCTTAATAGTCTAGAAATAAAATTAAGTAAAAAAATTGAGTATTGAATTCCACTAACAAGAATATGTACTAATTTGTATGTGCAGTATAGAACTAATTTTACTTTTTCCATGAATTACCACTGACAAATTTCATAAGGTTCAAGCAACATTATCATTTTAAAAATATTTTGGCTTGAAAATGATTGAATTCCAGTGACATCATATAATCATTTTAATCCTCTCACCTCTCATGAACTAGCTTTATTTCAACTCTTCTTTCCTTCAGCTATTTTCAATGGGTGATTTTTCACTTTTAGATTCTGCTATTCATCCTGCAAAGCAATCTTTCCGGATGAGGTAAGCCAGGTATGACATGTATAACATGGTTATAAAGTGGTTCCTTATAACCAGCATGGTGCCTTAGCTTGGACTCCTGTCATTCATGTTGTGTGAATCATTAAACCTGTAAATTAATATTCTCACTGTAAAATTGCACCCTTTCCACTCATCAGGTTGAATTAAACACACTCCCTATATGAGAAATACTTTGTTGTTTTGTTAAACCATTAAAATAATAAATTATTTTTGTGGTATATGAACACCAAATAACTAGGTATTTGAATTACCATAGTAGTAGGAACTTTTTCTTTATCATTTCAACAGATCCAAAATCTTGATTCTATTTTCAACTTGAAAACCAACTTTTACCGGAGCTTCCAATCATAATTTTTTGTTAAAAGTTTTGAAAGAGTAACACATTTACTGAAAATCTCAAAACTTGCAGCCTTAAAAGTAGCCTGGAGAATAATCTAGGTTGGCATATATACAACATCGTCAATATTTCATTGATTGTTAGATGACAATCAATGAATCAATGTTTCACTACATTAAAATCCAAATTATTTGATCACAAAATATACCACGTTGTGACACATGTGTCTTTACACCTATTAAAACCACTCATCTAACAAAGTCATAATGGCAGAGTTGTTGACAAAAAGGTATGGTAAAAGTTCATTCTTAAGTAAAAATTCAATTGGTATGAACTACAGTAGACTCCCTCTTAACCTGCCTCCGCATTAACCAGCCTGCCTTGTCAAAAAACAAATTCTTTTGGCCATTTCTTAAATTAACATCGCTCTAACTGGTCTTGTTTTTATATCTTGCAGGAAACGTTGTTTTCATATTTATCTATCAAATAAATTTCACATAATATTTCTTTTTTGAGCAAGTTAACTCCCTTGGACAGAAGTGAACACCACTCAAATAAGTCTGTTTGTTTAACTTCTTTCCAGTCAGGCACGTTGCCAGGATTTCCGCTCGGGAGCTAGCCGCAGGGGGTCTGGGGGTCCCTTTTTTTTTAAATTTTTACTCACAAAAATTTGTAGTTTTAACACTTTTTAGGCAATATTGAAGAAATAGCCTTAACCTCTTTGAGTTGAAGTTTTGGTTGTTTGGTACATAACTAGTTCATGTTTCTTGATATTCCTAATTTGAGAAATAAACAGGAAGGCAAAGTAAAAATAGTAATTTTGGTTATTTTATAACTTGTTAGTAAAAAATATACATATAAAAATTAAAATTTACAACAGAATTATTCTTTTCTTTTTCCTAGCTAATTTGACTAACACTTCTTCTACATTGACATTTAAGTCCCAATGAGTAGACATCATGGCCAGTATATCAATCTTTCATTTGACATCAAGCTTCTGTATACCATTTACATTTACAACACATGCAGTTTTGCAGTTGCAAAACGTAATTATTCCCCCTTGAGATATTTGGGCTACGTCCCTGTTTTCAGTAGATTACAACACCAAAAGTTTTGTGTTTAGATATGTTTTGGTTTTGTTATACCGAAAAAAAAGTTTTATGGCGTGAGTAGCATAGCCATAAGTTCCATACAGTTTATATATAATGTTATTTTACATCTTATTATTGCATTTAGGCCATACAAATGTAATCTAATGCTTTTTAAGGAATGCAGATTTAACTGGCCAGTTAGTTATCAGGCCGCCGTCTAGTCCCGAAGTGGCTGGTTAAGAGAGTCTTCTTTAGATCTGAATTTCAGAAACTTCGCATGTCACCATGTTTGACCTTAAAACGGCTCTGACTTTTGCGCAATTGAACTTATTGATACCTTTAAGCACTATTCTCTGCTTTATGGTTATTTTGATAATTTGTCTCTCAGCTATATTAAAACTTAAGACGTAAATAATATAACTGCATGTAAATAACCTTGTCACCTATTGTTCGCAATAACTTACCTTATGGTTTTCCCTTGAAGTGCTCTTTCAGTTGCATCCTTTTTTTGTATATCTATGTGCTTGTGCACGGAAGTTTGAATCATAATAATTTATTGACACTGGATGCGGATTGAACAGAGATGCTATAGCGTAAAACCGTTCAAAAAATAAAAGAGGTATGGTAGATGCATCTTGATCAATACCTACTTACAATTGTAGAACAGAGTAAAACTATCAGCGATGCTAAAATTTTTTTGGTTTGAAAAAAAATCAAAATGGAACATCAAAAGACACTGAATTTTCTATTCAGATTCTCATTGAATAATATGTGAAACCTGCTGTTAATGAATTAAAACAAAGATAATAAACTGTGGGGTTTTGGCTGTAGCTCTTATGGAATTCATCGAGTAGTACTTTTTTCACTAGCAAGATAAAATGGTACATTAGATGCATTGGAATGGTGATGCTTCCAAGGAATAAAGTGAAATATTATTTCATAGGTCTTATTTCCGTCAACAATCCAATTTTGTCAGCATAAAATCAATCTGACATGTATTTGTTGCGAAAGCAACATCTTTAGAGTTAAATATTTAAAACAACACATCACAATACAGACATTGTTATGGCATGAATGAATTAAAAACAACATTATTTTAAAAGCTGAATGGAAACTAAATAGGAAATACAAACTAAATCACAGCAAGGATATTTTACTTCCATCTCAAAAACAGGAAATCAGGATTTTAAAAGCATAAACTTAAACTAATTGACAATGATGCTATTCTTTGAAAAGCTGATAAAGGCAGGACAACTGTGATAATGTACAAACAAGATTGCAACGAGTAATAAGTCTAGTCTGCTACCTGAGGCTGTAAATACAACTCAATTAATGCAACTGCCACATGAAGTGCTGTAAGGGTTTTAATCCCCATAATTGTTTTAGTGTGGACAGCAGCAGTCCATGCCAGGGTGAACGGATATTAATGAATGTAGTTTTACCGTTACTTAATTGATTAGTGAGCAAAAGGTGTATAGAAAAATAGAATTTAACTTGATTGATCAAGAGTGGTTTATTCCTCTAAAGAAACATAATTTTATTACAGTGATAGAATGAGGAAACATAAACTAAAGTTCATCTTGGTGGCATGTGTGTGATGGATGCCGCGGGACGCTGAGACAAGGTTTTAAAATATAAATTTAAAATAAAAAGAGTAGTTCGAGCTACGGACACAGGCTGAACGCTCTATTGACCTAGTCGTCACCCTATCATGCAATAATGCGTAAATTAATTTGTTTACTTAGCCCTGGGGGCGTCAGCTAGTGCACGGTTATTGGCAAGACTGTTCCTGAGCGGCTCGGCGAGCATGCGACGGAGCGCTCGGCTCGTTAAAATAGGTGTAATTTTTATAATAGTTTAAAACGGTCTGTCATCACCCTGAAACTGGGTGAATAAAACAATGCTTATGTTCAGAGCAGTACCAGACAGCTGAGGCCGTCGGAATGCTCGTGAACTTATTTAGAGCGTACGTTGCAAGTACTCGATAGAAATCAGAAACAGGTAGTCCCGGAGCGATTCCAGGGCAAGGACATAGCCGAAAGAACGCTTCTGGGCGGATTTAAATTAAATTGGAATGAAATTATTAACGGGATTTAATTTAAAGCGGGAGCGTTTCCTGACCAGATTAACGGAACGTAACAGACAGACCGCATCATACCGCGTGGTCAAGTTTTATACTCCCCGAACACTTCCGGAAACAGCCGAAGCCTTCCGAACTCCTACAAAGGTTCTTATCAGTAGTGATAACCGGCGATCGTCCTCACAGTGCTTTGTCAAAACTATTTCACTTTCAACGGGAAGTTCTATATTCAAAATGGCGGCCTAGCCATGGGCTCCCCATTGTCAGGAATTTTACCAGATATTTATTTGAATTTTATTGCAAATCAATACATTTTCACTGACAAAAACAAATATAAAGATTAAATATTAATCTATTATAGGTATTTAGATTATACAATTGTTTTGTTTCACGGTAACAATTGACAGCTTGGCCTACCCATTGAAGTATTTATATCAGATTGAACGTAAATTGAACATCACATTGGAAACAGAACAGATCAATTTCATAAACTTAATTGTTTTTACAATAATAAAGAATCCCGCACAAGATTTGATTATGCTATAGGAAACCCACCACATCAGTACAAACTATCCAGTCTTCATCGTACCATCCATATTCCCAGAAACTTACAGCTTTCAATTCAATGGTCCGTAGGTTGTTATTGGTCCCACTAAGTTACGAAAATCATAACAAAGAAAATTATTGTATCATAAAATTTATAGCATAATCTAATGGCTATAAAACAGGCATGCTAGGCTCATAAATAAACAAGGTGGTACTATTTTAAACTGTCTAGAGAAAAATATGTTTGCATTGAGGACAGTCACACCATCCAGCACAGTTTAAAGAAATTTTCAAAAGCAAGGCATTGAATTGAGGTTTCGGACCACAAACCGAACTAGAAATAAGTTATCTCTAGTAATAACAGTGGGGACAGGTGACAAAAGTAATCAACAAATAAAAACTGATAAAAACTGGAGTATAAAATATATGCTCCCCAAAGTCAGCGTTTGCCCAAAACCTTGTTGATTACAATCTTTCTTTTAATTTTTAAATAAAATAATTTTTTTTATTTTAATATTTTATACCGATATTATTTTATATAGTTCCATACATAACACCAAATTAATTTGTATTCTTTTTGTAAAACTTTTATTTCATACTATATGTCATATGTTTTCTTGCTACATATGAAAAGAATTGTTTAGGTTAGACTGAAGATGGGCTCAGAAGGAAGCCCGAAATATATCAATTTTTTTAACAAATTGTTTTTCTAAATTCATGAGTAGCTATAACACTAAATATTATTACAATCTTTCTTTGAGTGAATCAAATGATGGCCTGGAGGTTCTTCACATATAAGGAAAGGTAGTTTTACACATGAGGAATTTGAAATTATAGAATGAACAAAGAAGAACAATGCAAAGACCATGTCCTCAATGAATATATATATAGATAATTTATTAAAAAATTAACGTCTTTTTACACATTGTAAATTGCTGTAAAACAAAGAATACTATTACAAAATTTTCTTAACTTAGAGTATAAAGGTGGTTTTTTAAAATCTTCACTGAGAATTTGATTGCGGTTAATGAAATCATATTTAAAATTCTTCCTTCCAGATTGAATTCTTTCCAAAAATTTTGTAAAAAGGCAGGTATGGTTTTAGGCAGGTTGGCTTGCTCCAACCATGAGCCCGTAAACTTTAAATTCTTTTATTCTATATTTTTCCTTATAGTATGGGATGGTATTAATATAGTTTCCTTTTCTAAGTGGACTTCATAAGGTTGAGAAGCATGAGTCTCATACCTTATTGTCGGATCAATTATAAATCCTTGGCTCTTTTTTCTATTTATGATAATAATATCGCTTCTTCTTATTGAGCCGTTTGTCTCTGTTGCAGTAACCTCTTCATATACTTCGTAGACACCTTTACTTCTAAATTGATCTGCAATTATTTTTCTTATGGAGTGGTGTCGTGTGTTTCGAAGTAGGTTACTAAATGGGCATTGTCCAAGGACATGGGGGAGTGTTTCAACTATATGAGTCTCAGTGTCGGAGCAACGCCGACACTGGTTCTTGTCCTTGGACCGTCCATGTAAACTTCTGACTGGGGCGACATCATTTATCATTTTTAAGTAAAATTTAAATTCTGACTCGGTCAAACCATAGCCTTTAGTTAAACTTTTGTTTATCTTTGGACACTCTTGAAATAAAATGACTCCTTTCCCTTTGTACTGAAGATCACACCATTTTGCATATTCAATTTCTTTAAATTTATTTCTTAAAACTTTTGTTGAGATTTTAGGCTGCCCATCTTCATAAAGGCCGAGTGTTTTGAGGCAAATGGTTTCTTCAGTGTCAAAATTTTTTAATTTGTCAAGGTATGGATTTTTGATGTCGTTTAAAACTCGACAAATATTAATGTGTTGTATTATCGCCTCCCATCTTGATTTTGATAATCCCATTCCTTTGAATTTTGAACAACTATAAAAAAATGAACTGGGTGTATCATTTGGAATTTCCAGAATTTCTTTTAAAGTTGAACGTATGATTTGATCAATGTCATTAAAAAACCGTATTGTAATCTTTTTTAAAGGTGCAGTCTGAAATGGATATATTAGGGTAGGCCAGATAAAATTAACTAAAACGAACACTTTTTGTTTGGTTTTTAAAAAAGGCGAGCAAGTCAATTTTCCAATTTTGTCTGTTAACCGTGTTATGTTTTGTTCAGAATCAAAAATTATTTAAATCTACAATTTAAATCCCAATCTCTTCAACATTATATTCCATTTTAGGATAGCTGACCAGGATAGGGCTGATAACAGAGATAGTAAAGGGGGAGGAGAGCAAATTACGCAAGACTCCAGTCTACTGCCGATGTCGGCACCGCCACCATGATAGCGTGCTAATGTTGTTTTATATTCGTTCGTGTCGTAACAATGTTTGTATTTGTATTTTGTGGTTTTTAATATTTAACGAATTGGAAACTCTGGAGATGCTGGATTTGCAATTAAACATGTCAGGTAAATTTTATGGAGACCAAATTGGACTGTTGACAAAGGTAAAAAATCTATATGGGCATTCTATATAGGCTGCATTATAGTCCAGAGGCTAGCATTGTGGGTTTTAAATATAACTTTATCAAGCATATACATATTACAATGTTTCATATCTTTTTAAAATAAAATTAAAAGTTGAAAACTTGTCCAAATGAAAAAATGTTTTTATTTAACATTAAAGTGGTATCTTCTGATTTTGTTGCAGGGAATGACTACGTCAACGTTACCCATGTTTTGGGCTTCTCCAATCCAAGTTACCAAAATTTAGGACGCCCCAAGAAGAGTCCGTACGTCAATGTACCCCATGCGTGAAAGGTAAACGTTCATACTTTTCTTGTATTGAGAGAGGTTAAAGCTCAATATGAACAAGTACTATGTTTCTGGTTAATCTGTAAAATCAGACATAGACCTTGACATATTTTTCCTGATTAGGGCCTAGTTAAAATTTATAATTGTGTCATGTTATTGTGGGTATTTAGAGAATATTTTTGGATCAAATTGGTCCCCAGGTAACAATTAAAAAATAAAAAGTTTTAAAAAAAGTAAAAAAAAATATTTCTAAGTTATTTTAAAATTATTAAAGTTGGCATTTAATATAATATGACATATCATAGCAAAATATAATATGACAAAATTAATTTTGAAACGATTTTGAAAATAGTTTTAAAACAAATAATCGAAATATTTTAAAAGATATTTAAAAAACCTTATACATTTTCTTTTTAGCTTATTTTTTTAATAAAATACAAAAGCGGCAAAAAGTTTCCACTGCTGACAAGTTTCAATCCGGGAGGAACCTGTAGTCTTACCGACTACTCCACACTGCTCTCTCACTGAGATGAGATTTGTTAGACTACATGGCCAGTTGATACAGTAGATTGATACTCAAGTTTTCTTGTGATTAATATAAACACATGTTCCGATTAGGCTTATATATTTTTCTTAAATACATTATTTCTTAACTAGAGTTTCTAGTTACATTATGTAAATTTGTTATCAATTACAGTTTATATAAATAGCTATGTTAGAAGTTAATGGTAGATCACATAATTTTATTATAAAATTATCGTTTTATTGGTAGTAAAGTGCAAGATTTTTCCCAGTTTTATGTTCCCTCTACTATTGCTTTTATTTTCTTCTAGGCTAAAATTAGTGGAACATCAAGATTGTACAATCAGTGTATTTTTTAAACTGATAATGGCATTGTTTGAACATATACTGAATTATGTTTTAAGCTAGTAACTAATATTATTAAAAAAGAACGACAAATAACCTTACTAACGACAATAATAACAATAATAACCAATAAACAAAGAAACGACAACATCCAATGGCAGCAAACCTAGATACTCATTCCTATGGTGTTTATGGGAAAAATACAAAATCTCAATCTCGTTTGGAAATTCGCTGAGTACGCAGGTCTGCTGTAACGGGGATATTTTTAAAATTTCATTAAAAAATCAAATATTTTTTGCACTTAGCACCTTTAGTTTATTATTTGGTTAACTGATGTGATTGACAAGGATGAGGAAGTATTTACAAGAAGACAGTATTTAAACCTCTGCTTCTTATCTTTATTGATTCATCAAGTTTAGTACTGTACTGAATTTAAAGTGCTGTGTTTAATACTTTATTTTGTGCAACAATAATTACGCTTACACTTAAAGTTGTTTAGGATATAATTTATTTTCAAAATATCTCTTGCGTTATTTTATCAATATTTATGAAAACTGGGCATAATTGGTGATCACTGTGAGTATGTGTATACTCATGGATTGGCAGTATGGCACATTAGTCCAAGTGAACGAGAATTTACTGACCTGGTTTAAAAGGAAACAAAGTCGTAAGTGTGGGCCAATGGCTATTATCATATGCACATATCTTCTAGCATTGAATATTGTAATTAGCAAGTGTTTTATGAAGTCTACCACTGAGCTACAGCACTTGCATGCTTGTTAGTGTTAACCTAATACTCTACATTCAATTTGTTTTAAATAGTATCTATCTGATTTGAATAATCCGAAAAATCCGACTGTATGGAAGATAGCTGAGCATAAAACGCCAGAACCTGAGTCAGCCAAAACACTTTGTTGTGCCTTTCATATTTGTGTGAAGGTGTTGAAACTAACAACATAAATTTTTGTTTTAGGTACCAAAGGTTTTAACAGCCAAAATTCTGATGGAAGGTATGATCAAGGTATGTTTGTTGTAAAACTTCATTAACTTTCTTAAAAGTAATTGGGTAGCTGAGTGGTTATAGTGCTCACTTTTGATGGATGCTGGTTCGATCCTGAGGAAAGTTAGTAGAATTTTAAAGGTTTGATTCTGTTCCCAGTTGCCATTTGTCATTGGGTTATTAATTTATGTTGGTATCTAAGAACAGATGGTCAATGTTGGATAGTAACAAGATCAGGAATTTGACCGTTCCCCTTCAAAACCGTATAAAATGCCACTGACGTTAAATCGCTCAAAATAACATTTTAAAATTAAACATATTTATAGAAAATCTCATTGTATCTACATCTATTGTTTAAAGTAAAATAGCATGCAAACTTGGGTTAAATTACTCTTTTCAATAAAATTATCAAGTCAACTATTTTGTAATTTGAGCTTACTACAAGGGCGGTCCAGAAAGTAACCTCCATGTTCTCCCAGTATGTCTAAGGTAGCAAGCTCCCATATATAACTTGATATTCTCAAATGACTTGTGCCAAAATATATTTCAAAGTTAACTTTAAGTTCATAGTAAATTTAACCCTCGAGCAAGCGCTTCAACGGTAAAACGAAAGAGGGCGCTTGTGGAGTTTTACTCTGCAACAAAATTGCACAAATTAAACCTATTTAGTGTTTTTATGATGAAATATTGTAGTTAAATGTTGACTAACTTCATCGGGATCCACTTTTTATCGTTAAAACGGTTTAATATTTTAATGAAACATTGTAAGTAATTTTCTAGTATAAACTAAGTATCAGTGTGTTACATGAGAGGGCGCATGCAGAGTTTTTCTCCGCATTAATAAAATTATACATCAATGCAAACAAAATATATTTGATAATTATTATAAATGACATAATATATAAAATCATACTTATACATACGTACAATAACATATAACACAGAAAGTTTCACGAGGAAATAAACTAGGCACTGAGCATACTTGTGGAGATAGGGTGCACGCGGAAAAAAACTATGCAAACTGACACTGCATCACAGAATTGCTAATAAGAAGGAACTAAAGGGTCGGTGGGGGGTAAAAATAGCTTAAGTAAGGTGATTCCCGGAATGAAGCACGAGGCCGGACACGACTGCCGTCAGCCCCCCCCCCCCCCACCCGCCCGCGCCTGCTCGAGGGTTAAAGACAGCTTGCGCTTTATACTCGTGGGTTTTTGCACCTAACAATGGAAAACTGTAAACAAATAGCAATTGTGAAACCTTTGAACCATATATCAACTTGATGTTGTGGCTACAGTTGTTAATATACTTGATGTATATTATAATTTGCAGGAATTATGGCACCAATACTTTGTGTATTTTAACTTAATATATTTTATAATTAATTTTCAAATGGACGTAAAAAGTAAAACCAAATTTATAGCCCTAGACTTAAAAGAATAGAACAATATCATACTGACTATAGTAATCATGGGTTTCCTTGATGTATCAAAAAAGTTATTTGACTTTACACGGTGAAAATATAACTTACTAAATAGAGAGTTTTTACATGGTAAATGAATATGGTAAACGTTACTTTAATAAAAGTGGATTTAGCTTTTTACTGATTAAAGTTCCACAAAATTGTTGAAAAGTGATCAGTGGCAAGCATTATACACCAGCATTATTCAACCAGTTTAACCATACTACATAAGGTGTTTACTCATAAACTTGCCAATTTTAATAGCTTGTGGCGTTTACCGTATTCATTTACTGTTCGTGCAAAATCCCTTTAATATTTTTTGTTCTTATTCTAGTTTGTTCGTGAACAAATAATTTAAATCGGAAAAATTATATTTATTTTAAATTCTATTACAATGCAGTTGAATTCAAAAAACACTTTTTTGTTTTTACAGGAATCACATGAAAGGAATCAAAGATCTAGTCAATTTTTGTTTCAAGATTAAAGAAAGAGAGACCTGAAGCAGAACAAAGAAATGAATACCTTCAAGCTTATTCCTCATTCTGTACATGCCACAGTTCTTGTATCAGAAAGGAGTCATGACTACTTCAGTGGAGCTAAAAAGAAAATTGGGTGGAAACCCAAAAGTTGCTGAGTGTTAGTTTTATTTTTTAAATAAAAATCACTAGGTGCAAAACTTAAGCTTAGGTTACACTAGAGCAAACAAGAGCGAGTTGAACGTTCACAGGTCTTCACTGTGGTTCGCTGGAGTTCACCAACACCAGAGTGAACACAAACAAATTGTCTTAATTGAAACATCATTGGCTTGTGCTCCATCCACACAAAAAGCATGGGCGAGTTCACTGAGGAGGAAAGTGGTGTTTATGGAAAAATTTTATTTTATGAGGAATATTAGTGACCAATCCATCATTCATTTTATCATTAAATAACAAATTAAAAACCTTTGTAGACAGCAGTATTTATGATAGGGCCAGGGCCAGACCGGAGTCATTTGACGTGGTAACACTGAAGCGAACACCAAACCCGAGTGAACGCAAATTTCTTTTGACGATTCGCTCCAAAACCAACATATGAAGGAGCAGCCACGAAATCAAACCATATCGAAATATTTGAATATCGAGCACTGCCGATCACTGCCGATTGCGGTTTGTTTGCCCTCTAGGCGCTGGTCACACCAAAGTGAATTTAGCATTCGGTACTGCTCGTTCGCTTACGTTTACTCTAGTGTACAGTAACTCAAGATTTAGAGGTTAAGTTTCTTCATGCACTCATTTACTACAGTATTTTTGCAATATTAAGGGCGAATAGTTTTTAAACCGTACAGCAATTTATTTCTTTGGAATGCCCACGTTTAACATTAAATGTTGTAAAAACCCCCAATATTAAGATATTGTTTAGTTTTATTAATTTTTAATTATGTATTGTAAATAGAAATGTTCTTGTTGATATTTTATTTGTATTATCATTACTAAAGAATATGTTTTAAAGTTAGGATGGTTATAGGCTAGGTTAGAGATTAGAGGGATTTAAGGAGAACTTACTAACCAGAAGAAAGTAAATTTATGAAAAGAATCCTAACTGATTGAAGAGCAGCATGATGCAAAAAGTATGCATTTATTTTGTGTATTTAATGTTTGTTATGTCTCGGCATACTTTACCAATTCATTTTCTTTTGTTAGTGAGTTCTCTCACTATCTATTTCCTTTTTTGTCTAATGAATACCTCTATCCATCTCTATTGAGCATATTTTAAATTGCCATCAGGTTATTTATATCAAGTTTTAAATAAGTCAAGTAGAATTTCAATCTTAAATAATTCAATTTTTGGTAAGTCCTTTTTATGCACTTCAATAGTTGTTGCTTTGTCAAAATTGATAGGAACAAAACTTGTAATTGAACTGGACTACGGTGGGATTATAGATTTTAAGAATTTTGTAAAAATTGCATCTTCTTCCTTTCTGTAGATCAGTGGGTTGGATTTATAATCTTGAGGGTGTCTTTTTACAGACAGTAAATAAATCAACCCAATGACATGAAAATGGTTTTAATAAACGAATTTTTTTTATTTCCACTAGATCTAAACATCTGTAAAACTTGGTAGTGAAAGTAACCAATATATTTGTAACCAATAGGACGGTAGGCCTACATTTGTACATACAGTACACTCTTGTTCATCCGGCTTGGCGACATCCAAAATCCATAAGGAAGTGAATTAAGTAATTGTACTTATGTAGAATGGCAATTATTTCTTAAGAGGCCATTTTATTTTTTACGCATAGTACTTTAATGTTTGTCTCACGTTCAAACTGGTGTGCTCGTTGCTCAAAATCAAGCAATTTAGTCTGTATATTGTAAAAAATAAACTTATATACTTTTGACTGTTTACACTCTTTTAAACCTCCAGAGGGCGTATTGATTTTAAAAGATGGAAGGGCACTCCAGGTGTACAAAAATAGCCAGTAGGCCTAATTGAATAAAAACTATTAAAATGTTGACAAATCTATTATGTTTTAAATATTTATAGTTTTTTTATCGATTATGAACAAAATACAAGTCATCATTAATTATTGTAAAAAAACTAATATAATTACCATAAATATTAATTACTCAATAGTTAATGATAAATATAAGTTGATTATGTCATTTTCGTCAATTAGTTATATTAACTCTATATTAGTTAAATAGTCTTGAAACACTTTGATCACAATGAAAATAAAAATGTTATACAATATTTATATTTTATTATATTTAAATAACAAATACATTGAATTATCGTTTTAAATTATATTATATATGAGATGTTTTAATTTTAAATTTCCCTCTTCAACTTCACTCTTCCTTTCTTATTATTCATTGTTTATCCAGAAATTCTCCTCTATCCAGTCGTAAACAAGTTACCTACGGTCACGTAAGTAGGCCTTTTCATTTAAAGTTGTCTACTTTCATCCGTTCAAAATTTGCCGCTAACCGTGCAGTTATTATTATTTTTGCAATCTCAAAAGATTTGGTATATCAAAAGGATGCTAACCGAGGTTATCTCCAGTAGTTGTTAGGATTCATCCCCAACTTGTCTGGCCAAAGCAAAAGGGTTTGAAATAGCCTCAACCGCTTCTAGGAAAGGCAAGCTTCAGGTACATGAAGTACCAGTATTTCCGATTTCAAACTATAGTTTATACAAGAACAAAAGTAGTTATCCAAAGAAAAACTCCATGATGCGCTTTCTGGAGGCTTTATTTCTATCAATTTCTATTAATTTATATTTTTGGTTAATTTCTGGAGGTTTAATGCAGTTTGTTAACCAGCAGGGTTTAACATAACCTCTTTGGTATGAATAGATAGATACTCTCGCTGGTGTGCTGTCTGTACTCTTTACAGCTGTTAAACTTGATAATTTCCTTAACAATGGGCTCGTTCACGATCATCCATCACAAATTGGTTTGTTTTCGTTTATGCTTATCACGTAACAAATCCCACAAATAACATGTCTGGAATTTGTCATGTGAGAGCCAAAAACAAAAACAAAAAACATTTGCGGTGGATGATCGTGAACGAGCCCAATGTTAATCTAATGGGGAAATAACAAACTTTAAGGGCTTGTAAGATCTATTTGGAGGGATATTTACCAATTTACATTAAAAAAAAAACTTCATGGCAAGCTCTATCCAATGACACCAAAATCATTCAAATTGTTTGGAAAATATATGAGGAATTCCTTCTATACAAAAACATCCTGCGTATGTATATTTTTAATAGGCTGTTTATATTATTAATTTGATCTGTTTTGTATTGACTCTTTTCAATTACATTGATTCATGTGAATACTATTGAATGAAGGATATTTTTATTTTATTTTAACTCGATAATGTGCAATCTTTGTATCAAAATTGATGATAATACGGTAAATAGCTTAAGATTAGAATAAATTGATCAAATATTTTTTTTTATAAATACCCTGTTTGTAGGAAAATGAAGCCTAGAATTTCAATGCATCTCAGTTTTTACTCAGTATTTATGTGATGTATGAATGGTGATGGATGATATAAGGTATAGGATTATGTATGTTATTTATGTGAACATTGAACAATTCAGTACAATGTATAGAAATCGTTTGTAAGTATTAATCAAATGTATTTTTAGTTGGTTAATATTGTTTTTAAAAAAAAGTTCTTAAAAAATGTAAAATATACTAAATTTAATCAGACCACTGAAAAAATAACGGAATATCTAGAGACCATAAGGCTTGAATAAATTACTGACTGTAAAGGTCGTATTATTATATTGTTTGTTTATAATGTTGAGTACTTGAGCAGTAATTATCTTTACGATCGTTAGCTGTTATTAACTGTGTAGCTTGTAAATAAAATAGATTTTTATTATTAGTTACGGCTTGAATATGCTTTTATATTATTTATGACCATGTAAATACATAGATATACCAATTTGTCATTATCTTTATGTTGCTTGTACCTTGGATAAATTTTATAATTTGTTATTCTTGTGAGGCTTGAATATGCTTTTATGTGTCTAATGACCCTGTACATAAGAATACACATTTTATTTTAATTTTAGAAATTTTTAAAAATAAAATTTTATAAGTTGAAGAGACTTTTGCATTAATTACCTGATGAGTTATTCGTTCTGTAGACAGTAAATTGTTCCATTAACTTCACAAAGGTTCTAACATTGAAAATACAAAGGAATATCTGGTATAACAGAATGTTTTGATGACTATATTCCAAATTCCTTAATGTTTGTTTCTTCAAACAAAGTCTTATTTTTGCTATACAGGGTTGCCACAGAATTTTTAAGGCCATTTTTCCTGACTTTTACTGACCAATCTGAGAGATTTTTCCTGACTTTTTGGAATCGCGAGGTTTTACAAATAAGACTTGTTTTTTGTTTTTAGCGAATTTTTTAGCTCCGTAACCAGTGAAACTAAGTAAATGATTCAAAATATTAAATTATTTGGTTTTTTAAGTCCTTTTGAATGGTCTCTTTGAAAATTGATGATTAAAATTTTTAGGGTGAAAAATACCAAAAAACCCTAATTTGACCTTTTTGAAACCCCATAAAACCCTGTTCCGACTGTCCGATCAACCTGGTTTTTGAACTTAACCTGAAGAACGCTGTCTTACACCTTACCAAATTAATTTCATTGAAATATAATGTGTCTTTCAAAATTTATTGTGTAAACGGACACATATATATGAATTTGAACAAACGGTGTTTTTGGCTCCTATGGACCTCAAAACAAAAAAGTAATATGGTCTCGGCCTTAGATCTTATCATGAGTATTATCGTAATAGCGTATTCCCTAGAAAGAAATTTGCTAATATTCCCTGTAGAGAAATTGGCTAAAAATAAAACAAAGTGTTCCAATAATAAAGTAAAAACTAACATCATAACAATGAAAAACACAATAGAAATATACATTATTAATAGGTAATTAATGTATAAAATTAATACATTTTACCCACTACTTAGTAATTCTGATTTATGAGAGGGGTCGAAAATCGAGACGGTGGGATTGTGCTACTGCAAATTTTCCTGGCTTTTGGCACTTTTCCCCTATTTTTTCCTGACTTTAGACATTTTTTCAAACTTTTTCCTGACTTTTCCTGACCAAAACCCAAAAATCCTGACTATTCCTGACTTTTAATGACTGTGGCAACCCTGCTATATCTCCAACATCGATTATTATAACTACAATCAAACATGAGCTCCTTTGATTTTTTTTTTAAATTTCAGGATCAGAATCTTTCTGTTGACATAACATCAAGTAATGCAATAGCTAAATTTTTTAGATAGGCCTGGCTATCTATAAAGATTAACTATATTTTAAAGAGGAAATTAGTGGTCTGTTGGTCATATTAGATAATAAGACCAACGAATAATGTCTATGATTTGGGGGATTGTAAATCAAAGAGCATAACAATTACCTTACATAAAAATGTTTATGGGTATTTTTTGTGTGAAGCTCTTATTTCTTTATTTTGAAGTCGATATAATACAAGTCAAATTATAAAGTAGGCCTATTAAATAAATAAATAATGCAATAGTTACACCAAGCTGTACTTAACAAACTAATGTCACAGTTAAATCTACGAATTTAAGAGAAATGGGTGGTTAAATGAAACATTTTGCACCACTACGATTTATAGAAATTTATTCAATTTGTTAAATCGAACGAATTCACAAAAATGTCCATTTCACTATAAACGGGGTGAAATCGCTAAGTCCATTGCCCCTCTTGAATAATTTACACTGATAAATAAAAAAACACATATAATTTATATAATAATTACAGTAGTCGTAATCGAACAAAACATTCACTATTGCTACATGTATGTACAGTTATTAACAAATATGGTTATCGATATTGCTATTATCCATAAATATATTTCTATTTACATATAAATACAGTCGAAAGATTTGACAGCGTTTTGTACCGATAACACAATAATACAGGACTATTCAACAACGTGCGGTTTGTCCACACGCATAATGTTGTTCAGTTCGACCCCACAAGGCACGTCCAGACCAAACTCGCCTGAAATGCGTTTCCGTAATTTAACAACAATACGTTATCATACATCTAAATCCATAAGACATTTATAGTTATATGATCAAAAACTTGTAACTAAAGTGATGATTTGCTTGCATTGTTTACTGACCAAACTGAAATGTTGTTATTGACTTTGTAAAACTATGCAACTTATTAGTAATGAAAAATGGTTAGACTATGGTAAAATAATGTATGCATTAAAATTGTGTGACTTAATACTGCACTAAATGGGCATCTAATCAATAGATCAAAGATTTAAAAAGTTGCCCAAATAAAAAATAAACATGCAAGATTTAGTTACCTTGTCATAGATGACTTAAATTTGAAATTCAGAATGAAGAAAAAAATTATTTCAACAAAATAGCATATTCCCTATAAGGATATACGCTAAAAGGTTCAGGCAATTTTCAAAAATAATATACTAAACATTCACGGGTAATTCTTTTTACACTAATTTCTTAACCTATAATATACATAAATTAACAACTTATTCTACAATTTTTTTTTATTAAATAAAAACAACAATTGAGCATTACCACTAACACATTAGGATGGAAATGGGGAGCAATGTTAACAGGAAAATAATTTAAGTATTTAGAGCAATAATATTTAGTTGCATATAATTCACTCGGTTTGCATTTGAATGGTATAACATAAGAATTTGTATTTTAACAACAGTAAAGGAAGCACAGAAATACTATTGGTCAAACACCACTTGTATAGATTAACACTGGAAGGTCATGTATTTAAACAAAGTTCATTTATAATGTAATATTTTTTAATAGTATACATTTATAATCTTTAGGCCAGTCACATATCATGGTTCTTATTCACAAAATGAAGGAACAAATTTTAAAGCTAATACATAATTTATCTACATTACAATTTTCCATTGAATAAAGTATGATGTGTTAACTCTTAATATTAAGTAGTACCAAAAGTATCAACTGACGATTAAAAGATTTGAAACTACTGTCAACATATTTTCCAATTTATGTTAAAATTGTAACCAAACAATTAATTGATATGTACAGTCAGGAGTTATTGCTAATTGTAACCCTTGAAATAGAAATGAGAGATCCAGCAAAATTTAGGGGAAAATGGAAAAATAGGCTGCAGTCTTTGTCTAAAGCTGTAATAATATTTAATCAGAATTGAAAGTCTTGAGCTATAAAAATAGTAAGTAAATATTTTAAGCTTTCAGATTTAAGAATCCAGCCCAAAATCCAAAGAAAATTTAGTGTTTTCGTGACTCAAAAAATAGAAGGATAAACTTCAGTCAAACCTTGACATAGATAATCTGAAAGTGCAGAACAAAATATATTACACAAACTCATAGTTAAACTAGTATATTTAATTAAAATATATTGATGTTTAAGAAACTTGTTTAAAACATGTTAATGAATGGACATAATTTAACTTTAACTTATTCAAACATTGGACATCATAAAAATTTTTTTTTAGCAAGATTTGTATTTCTTGTGGTTACAAATTGAATTCTAGCTTACAGAAAAGAGTCGCTTATCCGAACTTCAATTTTACGAACAGTCAAATATCCAAACCCTCGAACAGCTAACTATTTCAGTATATAGTATTAAAAAAAAAACATATGTGAAACCTCAAACATAGCTCAAGTGTACGTATACAAATATAAAAAAAATGTTTAGGCTTAGGCCTACTACTTTTGGTTTTAATATTTTTTCTATCGAAGCTAGATTATTTATTTAAAATAATGAATGGAAATATTTAATATTATAAATGGTAAATGATTTATGTGTTTGATTATTGGAACAATTTGACTATCCCAACTAACCGCAGTCCGAATTAGTTTGGATAATCAACTCTTCTGAGCCTATTATATAAACCAATATAATTTATTTTACCACATAGTTTTGCTCATTAATTTCATGTTTATTCTAGTTTTTAGGACATTGTGAGAGGACTGTAAAAATTAGGATTCTTAAAATGAAATAATGGCCATCGAGACAGTTAGAAATTTTGTCTATAAACTCCAACCAGCCTCTAACTTTTAATACTGTAAAATTCAAATTATTTATATCAAAGTTTTACTTGTATCATGTTACACAAAGTAGGAAGGGATTATTTTTATTTTAAATCACTGGGCTCAATCGTAAGTAGGCATAAGTCTAAACATAATTTACGTCTTTCAATTCTGAGCTAAATCAGACCTCCAGTACGATATTACAATATTTTTTGATAGTTTATGTTCTTTAAAGGTACTGTAAAGTTAATTTTACAGTTAATAACAAAAGTTGTCTCAGTCAATGGTTATTTTCATAGTGAATACTACTTCACTAAAATAACAAGTGATACCGTTAGTCAGTCTTCAAATCGAAACGAGATTCATCTTTAGTTGAGTGAGCTAGTAGTATCCTAATCTGAGCTTAGACCCCAATGCCTAGGCCAAAACAGGGAAAAATTGTGGCCTGGATGCAAATTTATGGTTAAAATTAATACGGACATTCAAAAAAGGTTAATTTGCTTCAATATAACATTTAAAAAAAATGGAAATCACGTTTTTGTAAAATGAATGAAAAAAGAAACAAATATGTTAGACCATATTTGAAAACCACAGTATAAGTTTGTTAAATTAATACTTGCATAAAATGTAATATGAAGAATGATCAAAATACCTTAAATTTGGAGAGTAAAAAAATAAATTTGAGGAACCATTTTAAGACTTTAATCTCTGTGGACACCTTACGGCTGGCAGTAGAGAAGCTTAAGTTTGGTATAAAAACTACGTGAAGCGACGTCAGTCTTGGCTACACAAGCACCCGCTACATAACTTACAAACTCTTTTATATATTACATTTGTCCTCCAGTTGTCTCCATTATATACATAGGAAAAATTTACAACAAGTACTGGCTTGGAATCTGTACAATGGATCTAAAGAGGTAGTCCAAATTTTTGTTCCACGCTTTGCAAAAAATCTAGTGAATAATGACTTAAACTTAAAGTGTCAAAATCTCAAAAACTCTTCTCGATGTTAAATTGAATTTTCTTACTTGTAAATAAAAATTCTTCATCATGAAAATTTTCCGACTTCTAAATGATTAACTAACTACTTGGAAAACCTACAGTCCATAACAAATTTCGAGATCCTACACAACTACAGAAAGTCAATATAGTTAATTTAATTATAAAAGTCATTTGAAATTTTTAGAACCAAGGTAAAAACCGAGACTTAAAAAAAATGTTTTTTGAGTGTCCAAATATAATTTACTCGTACAAATATTGGTTTTCTAAATTAAATAAAAAGTCTCATTCCTCGGATATCACTTCTTCTTATTTAAAACTACAACATTTTGTTGAAAAACTTATTCAAAATGGTATAAAAAACCATATAAAAACAATAATTTTGTATAAATTAACCATGTTGACACAAAGTAAGCATTAAATTACTAATAAAATTTTGCACACTAAATTAACCATTGCTGTCAGTTGATAAAAAAGTGGAACAAATAGTTTGAAACACCTCTGGGACAGTGAAGCGAGAAAGACACAAAACACTCTGCAGGTACAACAACACAACCAGGCTATGGACTAGAGGAAAACTAACCATAGCCACCTTTTGAGAAGGTCCCGGCATTCAAACTGGCAACTTAGGATGTTATTGCGCTGCTAGTCGGGGATTGTAAGGTTTTGATAAAGTGATTTAAAATTCGACATAGTTTATGCTAATGATATGAATGTTCCTGATGGTATGATGATATGAATTATGGTAATGTTCCTGATGAAATTGCCTACAACAGAGAGTCATTACATATTTGCAGAAACTAATAATTTTACAGTTTAAGGAAAAGTTACATTTGTCATTTTTAAAGGAGGTAATTTTAGTTTTGGGCCATAGTTTTTTCTCCTCATACTACAAAAAAATGTCAATTATGAAAGTTGTAGAGAAAGTTATTCCAAACATATTCATATAAGTAGAAAATTTGGGATCAAATTCAGCATAAATTTTCAATTTCAAGTTGTCGAACACATCACTTTTAGCACTTGTTGCATCAAGCGATAATTGAATTAGAATCACGGAACTAGAATTAAAATTGAATTAGAATTCACTGTCGAATTAGATCCCAAATAACACACTTATATGTCAATATGTTTGGAATGACTTGCTCGACAACTTTTATATTTGACATATTTTATTACTTTTGAGAAGAAGAAAAAACAATGGTGCATAAACAAAATTAAACTTCTTTGCAAGTGGAAAATTTTGTAACTTTACCTTAAATTCTAAAAAATATTTAGTTTTCACAAATATGTATTGGAGGTTTGTTGTAGGCAATTTTATAAGGAATCTTACAACACAGGGTGTCCCGGAACTCTCTGGAACCCTTTTGTATATTTGTTCCTTGCATCAAGACAAGAAAAAAAACATCACACTAATAGGGGTCTAAAATCAATCGTTAAGCCGCTAGCCACCATTTTGTTTTTTACAAATAATAATTTTTTTCACGTAACGAATAGCTGTATTAAGTTCATATTTGGTGTGAATATTTTTCATACCAATGTTCATTTTCAGGAAAAAATTTTCACACTGTATATCTTCAAAATGGTGGCCATTTTAATTTTTAAAACTCAAATATCTGAAAATCAATAAATTTTATAAAAATTTTACAACACGCAAAAATTTGACAAATTAAATGATCCAACCAATGGTACCACATTTGTTAGGATCTGATACCAAAAAACGGAGTTATTGCGATTTTTCTCCATAAAAATATTGATTTTGCATGATAATTAATGCAAATTAAGGCCATTTTAACAGAAAAATCGCAATAACTCCGTTATTTGTTGATATATATTTACAAACTTGGTACCATTGGTTAGATAATTTACTTTTTCATATTTTTTGCTATTTATAATTAGTTTGATAACATTACTGGTTTTGAGATACTTGAGTTTAAAAATTTAAATTGGAGGCCATTCCATTTGGAAAATATACAGTGGAAAAAAATTATTATTTTTTTGGTATCATAAAGATTGATACCAAATCTGATTTGAATACAACCATCCACTATAGAAAAATTATGTGAAGAAAAACAAAATGGGGGCTAGCGGCTTAACAATGGATTTTAGACCTCTTTTTGTGATGTTTTTTCTTGTCTCGATGCAAGGAACAAATATAAAAAAGGGTTCTGGGACACCCTGCATATTATTTGTAGCAATATAGTGAACATCGCCATATTTATTACCATTTTAACAAAAACTAGCAATTCCCGATTCACAGCGCAATAACACCACATTTTGAACGCCGTGAACTTCTTTTCAGGTGGCTACGAACTAACATGAAACAGCGGCAATCATAAATAAATACCTACACCACCACAGTCTGGTATGCACCGTTGCCATTAGAACTGAACTGGCTTGCACTTTATATTGCAGTATTTAACAAATCATTTTGTTTTCATTTCCTAACATTAACAGAATGTCACTTGTACAACACATAATACAGTTAATGAGTTGATAACAAAGTAACACTTAGAGAAACACAAATGAATCATCATTCTTGAATGGGGCTTTTGTACTTTTGAGGAAGACGATACAGTTGGCATCAACTGTCAATATGTCTTCCTGGAATTTTAATTTATTTGTGATTTACTAAATGTTATTTATTGAGCTGTATTACTTTACTGTTTTTATCTATGGCCGTTTTAATAAGCACCAATATTACAAGTAACTTTCTTATTAAACCAAATACAATCCCGTTGCATAATAAGTTCATAATAATACAGAAGTCACATTATAATACAGATTTTCGACCAATGAGAGCTCGGCGTTTGACAAACAGTAATGTTACAATAGAACACCTATAATGTAATGTTACACACAGGAACACCTAACCTCAAAAAAGGTGATCTAATGTTAGTGAAGCAGTTTAGGTCAAGGGCCGTCGGGTGTGGCTACATTTTGATGGGTGACCACCTAACCTATAAATTTTCGACATGTTTCTTACTTTGTTTTTAAAATGCTTGACCAAATTTAAGTTGGTTGTAGATAATGTAGTGTATTTGTAAGTATAGCATTTGAAATCAATTTTAAACTTCAACAAATACAATGTGAACTTTCACTTGTGACAAGTAACCGAATATATAACGTCACTAATTTAAAACACAAACAGAACATTCTGAAAAATTCTGGAAAAAACGGAACCAGTTTTCAATCGATAAAGTGATACAAGCCAATAGTTCAATTCAGACAATGGTCCAAATCAAACTGTGAATAGGTAAATAAAAAAAAATAATAAAAAATACTAACCTAAACACTAACAAAATGACTTTAAAAATATGAACTTATTTACATAAAATTAAATTTACAGGCAAGGTAATAAAAGCTCGATGCAAATAACCAATCCACCGAAATGTAAAAGTTAGCTAAAAGGGAACCAAAGGCCTAGAATAAGGCAACAGTCCACCACCTTAAGCATTTACAAAAGTTTAACTTATAAATAAAAGAATTGCAAATTTTATACTCATAAGATGGTTATCATACGTTAGTATGTTTAATTGATAGTTAAAATACTATGTAGAAGATCATAAAAATTACATTTGCCATGAAAGTCTTTCTTAATAACTCAGTAATTAGAATACAAATTTTGAACCAAATTTAATATTAGCAAATGGAGTAATAAAATTTGTTAAAATTTAATATACTGTCTATATAAGGAAAATCTCCCTGTAACAAATCAGCTATTGAGTGAGCTATTCAATTTGACAGGTGCCACTCAAATAGCAATGACAACAACTCATAAGATTATCAGCAAGAATTCAAAACTTTGGGTGTTAAAATTATATTTAAGTTAGTAATATTTTCTTCGCCATTGTTAGGTTCCCAAAGCTATGAATTTAATATTATCTGTGTGCCAAATTAAAACTGTTGATTAATTGAATACCACCAAGAATTAGTAATTTATCTGATTAAATGATTGATAAAAAATAAATTGGTATTAAAATGTGAATCTTTTTCTATTTGTAAAAGAGATTATGATGCTTGAAGTAAAATTAACTATAATGAAGTGGCATAAAAGGCTCCTTTAACATTTACTTTTATAATAGTTGACATTTCATCATTTTATTTTTACTACTAATATCTTTGTTCTGAAAATATTCATGCTGCATTGACAAACACTTCTATCCTCTACATTACTAACTTCATCTACTGAAAAGCACTTTGAATTGTACGTACTGTAATATGAGTTTTAAAAATAATAAATGATTTTTCAGTTCTATGCATAGGACAACATTATGATAAAGCTTACAAATAGGCTTTAATAAGCAATATTAACAATTATAGAAATTGTTCAATTTTACAAAGAAATTTAAAAAAAGTCAAATGCTCAGGCTAATAATATTACAATGCTTTTGATATAAGTTGGTTTGTCGGTTTGTTTTCTTAGTTAATTTGCTTAGTCTCACAAGTAATGATACACTTGCAATATCTTCAACAGTTATGGTTAAAATACAGAGCTATAACAAAGGTTTTCAATTAACTTTAAATACAACAACTCTTTAACTTTCAAATATAGGCTCATGAGTGCCAAGAATTGTTAAACTAGTGGAAAAAAAGTAGTGAAAACAAAAAAATTAGTGGAAACAAAATCTTCATATATTTTTTCTAACAGGTGGATAACATTTATTAAAACCTATTTGAATTAGACCTGGTACCAAAATTTCACACTCTTGATTTCAGGACATTTTAAAATCTTAAAAACGCTTGACTGGCAGTGGTGTAAGTTTATTTTTTTATTAATTAAATGATTTCAATTAATTTAAAAGCAAACATAGTTTGGTTACCTTTTAAATAAATTTTTAATACATGAACATTTTGAGGATTGAATAATAAGTACCAAAAGATCTACAACTCTGTGGAGTTTACACGACAAAAACAACAATTAGCTGTTTTCCTTGGCACGATTATCTTATTATAATAAGCACAGTCAAAGTTACATTAAAAATGTCTAGTGAAAGTACAAGAGGTTTAAAAACGGTAGACTGAAAAAATGGAAAGGTAGTAAAAAAAAACACTGATTATCTGCTTCAAAAGCAACACAACTGTTGATTGTAAATAGATAAACATATAGTACAAACATATAAAAATAAGAAAACTACTAAAAATCAAACAGAAATTTGTATTTAACAAGGAACAATCTGAAGATAGAATTATTAAATATTTACAGCTCAGTTTGTACCTGGAGATCACGCCACCATGCCCATAAAAAAATAACAACATAAATAGTCTCTAAATCCACTTATCACTCACACTACAAACCTTTTTCAAGGATAACATGATGTGTTGTGCCATAAATTTGGAATTGTAACTTCTAATAACGTAAATAGGAAATTTTATTTTCTAAATGTAAACAATAAAGAACATCAATAAAAAATAGTAAAATTAAAAATCTGAAATATTTATATTAAACTAAAAAATTTAGAAAATATTGTTTATACAATATAAAACATCACACATACTTTTCCACCGATTTGATCACAAATTGATTACTAATCGATCCCAACAGTAAATATAATCCGTACGAAAAACTAATCAACCAATGATCGGACACACTTTTAACAGAGATCTGTTTTTAGACGAAGTCTATAGTAACACGTCCGCACCTTTTGATCATCCCCGGCGCGTGTCTTTGCGTCATTCAGGCCGCTACTTGTTGTCCGCAGTGCTACGTCTCCGCTGGTGCTTGACTGCGATGCTGGCTGCATTTTGCTGCGGAAACTGCTGCAGTTGCAAAGCTTGCTTTTGCAGTGCCTGTATCTGTATCTGCTGGTGTGGTGAGAGAGTCAGCACTTGGCCACTGGTTCCGCTCATGTCTGCCGTCCGCACCACTGTCAAACGCAACACCATGTGTTAAACTAGACCACGTGTTCAAGTCCTCTTTTATTTTGTTGTGGAAAGTGATTATGTGTACTGTAGTGTTCACGTACAGTAGCGTTTAGTGAGGTTACTGTGTGAGTGTAACATACGGTACGAGTACGAGTTAAGTTGGTAGTGTACAGCAGTTAAGATATTAATTGCTGATCACATTTTAAGGTTATTATAGAAATGTTACTTTACTTTGAAAAAATGATGTTACTTTAATTTATTAAAATAAAAATTTCTGTTTAAAGGTTATTTTAATCATGGTTATCAATGTTATTTATATTTAAAAAGTTAGTGTTATTTCAATAAAGAGTTTTGAGAAAAATGTGAAGTTTCATTCTTTTCGCCCTAATTATTAAGAATTTCCTTAAATAGAATTTTTGGATGATTTGAAGTTTAAACTGGTCCCTTAAGGTCTGAATTATTCAAGTTCCACTGTACTAAAATCATATTGCCAAAATTTTAAAATGCAATAATTTGGATGGCAACCTTTTAAGTTCGAGTTGTCAAAATTCAAAATGAAGGCGAAATCAAGTTTCTTCCAAAAACTTCCTCTACGGCTGCACTTAATACTCTACAGAGAGATTTGTAAATGGGTCTTTCTGATTTATTCATGAATGGGTCAAAATTAGTAGCAACCTGCTACAAGATTGGATTATGAGAAAACAGGTACTAGTAAACAGGGTGTGCCAAAACTCTCTGGGAACCTTTTTTATATCTGTTTCTTGCATAGAGAAAAACATACTATAAAATATAACCAACCATGTCTCTCCGGTGCCTAATTTTCTGTCCGTCCGTCCGTATGTAAATTTTGCTTTAACCTATGATATCTTTAACCCTCCGAGCGTTCAATATAGCACCCCTGGAGCGTTACGCATTTTTTGAAGGTTTTGCATACTTTCAAATAAAAATGAGTAAAAAATATATTTTATGACCTAGCACTATAAATATATATATATTATACGAAAGTAGATAAAATGGACTACCTAATAATACAAAAAAATTTACCCTTACTTATTGTTACCAAAATTAGGCTATAGGTTAAAAATTAAAAAATTGCAAAACAATTTTTGTATATAACTTTGCTCTCCCCCAAAATATTTTTGGATACACATAATTAAAATTCTAAGATATACTTTATAATTTTATGCAGTTCAAGAAAATATATAATTTATATAGGTTTGAAGTATTTGAAAAAAATGTATGTTGAATAAAACCAAATATATCCTACGGTACTTACCCTAATCCCATAAGAACACATGTAAAACCGAGCTAGGAACATTACACTAATTCCTACTCATATTTATGATTATAAACTCGATAAAAAATATTAATTTATTCCAATAATGTAAATTAAAGGTATTAGTAACACTTTTAATCATTCATAACCTTAAAACGATTGGTAAAATATGGATTTCGTTGTTTAAAAAGTTAGCAGATGGTAACGGTTTTTTATACCAGATGTTTCATTGCATATTACAAACAACCAATCACGTTCCGACATTTGAAATGGGTGTTATTAGATAGCTCAGAATCTCCCGGTAACAGCGGTAGCGTTCACGGGTCCGTTTCTGTCATTACCTATAAAATTACATCACTTTTTTAAAAAGTCGAAAAATCGACTCAAACGCTCGGAGGCCGAAAAGCTGGACCGAAAAATCGACGATTAACGCTCGGAGGGTTAAAACTACGTGAGACATTGAGTTGAAACTTGGTATGAATATTAAATACGTCAAGGCTGTTTTACTCATATATTTAGACTTTTTTAACCTTTTCCGTTTCAAAATGTTGGAAATTTTTAATTTTCAAAGATAAATATCTCAAAAACAATATTATCAAAATACAGTACACTCTCGTTCATCGGACTCGGCGACATCGGAACTCCGCTTCATTGGAACTGAAAATCAGGACATTATTAATTTTTTTTTCTTACGAAATAAATAATTTTTCCGATTTAGCGCCTTCAATTTAAAATCGTTCTATCCGCAAAACAGTGAAGTATCACATTTTGCATCAAAAGTCATCAGGCGTTTTCCATAATCTGTACCCATCGATGTGATTTACGAGGCCGTGGAGTATTCGCACAAAAATAGAAAGAGGAGGGGGCAGGAAGTGAACAATACATCCGCTCCAACCGCTTTCCAAACTGTCATTCAGTCTGTCTCGCGTCGCGACTGCACCTGTGTTACGTGGAAGTCAGTTAACTGCTGGAATATGAGTGGAATATGAGAATAAAGATTGTGCATCTTTATTTCCTGCGTTGTTTTTACCGTATTCCTATAGGTTCGTTCATTGTTACCATGTTCAAAGTTTGAGTGCCTTATTTTCATAAAATCTCTTGTGTTATCTTAAAAACAAGAGTGAATACAATCACGATCGGTCACCGTACGGACGGAAATGATGACTCACGACGGACTCCGCTTCATCGGAATTTTTTGACATCCGAACCGGCCAACCGCCACATTAGTTCCGATGAACGAGAGTGTACTGTAACCCAAAACACTTAAAATTTAACAAATTTTACACATAAGTGTAAAATTTAATTACCTCCTGAAAAATACTAAGTTAAAACCAATAAGAATATAAACGAGAAATTTGACTTTTCTAAAAAGAATAATTTAAATTTATAGATTAGGCAGAAAATTAGGCACAGGAGACCCATGTCTATATTGCAAAATATGTTTGTCTTTACCCAAGGAATAATGGGGTCCCCGTTATTTAACATAATAAAAATCTTAAAATTCAAGTTTCACTTTAAACCATATTGCCAATATTAAAAAAATGCAATAACTTCTGTTGAATGCAACCTTCAGAAGCTAGTCTTTTCCTGGTGTATAGGTTTATCCACAGAGTTACAGGACACCCTGTTTGTAAAATATGTTTGTCTCGATGCAAAGAACTCATATAAAAAAAAGGGTTCCACAGAGTTCCGGGTCAATCCGTACAATATACAGTACAATATTGACAGTCAAATTCATTAAACTCAAAGTTGGTATTCTGACTAAACAAAACTAGCACAGCATATAAATTCTCATTATTACACACTACCCTGAATTATACCTCTGGTTATTAAGCAGGATTATTTTTGCTATATCTATTATGAGATTGATAAATATACAACTTATGTAAAGAATTTAAATTGAAAATATGACTCGTAATTAGAGTTTATAATTATGAGCATTACTACAAAATATAGCATGGTATTGAAACATATTTAAGTTTTCTTTTTTCACATTTAAAACTTACCTTGAAAATCTCCCAGGAGAGCTAGTTGAACAAATATTTATTTTAAAAGACAGTCTAAGATTTGCAAATAATACCAAAAGACAAAAACTTGAAAAAAGATATAAGATATTTATATTTCATATTGTAAAATCATATTATAAAAACCATTAAACCAGAAAGTACAAAAATTGTATTGTAAATAGTAGCTTTATTTCATAAATATTTTAAATAAACTATTCCGCATCACTGAAAAAACAACGAATTGAAGACATATTTCTGTATTTTAAACCACTATAGCGAAGATATTTTTTCAGTTTTTAATTTGTTTCAAGAAGAGCTTGCCTTCCCAAACAAAGAAATTTAAGATTAAGAAATTTATTAAAGTACACCTAGCATCACCAACAGAACAATTAATTATTACAGGAAAACCCTACAAACTGGACATTCTGGATACGGAAACAGGACACCTAGACTGCTCAAACGCCTCAAACATGTGTTAAAAGACTTGCTACTCACTATTTGCAGTGCTTTACACAGCTAACCATCAATATTACACAGGATTAACAGCCATCACATGTGGTTCTGTTCCTAATTTGGCCGATTTTCTGTGGTACGACCGTTATTGACAGACAACATTACATTGTTCCATCACTATTTTCAGTCATTCAACTCGGCTTCATCGCTAGCGACTGCTGCTCGCTAACCAATTGTACAGTACTATCTCATTCATACAATTTTGGTGACATCAGAACTCCGCTTTATCGGAACTTATGATCTGGATTTATTTTTTTTTTTTAGAAAAAAGAATTTTCATGTTTAATTTTTCAATCTATAATTTGCCATACGTACAACTTGGTAATGTATAAAATTTTGCATCAATTATCAATGGGCGCTTTTCACAACCTGCATCCCTTGATGTGATTTGTCAATTGACTGTTTGTGTGTCTATCAAGGATAAACTGAAAGCTATTTAAAGAATTGATTGTGGTGAGTCGGCAAAACATATTGCTGTGGAATATTGAGCTGGGGACAGTATGGGGATCTTTATTTCCCGCATTGTTTTTATTCCTATAAGATCATTGTTACCATGTTCAAAGTTTCAGTATCTTATTTGCAGAAAATATTCTGCATTATCTTACTAACAATAGTAAATATAACCATAATTGGTCACAGTAACAGCGAATACGATGAATCACTGCAGACTCCGCTTCAATAGGATTTTTCGACATCTGAACTAGCCATCCGCCACATTAGTGCCGATGAATGAGAGTCCACTGTAATTGAAAACCGAGATTTTTTCACTCAATCTGATTGAGTACCTAAACAGCAGAAGTAATATCGGCTCTGGAAACTTTACATTCACCCAACTTGACAGTGCCCATTGCATTGCAGTGCACATTGCGTCGAGTCTGTGGGGTTTTACTGTTTAGTAGAGTCCCACTATTCCGAAAACAGGTCTATTCAGAACACATTTTGTCCAAAAAATACAGATTTATTCTTAGCTTAAAAACGGGAGAAATCTTGATTGCAAACATTAAACGCAATTTATGGTCAATTGATATGACTTTGTCGCTACTGCTGCCACTTTTCTAGTCATTGTTGTCAAACTTTATTAATATATTCCATTAGTATTTTCCACAATTTAACGCAGTCTCATTGCTAGCGAATGCTTTCCGAAGTCTGATCTCCATTGAGTGAAGAAAACATATTCCTCGAGTGAACTGCAGGAGCAAACCGATCAATATAATGCATTACTAATTTATAATCTTTGCCTAATCCAAAACTTTATTAAACTGAACACGATCGGGTCCCAATTAGTTTGGATTAAGATAGACCAATATAAAGCATTAAGATAGACGACTCCCGTCATCCGAGGCGGTAGGCCTACATTCCGGCTGGCACTCACCAGTGTTGGCAGGCGCCACCTTAAGCGTGTGCCGCTGGTTGTTGATCACCGACCGCGCCATTAGCGTGGGCTTGGCTGTCGCTGTGGCGACGACCCCTCGTGGCCTCTGCAACGTACCTACCAGCTGTATCGACTGGCCTCCCTGCAACCACAACAGTCCGCTGCGTTAGACTGACACGAGTCTTGGTGACTTGGACCAATAGTTCGGCAAGAGTAATCAATAAATTACATAACTAGGCTAACTACTTACCTCAGAATTGTATTACAGAAATATTTGATAATACATATCCACACCATTCGTGGTTTTCATAGAGGGTAGGGTTTAAATAAATTAAATTAGAAAAAACTTCAGTTACCAGTTAGCCTGAAGATTTATATGAGAGAAACAAACATAACTGATTTATTCTTATATAAACATATTATTCCTAATACTTCATAGTAAATTTAAACGGCTCAGATCCTTTTGTTCAAAAATCTACACCCCTACTGTCTTTTTTAATGGAAAAAAAGAGAGGCCCAAACAACAAAAAGATGATAGAATAAAATGTTTCACTTAATAAAAATATAACAACCTACAACACTTACAAAACATATATTTTGTAAGTTTTCTACAACATTAATTAGAAATATTGAACTTTGCTTTTCACCATTATGTATATTGCTTTCCTTTCCCACTCCAAACAAAGTCAAAGTCTAAGATATCCTTTTCCTAAAAAGAGTAAACAAGTTGAACATCTGAGAAACAACAATAGTAAATTAGTAAAATCAGGTTTAAACACCTAAAAAACACAGGATTATTTACAGAAAGTTCACTTTTCTGTTGTAGGCTGTTGGAACACTGGCAGAAACATTAATTTTCAAATGTTGTCAGTGTTATTGGTTTCAGTGATAAGTCGACAATTTAACCTCACAATAAGAGAGTGTTTACTCACTATGTTGCAGGTGGTGGGAGTGCCTGCCGTCCGCAGCGTCTGGGCACCAACTTGTGTCTTGCCCGCGGATAGCAGCTGGGCCGTAACTGCAACAGAACCATAGCAGACTTAGTCAAATATGTGACTAACATGTAATGGAAACATAGTTATTTTTGGCAAGGAGTTCAAGTTAGACTTATTTACACCTGATTAGCACAGGTGGCAATTAAGAGTGTACCATTATCTTTACCTTAAATCACGTATTTTGTACCTGCAGTGGTATGAAAGAAAGAAAATAATTTGTAAAGTTTCTTTAGAGGTGACTTTACACAAGGGTTGGCACTACTGGTAAAGGCTAGCCTAGCACCCGGGAGAGCCTTATCATTGTGACAGTGCCCAAGTTAGGTTAGGTTAAGTCAATCTTTGAAAAATTCACCACGCACACAGTTGGTAAAGTTCAGTTGGTAAAGACTACACTAGCACTCTCCGTGACAGTGGTCAGGTTGTGTATTATTACATTAGGTTAAGTGACTTGTTAGATTATTTACCTGGCAATGAGTTGTTGACGACTTTTTAGCACCCGCAAGATTATCAGTAACTGTGATGGTGATTACAATAGGTTAGCTTAAGTAACCGTTATTTACTAGACAAAGAGTTGGTAAAGACTATTGTAGCATCCGGAAGGTAACAGACAGACGGAAGGATAACTAACACACATGTGACTGTCACTGAATTATTTAAATAGAGAGGAGTTGCTAAAGAATGGGAGCATCTGGGAAGTTGCCACTGACAGTAACAGTGTCTAGGTTATGTTACACTACTACGTAACTTGTTGATTTATTTACCTGGTGAGGAGTTGGTTAAGATTAGCATAGCACCTGGGAAGTTACGAGAGTCGTCCACAAAGTAACCACCGTTTGAGCGTGGCGCGACAAGTAGTGGGGTTAGCGCCGCCATTCTTATATCGGCATGCGCAGCCGTTCAGTACGCTTCTAGATGTGCAAGAGAGAGCATCGTATGATCGCGCATACTTTTGTTATAACATAAAAACATGAGCGCTGCGATAGAAAGTCCCGCCAAGTATGAAGTACAAGTTGTAAAAGATTTCTGTGGTCAAAAAGTTGAAGAGCAGCTGAAATTCATTGTGAATTGAGTGCGCTTAAACATTGTGAGCAAAGAGGGTTGTCCGTCAATGGTTTCGTTTTTTGTACACAAAAACGAGTGTCTTGGTTTTCTGACATCTGGCATTGTGTTCGTCCATGACTGTGTAAGGGCGGGCATTGTAATGGACAAACACAACGCCAGAAAACCACGACATGGAAAACAAATGTATCCATTGATGGACAACACCTTTGCTCATAATGTTTAAGCCATACACCGCACTCAATTAACGATGAATTTCAGTGGCTGTTTAACTTTTTGACCACAGAAATCTGATTACACCACACACTGCATACTTGGCGGGAATTTCTATTGCGGCGTTCATGTTTTTAAGTTATAACAAAAGAACGCGCGATTGTACGATGCTCTCTCTTGCACAGCTAGAAGCATACTGAACAGCTGCGCACGCCGATGTAAGAATGGCGGCGCTACCCCCACTACTTATCACGCCACGCTCAAACGGCGGTTACTTTGTGGACGACCCTCGAACTACGGACAGTAACAGTGTCTACGTTAGGTTAGACTAGGTATTGTGACTAGTTTGTTTATTTACCTGGTGAGGAGATGTTTATCACCTGGGGAGTTGCCAATGACAGTAACAGTGTCAAGGTTAGGTTATGTGACTTGTTGGTTTATTTACCTGGTGAGGAGTTGGTAAAGATTAGCATAGCACCTGGGGAGTTGCCAATGACAGTAACAGTGTCAAGGTTAGGTTATGTGACTTGTTGGTTTATTCACCTGGTGAGGAGTTGGTAAAGACTAGAGTAGCACCTGGGGAGTTGCCAATGACAGTAACAGTGTCAAGGTTAGGTTATGTGACTTGTTGGTTTATTTACCTGGTGAGGAGTTGGTAAAGACTAGCGTAGCACCTGGGGAGTTGCCAATGACAGTAACAGTGTCAAGGTTAGGTTATGTGACTTGTTGGTTTATTTACCTGGTGAGGAGTTGGTAAAGATTAGCATAGCACCTGGGGAGTTGCCAATGACAGTAACAGTGTCAAGGTTAGGTTATGTGACTTGTCGGTTTATTTACCTGGTGAGGAGTTGGTAAAGACTAGCGTAGCACCTGGGGAGTTGCCAATGACAGTAACAGTGTCAAGGTTAGGTTATGTGACTTGTCGGTTTATTTACCTGGTGAGGAGTTGGTAAAGATTAGCATAGCACCTGGGGAGTTGCCAATGACAGTAACAGTGTCAAGGTTAGGTTATGTGACTTGTTGGTTTATTTACCTGGTGAGGAGTTGGTAAAGACTAGCGTAGCACCTGGGGAGTTGCCAATGACAGTAACAGTGTCAAGGTTAGGTTATGTGACTTGTTGGTTTATTTACCTGGTGAGGAGTTGGTAAAGACTAGCGTAGCACCTGGGGAGTTGCCAATGACAGTAACAGTGTCAAGGTTAGGTTATGTGACTTGTTGGTTTATTTACCTGGTGAGGAGTTGGTAAAGACTAGCGTAGCACCTAAGGAGTTGCCAATGACAGTAACAGTGTCAAGGTTAGGTTATGTGACTTGTTGGTTTATTTACCTGGTGAGGAGTTGGTAAAGACTAGCGTAGCACCTGGGGAGTTGCCAATGACAGTAACAGTGTCAAGGTTAGGTTATGTGACTTGTTGGTTTATTTACCTGGTGAGGAGTTGGTAAAGACTAGCGTAGCACCTGGGGAGTTGCCAATGACAGTAACAGTGTCAAGGTTAGGTTATGTGACTTGTTGGTTTATTTACCTGGTGAGGAGTTGGTAAAGACTAGCGTAGCACCTGGGGAGTTGCCAATGACAGTAACAGTGTCAAGGTTAGGTTATGTGATTTGTTGGTTTATTTACCTGGTGAGGAGTTGGTAAAGACTAGCGTAGCACCTGGGGAGTTGCCAATGACAGTAACAGTGTCAAGGTTAGGTTATGTGACTTGTTGGTTTATTTACCTGGTGAGGAGTTGGTAAAGATTAGCATAGCACCTGGGGAGTTGCCAATGACAGTAACAGTGTCAAGGTTAGGTTATGTGACTTGTTGGTTTATTTACCTGGTGAGGAGTTGGTAAAGACTAGCGTAGCACCTGGGGAGTTGCCAATGACAGTAACAGTGTCAAGGTTAGGTTATGTGACTTGTTGGTTTATTTACCTGGTGAGGAGTTGGTAAAGACTAGCGTAGCACCTGGGGAGTTGCCAATGACAGTAACAGTGTCAAGGTTAGGTTATGTGACTTGTTGGTTTATTTACCTGGTGAGGAGTTGGTAAAGACTAGCGTAGCACCTAAGGAGTTGCCAATGACAGTAACAGTGTCAAGGTTAGGTTATGTGACTTGTTGGTTTATTTACCTGGTGAGGAGTTGGTAAAGACTAGCGTAGCACCTGGGGAGTTGCCAATGACAGTAACAGTGTCAAGGTTAGGTTATGTGACTTGTTGGTTTATTTACCTGGTGAGGAGTTGGTAAAGACTAGCGTAGCACCTGGGGAGTTGCCAATGACAGTAACAGTGTCAAGGTTAGGTTATGTGACTTGTTGGTTTATTTACCTGGTGAGGAGTTGGTAAAGACTAGCGTAGCACCTGGGGAGTTGCCAATGACAGTAACAGTGTCAAGGTTAGGTTATGTGACTTGTTGGTTTATTTACCTGGTGAGGAGTTGGTAAAGACTAGCGTAGCACCTGGGGAGTTGCCAATGACAGTAACAGTGTCAAGGTTAGGTTATGTGACTTGTTGGTTTATTTACCTGGTGAGGAGTTGGTAAAGGCTAGCGTAGCACCTGGGGAGTTGCCAATGACAGTAACAGTGTCAAGGTTAGGTTATGTGACTTGTTGGTTTATTTACCTGGTGAGGAGTTGGTAAAGACTAGCGTAGCACCTGGGGAGTTGCCAATGACAGTAACAGTGTCAAGGTTAGGTTATGTGACTTGTTGGTTTATTTACCTGGTGAAGAGTTGGTAAAGACTAGCGTAGCACCTGGGGAGTTGCCAATGACAGTAACAGTGTCAAGGTTAGGTTATGTGACTTGTTGGTTTATTTACCTGGTGAGGAGTTGGTAAAGACTAGCGTAGCACCTGGGGAGTTGCCAATGACAGTAACAGTGTCAAGGTTAGGTTATGTGACTTGTTGGTTTATTTACCTGGTGAGGAGTTGGTAAAGACTAGCGTAGCACCTGGGGAGTTGCCAATGACAGTAACAGTGTCAAGGTTAGGTTATGTGACTTGTTGGTTTATTTACCTGGTGAGGAGTTGGTAAAGATTAGCATAGCACCTGGGGAGTTGCCAATGACAGTAACAGTGTCAAGGTTAGGTTATGTGACTTGTTGGTTTATTTACCTGGTGAGGAGTTGGTAAAGACTAGCGTAGCACCTGGGGAGTTGCCAATGACAGTAACAGTGTCAAGGTTAGGTTATGTGACTTGTTGGTTTATTTACCTGGTGAGGAGTTGGTAAAGACTAGCGTAGCACCTGGGGAGTTGCCAATGACAGTAACAGTGTCAAGGTTAGGTTATGTGACTTGTTGGTTTATTTACCTGGTGAGGAGTTGGTAAAGACTAGCGTAGCACCCGGGGAGTTGCCACTGACAGTAACAGTGTCAAGGTTAGGTTATGTGACTTGTTGGTTTATTTACCTGGTGAGGAGTTGGTAAAGATTAGCATAGCACCTGGGGAGTTGCCAATGACAGTAACAGTGTCAAGGTTAGGTTATGTGACTTGTTGGTTTATTTACCTGGTGAGGAGTTGGTAAAGATTAGCATAGCACCTGGGGAGTTGCCAATGACAGTAACAGTGTCAAGGTTAGGTTATGTGACTTGTTGGTTTATTTAGCTGGTGAGGAGTTGGTAAAGATTAGCATAGCACCTGGGGAGTTGCCAATGACAGTAACAGTGTCAAGGTTAGGTTATGTGACTTGTTGGTTTATTTACCTGGTGAGGAGTTGGTAAAGATTAGCATAGCACCTGGGGAGTTGCCAATGACAGTAACAGTGTCAAGGTTAGGTTATGTGACTTGTTGGTTTATTTACCTGGTGAGGAGTTGGTAAAGACTAGCGTAGCACCTGGGGAGTTGCCAATGACAGTAACAGTGTCAAGGTTAGGTTATGTGACTTGTTGGTTTATTTACCTGGTGAGGAGTTGGTAAAGACTAGCATAGCACCTGGGGAGTTGCCAATGACAGTAACAGTGTCAAGGTTAGGTTATGTGACTTGTTGGTTTATTTACCTGGTGAGGAGTTGGTAAAGACTAGCGTAGCATCTGGGGAGTTGCCAATGACAGTAACAGTGTCAAGGTTAGGTTATGTGACTTGTTGGTTTATTTACTTGGTGAGGAGTTGGTAAAGATTAGCATAGCACCTGGGGAGTTGCCAATGACAGTAACAGTGTCAAGGTTAGGTTATGTGACTTGTTGGTTTATTCACCTGGTGAGGAGTTGGTAAAGACTAGCGTAGCACCTGGGGAGTTGCCAATGACAGTAACAGTGTCAAGGTTAGGTTATGTGACTTGTTGGTTTATTTACCTGGTGAGGAGTTGGTAAAGACTAGCGTAGCACCTGGGGAGTTGCCAATGACAGTAACAGTGTCAAGGTTAGGTTATGTGACTTGTTGGTTTATTTACCTGGTGAGGAGTTGGTAAAGACTAGCGTAGCACCTGGGGAGTTGCCAATGACAGTAACAGTGTCAAGGTTAGGTTATGTGACTTGTTGGTTTATTTACCTGGTGAGGAGTTGGTAAAGACTAGCGTAGCACCTGGGGAGTTGCCAATGACAGTAACAGTGTCAAGGTTAGGTTATGTGACTTGTTGGTTTATTTACCTGGTGAGGAGTTGGTAAAGACTAGCGTAGCACCTGGGGAGTTGCCAATGACAGTAACAGTGTCAAGGTTAGGTTATGTGACTTGTTGGTTTATTTACCTGGTGAGGAGTTGGTAAAGACTAGCGTAGCACCTGGGGAGTTGCCAATGACAGTAACAGTGTCAAGGTTAGGTTATGTGACTTGTTGGTTTATTTACATGGTGAGGAGTTGGTAAAGATTAGCATAGCACCTGGGGAGTTGCCAATGACAGTAACAGTGTCAAGGTTAGGTTATGTGACTTGTTGGTTTATTTACCTGGTGAGGAGTTGGTAAAGATTAGCATAGCACCTTGGGAGTTGCCAATGACAGTAACAGTGTCAAGGTTAGGTTATGTGACTTGTTGGTTTATTTACCTGGTGAGGAGTTGGTAAAGACTAGCGTAGCACCCGGGGAGTTGCCACTGACTGTGACAGCAGCCAGATTCGTGGTAGTCATCTGCAACACACATACTTGCAGCAAACATGGAACTTACTTAGTTGAAAACTTCTTACAATTCCTATAGTGGTTGTAGTGTACTGATGGTAGAAACTCTTAAATGATTGCAAGATCTTCAGTTGTTAAACCATCACTGAACCAAACAAATCAGCTTATCAGCTTATGTTTATCAGCTTTAGATAATAAAGTCTTTGAGTACGGTAAGTTTTGGATACGGTAGGCCTACTTAAAATATACCCCTAGAAACTATATTAACTGTAGTATGTTAGATGGTTACTTCTTCAATATATTTCGGAACCTTTGATAGAATTGAGGACTAGAATTTGGCCAGGACAAGGAGGCAAGTGAAGGTATCCAAATTTGAAAGTTAAACACTAGAATACGTAATTGGACAACTCTAAAATCAGCAGTGACCCTGATCCACAATTATAATTTTTTTAAAGTTAATAAAATTAATTAGTTAATATTGAGCTAATATAGTTAATAAAATGTTAATAATTTTTAGAAAATATTTCTCAAAAGTTAATGTAAGATTTAATTTTCAATCTATTTTAAAACACTAGAACATAAAAGTCAGTGCCATAACAACTCGTTATGAGTAATTTGTAATATATATAAAAATGGGCAATAGCCTTTTAAAGTAACACAAGGGGGCCTGTGCGCATTTTTTTTATTCTGTATGAGAGAAACTCATTTACAGTGAATGTTGATTATGAAGTGACAGAGATCTATTTTCGTTTACTATCTGGCTTTAAAATTCATCTGAAGGTAATCAGCTGTTAAATTACAATTAACATTAAATATCTTGTAATAAAAGTTGGTCAACATTTTAAAGCGCCCTCTAGAAATAAATCAAAGGTCAGGGGGGCGAAGCCCAAAATGAAATTACATTTTTAATCATCATTCGCCAACGCGCTACATCATAAGCTTTAACATGACACCTCAATCTTAAAAATCGGTTTAGTAGGTTGAGAGAAAAAGGGATGTAACCAAGAATCAAGAATTTTATTGTCATTGACGCTTTTTTTACAAAGGAATAGACATTGTATAAAAACATAAAAATACAAAGCCTGAAAACCTTACGAAGTCAAGCAGTTGAGATTCTATATCAGGAACTGACAGATATAGAGTAAAGATAAAAAATAAAATAAAAAAGGCTTAACTGTTACTCTTATATTAAAATTCAATACTTATATTAGTTTCCAAAAATTCAGTAATATCATAAAAAGGATTGTCAATCAACCATTCACATATTTTACATTTAAATATCTTAAAGGAAACAATTCTGGCTGTTGTTCAGTACAATTGAACACAATTGGACATTTCCCTAACTAACATAAAGAGAGCTGGGAAAATCACAATTTTTAAATCAAGTATCTTATATAATACTCCTTTCCCTATTCCTTAATACAACTTAACCACTCCATATGAAATTTCTATTCTATTTCTTTTATTTTTAATTTAATACCATATGATAATTTCCATCTGTTTTATTTCAATTATTGGACTTTGTTTTTTCTTCCCCCAAAAGACACACACAATCTCCTTTTCTGAAATACCTCATCCAACTAATATTAGTTTTTTCTGAATTATGTAACAAACTCATGTAACTTGTTCATTTTATGTCTCTAATCATTCTATCCCCATATTTCAATAACAATTTTTAATTTAATTTGAACTATTGTGAATAGACTCCTCCTTTTCTTGATTTTTGTAATGAAATGTATATTTTTCTTGTCTCAAAATGGACATTGTGTGTAAAAGTATTTCAAATGTGATCTTAAGCATAAACTTCAGTGTAAATAATGTGCAACTCAAGAAGTAAATGAAATCGGACTATGAATAGCCATGAACAGTACAACCCTCTGAACTCTTTGCCCGGACACATGGTACCATGTCAGAATCTCATCACAATACTCATGGAAGATCTCTGTGAATATAAAGGAAAACTCCCGGTGAGTGAAATAAACTTGAATTATTGAAATGTTTAACTGTGCAACCTTTAATGCAATGACTAACTATTCAAACCTCTGTTGTTTATTTTTGTAAATTCCCAACACCAATTTATAACTTGTTTTGTGTTTTCTCAACCATTATTTCACTGTTTATGTAATTAAATGTATTCTTTTTTTAGTACCATTCTAATCAATTACATTTGAGTTATACAGTTAACTCTGGTCCTTCAACAAAAGCAAAAGGTATTTATTTTATTTTCATTTTTCTATTTATTTTACTTATGTGAACCCAACATTTGGTCCTATGACGAACCGGATCTTGTTATTAGCGATTTGGTTATATCAGTTCTCTTTCGAAGTTGACCTCCTACCCTTTAATCCCATTTTATCACCTTCTTTAATAGACTATGTGTCTGTACCAGCTCTCTTGTGAAAAGTCCCAAATACAGCAAGAGAATTGAATTCTTTTAGTTATAAGCACTGAAAACCTGTTATTTGTGTGTTTCCTTTACTTATTGTATATACATATGGCTCCTCCAAAGAACTCAGACTTTAAGCTTGAGACCTACGAGCGGTTAACTACTATAACCAAAACTAGGCTTAACTTCATTAAAGATGCAATAGGAAATATCATTTCTCAAGACGGTCCTTTAACAAATCTCACTAAGAAAACGTTAAATGCTTACTTGGCCGAAACCAAACGTAAAACTGAAGATTTTGAAACAAACTTCCAGCGTATTGTTGCCATAGGCGATGATGCATTAGACATTAACCAGTTAATGACAGATCAGAACGAAATTAATGAAGTGTTTATCCATATTACTTCTAATATTGAATCATTATGTTCGGTTGAAGAACTACCGGTAAACCACAACATCAGTGTTGATGAAGCATCATTTTCTTCTAGTCAATCTCAAGTACGCTTACCAAAAATTGACCTTCCTAAGTTCTCCGGTGACTTAAGCACATGGACTTCATTTATCAATCTTTTCGATACCACAATTCATAATAACACTTCTCTATCTGATGTTATGCGTTTTCAATACCTGCTCAGTGCTCTAAGTAAAGAACCGCTATCGTTGATTCGCAGCCTCAGCATCACTCCCGAAAATTACACGATAGCTTACAACCTGTTACGTGACCGCTATCATAACAAACGCCGTCTACAATTGTTACATCTGAACAATGTTTTAGACTTACCTCAAATCACTTCCTCGCATATGCAGGGTGTTCGCCAATTTGTAAATATTTTCAATGAAAATACCCAAGCATTAAATGCTCTAGAATGTAAGGTCGAAGATTCCAACGCTTTCCTGGTTGCGGTACTCTTACGTAAGATAGACTTAGATCTTAAGAAAAAACTAGAAGTATTTCGCACATCTTCCTCATCCCCTAAACATACCCTTCCCACGGTAAAAGAAATAATGGACTTTCTTAATATTGAATGTACGCAAGTTGAGGATGCCACTTTATCCCAAAGCATGCACTCTATGGAAATTAGCACTCCCAATTCACGTTCAAAACCCACTGTTCAAAACAAGAATCGCAAGAGTAATGTCAGCATGGTGGCTACCCACGAGACAATTCAATCAAATTCCCATGCTAACGTTCCTGTCACATGTTTTGCATGTAATCAGACAACCCACAAAGTATACTCGTGTACTGTTTTTCGAACTTTGACGCCTCAAGAAAGATATAAACTTGTTAAGAAGTGTCGTCAATGTGTTTCATGTTTAGGTTCACACGATACCAAATCATGCAAATCGCAATCTAGTTGCAAAACTTGTAACAGTAAACGTCATCATTCGTTACTACATTTTAATGGTGACACTAGTAATATGACTAACTCATTAACTGTAAGAAATTCAAATGCTAAACCTGTTAACAACCAAACTAAATACAACTCGATGGATAAGCCCGAAACATCAGTCACAGCTACCTCTCAAAATGATTCATTTACACCCTCTAATGACACCACCGTAGTATTAGGCACTGTACTAGTCCAAATCAGTGCACCTGGGGGTAACTCACATATATTTCGAGCTCTCCTTGATTCAGGGAGTATGTGCAACTTAATGACAGAACATGCAGCTAATCTCTTATGTATACCTCGACAAAAGTCTAATATCCAGCTTTCTGGAATTGATCACCATGTAACGAGTAACAAAGGACAGGTTTTTGTTAACATTAAAACCCTGTCTGGTCGAACAATTGCCTTTGATCAACCTACCTTAATCCTTGACAGATTGACTGTGGATCTTCCTCGTGTGCCTCTTTCTCCTGAAGTATGGCACAAAACCCAAAAATTCATCTTAGCTGATCCCACCTTTCATGTTCCTAATCGCATCGACATTGTACTCGGAGGTGCATTATTTCCCCAAATATTCACATCAGAACAGTTTTCACTTGGTCATAACATGCCATATGCTGTAGGAACGCATTTTGGTTATGTAATTATGGGCAATGCTCCTTGCTTTCCATCTCATGGCACACCCACTTCTACTCTCAATGTGTGCTTACACTCTATAAGTAATGCAGATTTGCATTCGTCAATACAACGTTTTTGGTCCCAAGAAGAACCTCCTGTTTGTTCTTTTAAAACGCACGAAGAAATCATGTGTGACAAACACTTTATTGAAACACATACCCGTGATATCAATGGACGATACATAGTCCGTTTACCATTCAAAGAATCAAATACTGCCCTCGGTGAATCAAAGCCCGCTGCTCAACTTCGTCTCTCTGCCATGGAACGCAAATTTTCATCAAACCCTCATTTTTCAGAACTTTACCATGATTTCATGGATGAGTATTTATCACTTGGCCACATGTCCGAATGTAATGACATTGACCTGTCCCAACCTCACTACTTTCTTCCACATCATGGAGTACTTAAAGAAAGTAGTAGCACCACTAAGCTTCGAACTGTATTTGACGCAAGTTGTAAATCTAGCTCTGGAATCTCTCTGAATGAAATTCTTTTAACAGGACCCAAGCTGCAAAACAATATTTGTGACTTACTTTTACAGTTCCGTCGCCACAACATTGTATTCTGTTGTGACATTCGTCAAATGTACCGTCAAATTACTGTTCATCCAGATGATCGTAATTTCCAATTAATTTTATGGAGATCTAACAACAACCAATCCCCATCTATTTTCCAATTAAATACAGTAACATACGGAATGAACAGTTCTCCTTATTTAGCCATCAGAACTTTACACCAGCTTGCTGATGACCACGGTAATGAATTTCCACAGGCAGCTAATGTATTACGTAACAACACTTATGTGGATGATATTATATCTGGAGCGGACACTGAAAATGAAGCACTAACACCTCAATCTCAACTTATTTCTTTGTTAAATTGTGGCTGCTTTGAACTGAGAAAATGGGTTTCTAACTCTCCTAAACTGCTAAGTAACTTACCCAACACGCATCTCGAAACACCAAAGTTTTTACAAAACTCAGAAACACCACAGTTTTCAGTTTTAGGGCTTCAATGGTCTCCAGCCAATGACGCATTTTCATATAATTATCAGACTCCAACTTCACTCAAACCTTCTACCAAACGTTCTGTACTCAGCACAATAGCTCAAATTTATGATCCATGTGGATTCCTTGTTCCATTTATTATGTTGGCAAAATGCTTTATGCAACTAATCTGGACAAGAGGACTATCATGGGATTCACCGCTTCCATCAGATCTTCAAACTCAATGGCTCTCATTCACAGATAATATTAAACTGATATCTAACATTACAATACCTCGATCATTAAACTTGTGTTCAACATGTAAAATCGAACTGCACGGGTTTTGTGATGCATCTGAAGCTGGCTATGCTGCTGTTACTTATCTAAGATGTGAATCAACTAATCAACTTATCTCAACAACGCTTCTAATGGCAAAGAGTCGTGTCGCACCTTTGAAGCGCGTCACAATACCTCGCCTTGAACTATGCGCTGCACAGTTACTGGCGCAATTAGTAGCACACGTCAGATCCTTGTTTCCAAATGAAATAACTAATGACAATATATATTTATGGTCTGACTCAACTGTAGCACTCACGTGGCTTCAAACCCCTCCATACAGGTTAAAAACGTACGTCGCTAACCGTGTATCACAAACACAAGAATTGGTACCATCTGAGTCATGGAATCATATTTCTTCCGGAGACAATCCTGCTGATTTGGCCTCTCGAGTGCCATACTCATGTCTCATTTGATTGATCATCACCTTTGTGGAACGGTCCTTCCTGGCTTTCACTTCCATCAAGTAACTGGCCCAACATCTAAGTTCCACCCATTAAATTAGAATCAAGCCCATGAACTTAACCAGACCCACAAACTGTTCTAACCACAGCGACTCAAGAAGAATGGTCATTTCTGTCTAAGTTTTCTTCTTGGATTAAACTAACGCGCATAATGCTTACTTATTACGCTTTATACACAACTGTCGTTATTCATCGTCACGTCAATCTGGGACACCTCACACCTGAAGAAATAAGCAAATCTCGTAAGAAAATATTTTCTTTAGAACAACACAACTGTTTTAAAAACCAACCAGCAAGTATTACTACAATGATGACAAACACACCAATTCAAGATCTAGCGCAACGATTCTCATTAAATCAGGAAATCTACAAACACATATTTCCATCCAGTGATAAAACTGTGCCCACCACCCACATCTTAATACTTTTGAAGTGTGGACACTTCAAGGCGGCCGGTAATGTTCAGTACAATTGAACACAATTTGGACATTGGACATTTCCCTAACTAACATAAAGAGAGCTGGGAAAATCACAATTTTTAAATCAAGTATCTTATATAATACTCCTTTCCCTATTCCTTAATACAACTTAACCACTCCATATGAAATTTCTATTCTATTTCTTTTATTTTTAATTTAATACCATATGATAATTTCCATCTGTTTTATTTCAATTATTGGACTTTGTTTTTTCTTCCCCCAAAAGACACACACAATCTCCTTTTCTGAAATACCTCATCCAACTAATATTAGTTTTTTCTGAATTATGTAACAAACTCATGTAACTTGTTCATTTTATGTCTCTAATCATTCTATCCCCATATTTCAATAACAATTTTTAATTTAATTTGAACTATTGTGAATAGACTCCTCCTTTTCTTGATTTTTGTAATGAAATGTATATTTTTCTTGTCTCAAAATGGACATTGTGTGTAAAAGTATTTCAAATGTGATCTTAAGCATAAACTTCAGTGTAAATAATGTGCAACTCAAGAAGTAAATGAAATCGGACTATGAATAGCCATGAACAGTACAACCCTCTGAACTCTTGCCCGGACACATGGTACCATGTCAGAATCTCATCACAATACTCATGGAAGATCTCTGTGAATATAAAGGAAAACTCCCGGTGAGTGAAATAAACTTGAATTATTGAAATGTTTAACTGTGCAACCTTTAATGCAATGACTAACTATTCAAACCTCTGTTGTTTATTTTTGTAAATTCCCAACACCAATTTATAACTTGTTTTGTGTTTTCTCAACCATTATTTCACTGTTTATGTAATTAAATGTATTCTTTTTTAGTACCATTCTAATCAATTACATTTGAGTTATACAGTTAACTCTGGTCCTTCAACAAAAGCAAAAGGTATTTATTTTATTTTCATTTTTCTATTTATTTTACTTATGTGAACCCAACAGGCTGTATCAGGCAGTTTATTAAAAAAACGTATGCAATTCATTTTATGACTGATACTACTTTTTTTTAGTCAGTGGACCGGTATATCTAATTGAAGTTTACATCTTGTATTATAGGAATGAAAATCTTGTCTAAAATTGAATTAATGTAAGTTCATTTTAGTATATTTCAGAATTTGATAAATATATAAATTAATTACTGTCATAATTTTAAGTCTGATGAAGAGAGGTTTACAGTGCTCCACAGGACCCGCCCCACAGATAGTGCGAATCACTCTTTTTTGCAGAATAAGAATTTTGTTTATATGCGTTGAATGACCCCATAGCATTGTTCCATAAGATATATGCAACTGGAAAAATGCAAAGTAAGCTAATCTTAAATAATCAAAAGTAACAAAATCTTTTAACTTCCAGATCAAGTAATTGACGAGAGATATATTTTTACAAGTATTATCGATTTGATCTAGCCAGTTTAATTTAGAATCTAAAAAAAACCAAGCAATTTGACAGAATGTCTTTCATTGGAGAGACCAATTAGAATATTTTGTGTTTTGTCTTGATTACATTTGAGCTTCTTGGCTGAAAACCAAACAGATGCTAGATTTATGGCATCATTTGTAATTGAGTTGAGAGTTTGAATATCATTGTGAGCTGCTTTTAGGGTAGTATCATCTGCATATATTACAGAGTCAACACCACCATTACGAGGTAAATCATTAATACATATTACAAAAAGAAATGATCCAAGGACCGAGCCCTGCGGAACACCTGACACCACCTCCCTCAATCCAGATAGCATCCCTCCAACAGAAACATAACAGATGAAACCTTTATAGAATTATGTATATTAATATTGTCAGTTGTTAAAGAAATAATGGCTTCTAAGAAAAGTAACTTTAAAATGTGATATTAAATATGATGTGAATTGGAAATGTTTTTCTGTAAAACAAGCAAGATTTTAAAACGAAAGAAGCATATCTGACGTTACAGATGGAGAGGGTGAGAAAGAGAGAGAGGGAGAGAGCACTATATATCGCCTGACAATAGATTGTTGCCATACAAGGAATTTATTGTAATGATTTCCTTGTTAGTGAGACATCCAAGTGCCGGATCAAACAACACTCTTTGAAATCAGTGAAATTTATTTGACATTTTTTTTAACCAGACACCCCTGTGATCTCATAACCGTTGTATTATCCTAAGTCAACTGTACGTACAAGTGAGATCCGTTTGTTCCCTTGTTGTGGCTTTATGTGACTTTTCTGGACTCTTCTTACCCAATTTACTTCTGTCATTACCTCTGACAACGTATCCTTCTGATGTTTTATCGAAAATGGCTTACAACAAGCGAATAACATTTTGAAATCAATATAATTACATAACTGTGCCCCACAGGTTATTTAAGGGATGGTATCAGTCTAACACTACCAACGAAAGTCAACTAATCTAGAGAATAATGTGTGACTGGGCGATAACTTACAATACTCACAGGCAACGAGGCGGTGACAGGAAGTGAGGTAACGATGTGAGGCGATGAGTTGTTTATGGACATGGATATAGGCACTGCCAGGCCCGGGATGGACACCTGGACATGACAGAACATGCGTGAGGTGTGATCGTTGTGGCGACTCATGGCAAGGGTGTTACAGAAAACTTACGAAAAGTATGTTTATTTTGGGCTGGATCTTTTCTATAAAATTAATTTCCCTAGCACGTGGTAAAAATACCGTACAATCTGCAAATTCATATTTATTCACACAAATTAAAGTCACAAAATCTTTTTGTTCTTCAATCTAACCAAAAATGCAAATTCACATTCTGTGACCAGTAAAATTTCAAGTAGTACAAACTAGTAGCAAACATAGACACATACATGATAACATAGTTTTTGTCATGATCAACTGTTCTATCCAGGATTCTATTCATTTTGCAACCAAACTTCACTTACATATTATTTTCAACTACAAAAAGTATATATTTGGTATTTGTATCAATCCAAACCATCTACAAGCCTCGCCACATAATGAATTTGCACTACTTTGCAGTTAAAATTATTGGACAATCAGTTGTTCCATGAACTTAAAAAGTAACGTAAGCTCGATGTTTATGGAAAAGTCCCATTTGGAAAGTTTATGGACCCTTGCCCATTCCAGCTGTTTTTGGCAATTCGTCAACTTACGTGGCAAGAGTTATAGAAAACTAGGCTCTTGAAGTTATAGTGGGTTAGGCCACATAAAATGCTCAAACAGCTCATGCAACTTTAGATTTTTGATGATTTCCCCCACAATGAATAGATTTGCAAATAAATCAGTTTTATAGAGTGACTGTTGTGTTGTATTCTGGTTTGTCCTGTTGTGTTTGTTCTAAGACACAACAAATAAGAATTAACTTCACAGATGACCTCAATTCAAAACAAATGCTACCAGGACAAGGTAATGGAACAATGAATGTCAGTCACACAAGTGACAAGTGTTGATCAAGATTTGGATAAAGATTTGTCTTTACAAACATCAAAAGTTGCAGTTAAAGTCACTTTTTATTAAAGTTAAATCATGTAGAATGGATGCCGGATCAGGTTATAATGTTTCTGTTCGATGGTTAGCCTACTAAGAAATGGTTAAATATGTCTTTAACCATAATTCTACAGTGAGAGTTTTTAAACTTGATCCTGCGAATATTGTGGCAGGAGGAGGGAGTTGATGTTTTAAAAAGAAAACATTTTCGAATAGCAGGATTCCATATTTAGTGTTTTTAATAACTTATAATTAAGATCAGTAACTCAAAATAAGCTGTCATTTTTATAAGCCAAACCTACAGCTTGTTAGAAAAATAACAGATGTAAAGTAACTGATTAGAGAGCAACTGTCACAAAGAAAATTAAATTGATACACAAAATGCTGTGATGCTAATCACCAGCTGATATACAACAGTGAAAAAAGGCTTTAGAAAAATAGATTATTAGCAAGGATAAAAAAACCCTCCCACCACTATTTTTGTCTCTTCCACAAAATATAAAGTTTAAGAAAAACCGGTCTACCGAAGATGTTGATTGCATCATATTACCATTTGTCGTGTTGTCTCACCTGAACGTTCTGCAGGCCGGGTATTGACGCCAGCGCGCCCTGCACACTTGCCAGGTTGAGGCTGACTGCGGTGGGGGCAGTGGGAGCAGGGGCGGGGGAGGCGGAGGGCGACGGGGCTGGCGGGGGCTTGGGACTAGACTGTGGGTAGGACGGCGGCGTGGACAGTCGCTCCAGCAACGCGCTGTTGGCACTGTTGGCCCCGGGGACGGGGTTGTCCGCCGACGGTGTGCCTGAAGTCATATCATTTGTGAATTAATTATCATTGTGAAGAGTAATTTTAGTGAATTTAGGGAATACACTACGCTATTAAAGTAATAGTCATCGTAAGTACTAATCCTGGAACCACGATACCAGATAGGCCTTGTGGAATTATGATCAAGAATGTCTTTACCTGGCGCCTCTAAAGTAGGGATATACAAGTCTCAAAATTTCTCGAATTATTCAAGAAGAGAAATATTTTGTGAATAATGTTAAAAAATGGTAGGCCTAAATATGATTTACGAATTGTTAGTCCTATTTTACTAGCACTTTAATACTGAAATACATGATTTTTAAGAAAGTTATTTTCCTTATTCGTACAATTACATCCAAAACTTTTACATACTTAAAAGTTTGTTTTTTAATAGTTTTTGTCTATGTTCAAGGTTATAATTATGACCATCATTTAGGCCCTACTATAATTTTTGTTTTTTCTTTGTATTATTGAGAAGTAGTATTGTTAAGCGTGACTTAGTGTGAGACATATTTAATTGAATATAGCAAAAAACAAGATACAACAAAAAGACAAAACTGAAATTGTAATTTAATACTTAACTAATAAGACTGGTGTTCAGCCTGATAAATTTTGATATTTCAATGTTATATCCTTACTCTTATCACCATATCTTAGCCTTGTTTAAGAGTTATTTGCAATAAGATACTTAATATTTTTTCTTAATATCTGCCATAATCACTATTTAACAATGTTACAAAATTAGATTAAAATTCTGAACGCAAATTTCCCATTATGTACGAGAAGGGAAATCCTGTATCTCGTCTCGAAATTTTATGAGAATTAAAAAATTCCGTCTCGTCTCGAACTAAAAATCCACAAGAAGGGAAATCCCGTATCTCGTCTCAAAATTTTATGAGAATTAAAAAATTCCGTCTCGTCTCGAACTAAAAATCCAATCTCACCATCCCTACACTATAGTCTCGATAACTCTCGAACGGAACCTCCGAATTTGATGAAATTTATTATTTATTTAAAACTTTGTCACAGACCTGTACATGTAACCTTTGTTGAATTTCTCGTCTTTATAGCAAATGTAAACCACCTTAAGAGCTAAACACTCTTTTTTTAATTGTTGTGCTTCTTCTTCACATGAAAATATAACTAGACGTGGAGATCTGAGTCACTCCCGCAAGACTCACCCGCCAACAGTGCCGACAACCCCGGCATGCTCAGGCCCAGACTACTGGCTGTCGCTGAGTGGTTGTTATCACTGAGTCTCCGCACCGTGCCTAGACAAAGACATGGACATTCAATTAATTCAAGTCAAAAGTCTTTATTCTTAGAAAAATAAACACATCCTTATTAGCACGTACCATTCCTTACACGTGAGAACATATGGAATAGTTGCATTGTTAGAATTAAAATGAAGTAAACTTCCCCAAATCCAACATTTTGCAATCCAGCACAACTAAAAAAAAAAAAAAAATATATATATATATATATTTTGATAGGATTAAATATAATAATGCGTGTGCAAGTTTGTTTGAGATTTTAGGTGGTGATGGAACAACACTGTGCCTTTCCTTTCAGATAGCCAAGCTGTTTTAAAAGCACTAGACTTGTTCGTGATAGATTCACAGACTGTGCAAGGCTGAAAGAGCACTCTAAAAGTGCTGGCGGAGCACAATCAGGTACAGTTAGCTGGATACCGGGACTTTCTGGGCACGAAGGCAACGGAAAGGCCAATGATTTGGCAAGAAAGGGCTCAGATGAACAGCTTATAGGACCAGAGCCCTTCTGTGGTGTCCCTCTGTGCATAAAACAAAACAAAATCCTATCCTGGGAGAAAGGTCAGAAACAGAAAGCCTGGAACAACTTCCCAGGTGGGAGACAATCAAAAATACTGATTGACCCTTTTAAAAAGAAGTGGAAGGAGCTGCTCAGCCTAAACAAAAGAGAAATCAGTCTTCTAATAGGGATGCTTGTTAGCATCCCTACAGGTCATGGGCCACTGAAGAAACATCTCAAGACAATCGGACTTAGTCAATCCGATCTATGCAGATAATACATACAATTCACCATACAATGGAGGTAGAAACCGCCGTACACTTATGGCTGGATTGTCCATCCATCCCTCAGAGAAGGTTGAAATCCCTAGATAGGACATATTAAAGTCAACTGAAATAAGGGTGATGGATATCAACCAGCTGTTAGGCTTCGTAAAGAGCCTTCATCTGATAGATTGATTTAACAATAGGGGTGCTAAAATAGGCCCTTTAGGCCGAGTTAGAGAAATGTATCACTACCTGGCCCCTCCAGAGAAAAAAAAACAAAAAAAACACTGTGCCGCACAAAGAATATTGGCATACGTGGAGAGGAGACGAGTCGTTTACGCCTATGATCGGGTAACAACTTAAAATTTTCATTTTAGTTTCATAATCATGTATTTTTTATTACAGGATGTTATGTAATGTTTTTATTCTTTGGTTAAGATGTTTAAAGAATGTTTAATGCCTTTTTTTGCTTAATTTAAATTTTTTCTGATTCAACCTGTAATCTGGCAAGCGCCAAGTACCAGACGTGCCGGATTAGAGGAAGTTAATCAAATCAAATAAAACATTCTTTTATTACCATGAACTTGTACGAACAAGCATTGGATGCATCATACAACTGAAATTGGAATAGCATAATACAATTAAATAAATGAATTATGGTAAACTAAAAATAAAATAAACTAACACAGGTTATGTTACTTGATTAACTGTACATAAATTGAAAAATTAACAGGCTGACAGCTTGAGAACTTATCTAAGATGGTGCAAATTTATCACAAAACTCCTGCAGGGAGTAAAAAGCATTCAAAGTGAGGTAGGCCTTATGTTTTACTTTAAAATGTTTGAGTTCATGTATTTCTTTAATTTCATTTGGCAAGAACTTGAATAAGTGCCTTCCTGCTAGAAGAGGTAATTTTCCATGCATTTCTAATCTATGAAAGTTTATTTTTTGTAGTCGGTGCCTAGTGTAATGAGAATGTTGGGGTGTTTGGTGTAAGGACAAATTTTGTTTTTTGTAATATTCAAGCGTTAGATAAATGTCAATACACACATAAATGTACACATGTTGTTTTACACATGTTTTATAAACAATTTCAATTTAAAAAAAATCTACATTATAGGGTTATTTTAGAACTTTTATTGAGAATAGAAGGCCTTTTCTAAAAGTAAATGATTTGGAAACTTGATAGGTTTTTTACGGCTATGTAGTAATTATGCCGGAATATAAAGGTTTTTGGGAGATTAACCATGATAGAATGTGCAAGGCTTGATTTAAAGATTTATAAACCTGTAATTGTGTGAATCATTTCTAAATTTGTCTCAACAAAAACTTCTTCGATGCGAGCGTGTTAGAATTCAAATGATTCGTTTTGCAATTTTAAAACTGTTTTATAGCTGCTGCTTGACCCAATAAAATTGAACCATACCTTAGATAAGATTCAATATAAGCATGATAAACAATCTTGACATTCAATATGAAGAAGTCCCTTAAGTGACTTCACGTGAAGGCAATTGATCAAGTACAATCCAAATGATCACTCCAATTGAGCTTCATCAATGGACACATAATTATTTGTGAGAATTGACAAAATCATTATGGTCAATACCTCCCCCGCCACCACTGTACTGCACACGGCCGCCGGGCGATGACAGGCTGACGCGGACCGGCTGCGGCTGCGCGGCCACTCCCCCCACCACTCCCCCGGTGGACGACGGTGTGATGGCTATCGACCGCGGGGAGATGATGTTGGCTAGAGTCATCTTCCGGGTCGCTAGCACCTGCAGGTGGATAAGAGTTAGCAGAGAATACCAAATAGTATGTTCAAGAAACATATATTATGTTGAAAGGTTCATATCTTCTTTCATTTTTGTAAGATGGTTTGATTTTACTGAGAATTTATTGATAGACACATTTCTTGGAGAATTTTTTAGTTACAGTAAACTTCCAGTAATCCGGCATCCTAAGACCCAGCACGCTTGATAATCCGGCACAACTTTAAGAACAATTATATCGATAGAAACAAAAATAACAACAGAGCGATCGAGTTTGTTTGGGATAGAAAGTTGCCGCGAAGCAAGGCTGTGTCATACAAAGCGTATTCCACAGTCTGATATAGGTCATTGGGAGACAGTCATGACAATCCGTCACTTAGGTAGCTACGAGGTTCTAAATAGCTATGAGGTTCTAAAGTTACAAGGGTAGAAAAAGTTTGATTTATGTTGACTTATTTAGTATCATTAAGATGTATTATATTGTAATAATGACACCATTCATGTACTTCCATGTATAATAATGAATAAAGGTATTTTGACTATTGAATATTGACTATAGGTTGTCCGCCTGAAGCACCCGAGGACTCAAGTTACGCAAGAAAGCATACAAAGCTGATAACAATCAAAATTGTCTGATTAAATCCCAATCGAATGATAACAGCCGAAATGTATTTCAGAATTGGTTGCCGCTCACTGGAGTTACATTTAAAGTTCCCGCCCTTAGCGAGAACGGCTGGGGACTCCAGTCACGCCAGTTCCATCCGCTTAAAGCGCTAATTTCCCTGTGGACAACACTAAGCATGAAGTTTCGATACGAGTGTCATGACTGTCTCCCAATAACATATTAGACTATGGCGTAATTCCTTATGGCATGCGTGCTGGGGAGACGAGTCTTCGGCCGACATCTGGTGACATCGTGTAATTTCGGAATAGGCCTGGCATCACTTTTTTTCATTTTGTTTTCATTTTGTATTCGTGATCAGTCTGCTAGCATGCGTGTCTTTAATGTGACGCTGTTTGTAAATTTCAAAAACTTTATTAAATAACAACAAAAGTCAACACAATGTCCTCTAAACTAAATGATTTGATTAGTTACACTATAGTACATAATAGGTGGCCTCGGTCCCAGTTACTGTACCTCAATAATTGGGCGTCTACTGCAATCTTTTGAATTTCATAATCATGTACTATATTTTTAATTACAGTAGAGTACGTTATACAATAGTTTTTATTCTTTAAAAGTGGATTTAATAATAAAATAAGCGTTACAGTTTTTTTTTTTTTTATAATTTATGTTTTTCCTGATATTCATCCTGTAATCCGGCATATTTCGTAATCCGGCAATTGTCAAGTCCCAGACATGCCGGATTAGAGGACGTTTGCTGTACAAATTGTAAAAAAACAAGAAATACGCCAAATACCACAGTAAAATTGTTTCTCAACTATCAAACCCATCACGTCTCTTACCAGCATTTTTAATCCCTGAATGTCAAAACCAGAATTTTTTATGTTGTTCATTTTTGTGTATATGTTTATTATTTTACATATTAACTTTTGGTAACTTTGGGTGAGTCAGTGGGGTAGCAGTTAGCGCGCCGGACTTTGGGACCATGGCAGCAATGGCGTGGGTTCGAATCCACGTTCTGCCATTGAATTTTTCAGTATCATTCACCTTTACTGCACCGGCTTACTTCCTTACATTGTCTAATATGATCCGCGCATGGATAAATAGGCTATGAGGACGGGGCAAGGTAAGGCAAAAGAGGTCTGAATATCTTAGCTATCTGAACATCTTAGCCTTTACACTTGAAAAAATCCTCAATTCGAGAGAAACATTAATATTATTATTTAGTAAATTATTGCAGATATTTTCAATCACTGATTAGAAGAGACATATTCCACTTGAGGACAAAACCAGATTCCAGATAATGAAACGTCATGACTTTGTTTTAATTAATCAGTGTTGAAGTTCCTTTTTGTAGATTGACTTAAGTTACTAAAAGTTCAAAGATAATTGGTCTGAAAATTTTCAATAAGCTTCCTGTCAATGTTAGAAATATTGAATCCTTGGCTAATTTTAAATTGGTTTTGACTAATGGGTTGCTAAAGCATCCTTTATATTCAGTAAAGGAATTTTTAAATTAACTATTGATGATTTTAAATGTTTTAAATAAATATGCTTTTAAAATCCATTGTAGATTTTGTTGATGTTTCAAATGTATATTAAGCCTAGTCTTTCTGAACTGTACAGTAGGAGCCCTCTACTCCGGCCTCGGATGATTCAGCCGCCGGATAATCCAGCCGCGGTATTCTGGAAATGAAATGTTCAGCCACGGAAAAAATAGACAACAGTCAACTTGTCCCATATTGTATCACTAAAATATATCACTTCAATTTACAATTTCCGGACTAATTAGGTTTTGGATGTCTTTATAAAACTTTGTGTTAGGGTTCTATTTTTGATCGTTATCTTTTTGTTGGGTGTTTTGCGGTCCGATCGTCAATATAACATGGAAATTAGGTCACTAGACAGATTCTGTCGCCTAAACAGTCCCATTTATACGTTCACAGAAGAATAAGTTTCATCGCTAGTTCGTTTCCGATCGTCATTTCGGCGCTAAAACGTCTGAGAGGGAGCAAATCATGATGGTTAAAAAGTTTATACATAGCATTGATTGGGCAAGTATAATACCTTCATTGTTACATAAGTGCTAAAAGTTTAATGTTGGAACACAAATATAATACAGGTCTCTGTTTAACACGTTTAATAAACCCCCCGTTAATCCGGCCATTTTGAAATCCGGTCGGTGGTCCGTACATAATTAATTGTTTCCAAAATGACCAGACAGCATACAGTGGGGAGATTGAGGTGCTTTTGTCTCTACTCATGCAATCAATAGTTAGTATAAATTCATACCCTTACTTTGTCTACTTTTCCACGCACACAATTACAGTCCACAACTGTTCAGGTGAACTAAGGCAATAAGAGCTGCCAACCTTGCAAAAAAACACCACACCTGTTGCTTATTGGCAGGCGTGATGACGTTGTTGAGCAGCTGGTTCAGGGTGGGGTTCTGCGCAGCGGCAGACGACGTGTTGCTATTCAGCAGACTCAGTATCGCTGCGTTGCTGTGATGGTTGTTGGTCACTGTCGCGCCCTGGCTATTCACAAAGTTGACGGTCGCCGCATTCGCGGAATTGGAAGCATTCGCCGCCGCGGCCGCTGCTGCCGCCGCCGCTGCCGCATTTGCTGGAAACACAAACAAGATGTCATACAATAAAAGGAATAAAATTATGTACTCATGTTACTTTAAAGATTAGGTAACAAAATTTATTAAATAATTTTTTTAATAGATTGATTAAAATAACTCGTATATGAAAAAAATATTAAAATTAATGATATTCAAAATTAATTTGTAAATAACTTCAAATAATTAACAAAATGACAATTTGTTAAAGAACAAAGAAAAACGTACATCTCTTGGATCGAAAGTGTTTTTCTGAGCTTAATCTCCCTTCCTTAAACGTGATTGCGCACAAAAAGCCAATTTTGGTACTTAATAGTGTAAATACTATTAAATGTGATGACATGGCCATGAATTTTACATTCAACAAATAATAGAAAGTTTTCATGGTTTTTTTTCATTTTCTAATGGGATAGTAAAAAAAAATGTTTTTTCTATTTATTTATTTATTGCATGTCACAAAACATTTTGTGATACAGGGAAAGTCCCACTCAAACAGGTCATACACATCTATAATAAATCTAATATGAAAAAACTACTATTGAACGTGAACATATAATAAAATTGCCAATTAATTTTTAAATAACAATTTCCCTTTTCTTCCTCTTTAATGCAGTTGAAGTGATTCCCCTAAGTTTTTAACGTGGTTCAATGGGATAAAAGAGATGGATTTAGAACATGGTTAGAGACCTGTAAAAGGATTCCATCTTAATGTGCCTTTTGCTAATCTTGCAATTAACTTACAAAGTATGTTAAAAAACCATTTATGGAATTTTGTGAATTTCATGAAAATATTTAAATTCAAAACATACACAAATTCATTCTGAATTTAAAGATTTAGAAAATTCTAGTTAGAATGTATTTTGGGCAAGTCTTCCGGTAGCAAAGTTAATTGCTCAAAGAGAAAAAGATAAAAGTAACATTGTAAATTATCATAAAATATACAGAGAACCCAAAAAAATTTTCTAAGGTACAATAAGACTTGAAGACCTTGAGGCTCTCTTTCCAGTGGATAACTTGTAAGAGGGACATCACAAATTAGGAATGGTCGGGTCCCGAAATTTTGATAAAACTTTCGGGAGCAAAATTGTCACGATCATCGGTATTGTTACAAAAACTTTCTTTAAACAATTGAGGAGGTAGCTGCAATAAGGGCCCATGCTCCAAAACCCTGTTTTGAGATAATGAGCTTTGAAGTTTTCACATGTGTACTATTCTTATAGGAGTACCCTAGAGACGGATTTGTTAAATTTTTTTATTCCATTACTTCTTTAATAACCAAAATTTTAAAGTGTATTTGATCATAATCCTTTGGTTTATTAATAAAATTAGAATAATAAGAGGTATGTCATGGGCCCTTTTTACAGAGAACTTTTTTATACTGTTCTATTGAAGAAGGGCCTATAAAATGAACATCATACAAATGCTTTTTAAATTTTTTTATTAATTAATAAGCATTTATTTGCTACATATTTAGGTCTAGAAATGTAAAAAAAACTTTTATAAAATATATAAAAGTTTTCAAAGAGGCTAAAAAATCAATGAAAATTATTTAGGCCTATTTAAAGTCGTTGCCTCACATTGAAAACCATACTTTGATTAGCTTAATTCTCCTAAGACTTAAGACAAAGCATGGTAAAAAGAATAAAAAAGTATGATAGATTACTAGTATCATCTAGTATCCTATGGGCCTATAGGTTTAAATAAATGTAATAAAAGAGGTGGGTTGGAATAAATTTACACAGCATTGTTTTCGTTGAAGATGTTTTCATAGAAGATTCTACTGCTTTCTCTTAAAAATGGATAAAGGTCTCTAACGTCTTTAATTTTACCTGTTTTCAATTTAATCCTAGGCGCATTGTTTATGTGTAGTTCTTCAACATAGCGTAACCCAAATTCTTAGGTTTATATATAGATATGAAGTTAACTTGGGAACCACATGTAAATTTTATTTCCACAAAATTGTCTAGGGTTATTTACTTTTTAAGAAAATTGAATGACTGTGTACCAGATAAATATGTAAGATCTGCTACTTTGCGTCTTCCAAAGTATAATTTCTTACGGTATATTATTTTGGGGGAACAGTGCTCATGTACAACGTATCATTATTTTACAAAAAAGTAGTTAAGGTAATGACAAACTCACATAAACTAGACCACTGTAAACCATTATTTATCAAATTAGGTTGTCTTACTGCAGTTAAACTTCATATATATACTGTATTACTTCATAAAAAACCAATTTAGCATATTGTTAGGAATTGAAAAAAAGATATCCATAAATACAAAGTAGAAAAATAAATGTACCATTTTTATTTGTTATTCATTTAATTATATTTATTTATTATTTATTTAATAATTATATTTATTTATTATTTGTTTATTTATTTATTTCAACAACTGTTCTATGCAAGAAGGGCCCATGACATCAGCTGCTTCAAACAGGAATACCGACCCAACCAACCACGATAGCTCTATGAAATTTGGCAGGGATATACTTGAGAACATGGAGAATCCATTTTTAGGTTCTCCTGAAAAAGGGCCTATGGGCCCATAGGCCCTTATTGCAGCTACCGCCTCAATTACTGTTTTACAATGTTAAAAGCATCTTATTATAGTTTAATATCATTTTTAAACTAAAAACTTCAAACTCCAGTAAGTATATTTTTTAATGAAACATAGCAAATACATTCATTAGATTTTGAGGTTGATATCTTATAATTTATATTGTTTTTTTATTGATTTTTTCATCTTACATTTCTTAGTTTTTTCTGATGTAGCAAAAACACTTAAATAAATATATAGAAATAACCATAAATAATTTGGGTCTAATAGTTTATATTTTCAAAGTATACCTGTCTCAGTAAAATATGCAAAATATTTCTTGGGGTTATAAAGAAAATTGGTTTGAGGAACAACATCATTTCTGAACTTTAATATTTATTCTAATTTAAATTTATTGTTTTTGTCCTTTTTTATTCCAATCTATGTTTTATGTACAAAGTTTTTATTTTCAATAGTTGTACCAAACATTTACTATTTTATTCAACAAAACTTGTATAAAATTTGACATGGACAACATTTTTTATTTATATGGATAACATTTTTATTTAGTGATTTGACTTAAATTTTTTTTTTGTGACAAGAAAATTTTTATTTTTCCCTGATTTCATGTATATTGCAAATATAAAATTAGACATTTTCAATATTTCCAACAAAAGGACGTTCATTGTAACCTGTACAAGAACAAGTGGAACAATTTGAAAACAGAACCAGTTGATATTTGACATTAATTTGTCTTTATACAACACTCAGATAAAAGTATAAATGAATATTTCCTGATAGCTTTGAGACAAGCAATTCCGTCCCGAATATGAGCAGGAAATAGAAATTCCCGTCCCGTCCCGAACCAAAAAAGCATTCCCGTCCATCCCTATTGCGAATCATACAAATCTGTGCAAAAATATTTACAATCAGTATAAATACAGTTTCAAAATCAGTATAAATAATTTTGTTTGGCAATGTTTACTTTTCAAAATTTTAAGTTTATTGTAATTGGTTTATATAGATCACCTTCTAGTTGCTCAGAAACATTCTGTGACAGACTGGGTATTTTGGTTGATTACTTAAGCCAGAAATGTGACAAAATTATATGTGCAGGAGATGTAAACATAGATGTATTAGTAAATGATAAAGATTGCAAATTGTTAAAAAATACTTTAAAGGGGCTCAATATGAAACACTTGGTTAATTTTCCCACCAGAATAACAGAGGAATCAGAGACTGGAATAGACAATATTTTTGTAAAGAATATCCCTTGCAATAATTTGAGAATAAGTGGTGTAATTACACTGTTGTCTGACCACGATGGTCAAACTTTAGACATTAATTTACCTAGAGAAGGGTCTCATATTAAAAACAATTTAACACTTGAAAGCAGAAGCTTCTCATCAGAAGGGTTTCTTACTCTGTCCAAACTGTTAGAAAGGGAAACTTGGATGGATGTGTACCTTTCCCCTGTTGAGGAGAAGTACAATATTTTTTTTGATAAGATAATTTATTATTTAAATTTAATTTTTCCAAAGAAAGTTATTAAAAGGAAGAAAAAGAAAAATGGATGGATATCTAAGGAACTTAAAGAAACTAAGAACAATTTAATAAGTTTGAAAAAAGAAATTAGGAAGGATAAAAATCTTATTAAAAAAGAATTACTCAAGGAACAGATTTTAAAGTTTAAATCGGATCTCAACATTTCAAAAAATAAATTTTATAAGGACAAAATAGAAAAATCGTCAAATATCCCTAAAACAGTTTGGGAAATTATCAATTCAGAAGTAGGAGAAAATAATTCAAAAAAACAACAAAACACTACTATCATAGAAGGGGGAAGGGCATATTCTGATCCAAAGGCAGTTAGTGAAATATTTAATGACTATTTTGTAAACATAGTAGAAGATATTAGCACTAATAACCAAACAGAGGAACAGTGCCTACACAAAATTAGAGCTACTTTTAACAATAATAATAATAATTTGTTTAGCAATAGCCAATTTAATTTTCACCTCAAGCCAACCAATAATGAAGAAGTAGAGAAGGTAATAGCGTCCCTAAAAAATAAAAATTCGTCCGGGTTTGATGACATCCCGGTTTCCCTGCTTAAGTCAATAAAAATGCAAATCAGTGCAGTAATTACACATCTCGTTAATTCTTCATTTGTTGCCGGCTATTTCCCCGATAAATTGAAAATTTCCAAAGTAGTACCAATTTTTAAAAAAGATGACCCTCACAAAGTTTCAAACTATCGCCCTGTTTCGTTGCTCCCAACCATTTCAAAAATTTTTGAGAAAATTGTATACAATCAGTTAGTTGCCTTTTTATTGAAGTATAATCTTTTTGATGATATACAACACGGTTTTCGGGGGGGCAGATCTGTTGTGACAGCATCTGTATCATTTATTGAATCAATTATTGAATCTGTTGACAGAGGGGAAGAAACTGTGGGTATTTTTATGGATCTATCAAAAGCCTTTGACAGTGTCAAACACAAAATTTTGATAGAAAAATTGAAACTTTTAGGAATTGCCAACAATTCTTTAGAATGGTTTAAATCATATTTAAACAATAGATTTCAATATGTTGAAATTAGTTACGTCTCAGAGCAGAATAGATTAATGAAAATAGCTTCACAACAAAAACTCATTAAATACGGTGTCCCGCAAGGCTCTATATTAGGGCCTTTACTGTTCCTCTGTTATATTAAGAATATTGCTCAAACATTTTCCCAAATCTCAAAAAACAATCTTTGTCTTTACGCTGATGATGCTAATCTGAAGATATCAGCAAACTCAAAAGAGCAGATAGAAGTTATTTCCTTTGTTGAATTGGCTAACATATCTGAGTACTTTATTAATCACAATCTTAACTTAAATTCTGGAAAGACAAATTTTATAAATTTCAAAACTATTCAAAATAAAAAAGTACACCAACCCAACATTGCCATTGATTGTGTACCATTAGAAATAAAGAGCAAAGCTAATTTCTTAGGATTAATTATTGATGAAAACTTGCAATGGAACGATCATGTTGACAAACTAATACATAAAATTAACTCCGGAATATATGCGTTAAAAAAAATGTCTTTTCTGTGTGAAACAACAACTTTAAGAAAAATATATTTTGCTTACATTCATTCTCACATACAATATGGCCTTTGTTTATATGGATCAACAAAAAACACAAATCTCGATCAAATTCTGAAACTTCAAAAGAAATCTATTAGAATAATTTCCAAATTAAAAACTAATGAATCTGTCAGAGAGCACTTCAAAAGATTAAAAATAATCACTGTTTATGGGCAATATATTTATGACACAATTTGTTTATACATAAACCATCCACATTTTACTTCAGAAAATGCTGCAACACACAAATATAACACTAGATATAGGTCTCATATTATCCCTAATCATCATCGTCTTGAATTTTATGCCAAAAAACCCTCGTACATGGGCCAGAAATTTTATAAACATATCCCAAAATCTATAAAAAACGAAAAAAGTAATAAGGTTTTTAAAAGAAAGTTGAAAGAACTTCTTACTGAAAAAGTACTTTATTCAGTTGATGAGTTTTATTCTTAGTGTAAGAATACTGTTGTCTGACTATTGTAGCTAATTTATGCAAATGTAATTTAATTATGGTATGACACTATTCAATTGTACAACACTTGTGCATTTGTGAATAAAGATATGTGATTTGATTTGATTTGAATACCAAAAAACCCATGAGGTGTTATTTTTTTATTTTTATTTTTTTTTTTGGGGGGGGGGGGGTGAAATTTTACCTGCCGCCTGCTGCTGCTGCTGGTATTGCTGGGCGGAGTTCTTCAGATCGTTGGCTAAAGCACTGATGGCGGGGTTCGTCATGATGACAGGCTTGGTAGGCTGCTGCTGTAAACACAATAAAATCCTATTAGTTTTTATTTATAAGTAAGCAGTATGGCATTAAAAGAATAGAAACACCTTCAACATTGAAACAGCCAACACTGCCTAATTCTCTCTGTTTGAGCCACATATTAGATACGGCTTGATTGTGTGGTAGAATTATCTTACGGAAGTAATTCTTCAGTTAAAGTTCTAAACCAAGTACTACTTACTTACTCCAGTGGCCACACAAATCCCAAGTGATTTTTTGCCTTGTCAACTAATTGCCTCAACTGCCATCTGTCCTCTGCTACCTCCAAGCTTGCTCCCAACCTCTTGAGGTGTTGGTTCACCTGGTCAAGCCATCTGAGTCTGGGTTTAACCTAGCGGTCGTAGTCCCATTGGTTGTCCTATCCATACTCTTTCTATTATCTAGTCTAAGTATCTTCTCTACTCATGTCCCAGCTAATTTCATCTTCTGCTCATAACAATTGCTACAATATCTGGGTCTTTATATAGTTCTCTTAGTTCTTGATCCTTCCCTATTCATCACTCCCCATTATCATAAATTGTTCCAAACTTGATTTAACAATACTCCAACAAGAGGCTGTAAGAACACTGAAAGGCCTCGGACCTCTGGACACCTCTCGAACTCGAGATCCTGACAGTTGCATCACTGCTGATATCAGATGTGATCTGCTATGCTATAACACAGAATCTGACCACACTGGAGGAGAAAAACTGCTAAATATCAGGACCTAAGGATTTATGAATATCAGCCAAATTACACTGAGAGTAAGTTCTACATCCTTCTACCTGATAAACTCAAGGGAAGCAGCAAAGTAAAAGCTTAAAAAAAAAAAACTACTGACTGGTACTTAAAAAAGTGACTGGCTACTGAACTTGACATGTTACACAATGGAAGAATTTGTCACCTGGAAAACACAATTTCTTGTCTAATCTTTAACTCTCTTTTATACATTATTTACACCTATTCTGTACTTGAAGTTCATAAATAGAGTGCACTTTATATTGTAACTAAATATAATTTTTTGGTAGCACCCCATTTTGTGTGTTTACTTTTCTAAAGTAGTCAAGACCTTAGCTATTGAAACACTTTTGATTGGCTGATAAAAATCGGTGTGTGTCAAGGGGTCCATAAAGTAATACACCAAAAAAATATTAGAATGTATGCATGCAAAGTAGATTTTCTTTAGAGAATATACTAAAGAACTTTTTAAATCTTTATAGGGCAAAAATGACATCCACCGTAACATAACATTCACCCTGGAAACTGAGAACAATAAATCCATCAACTTTTTAGATGTATCGATTACCAGAACAGATAAAGGATTTGATTTTAATATTTACAGGAAGCCGACAATAACAGATCAGACTATTCATTCATCCTCACACCATCCCCACAACCACAAAACAGCAGCGTTTAACAGTTACGTGCACAGATTACTTTCCATACCATTGATATACAGAAAACTATAGAAAATACATTAAATACAGAAAACTATAGAAATGAAGTTGACACCTTAAAACATATTGCAGTAGCTAATGGTTACAATAGCTCCTTGATTGACAAGCTGATAAGAAAACACAAAAATAAGATAAGACAAAATTAATCAACCGATAAACAATATGTCAGCGCTGAATATGGTGTAGTCTTAAATAATACCCTATCAAAACAGATGGCTCAAAATAATGTCACAAAAGCCTACAGAACATCTAATAAACTATTCAACCTCCTCCAACAGCCCAAAAACAAACCCCATAGTAAAATAAATGGTACAAGTGTTTAAAAAATAAAATGTGACAACTGTCCGAGTTTCTACATCGGACAAACTGCTCGCTCGTTTAAAGCCAGATTTAATGAACATTTACCCAAAAGATATAACAAATCTACTTTCGCTGATCATCTCACAAGCCACAACCATAACTATACAAACATAGAAACAAATTTGGTATGCATTTTTGCAACAACAAGAGACGCATGGATACTATTGAAGAGTTTGAGATCTATAGAGCAGCTAAAGAACATCCTGACCACATCTTAAACGAACAGCTGTCATTCAAATCAAATATAATATACAACACCGCCATCCGCATCCCGAATACAACCAATCAAAAGAAGGGCCCCGACAAGACAACAGGTAATGGAGAGGGGGTGAATACCTCCGTTATCAACACGTGTCAATCATGACATACCGACCACCAGCGCCGCATCGCTTACGTTGACCGCGTTTACTTGGCCAAGTGTATTTTTAATAATGAATGGGTTTTTTGTGAACTTTATGTACTTTTTACGTTTTTTGACGAGCTCTTCCGCGAGTGAAATGTGTTAAATTTGTGTTCTTCACCTTGAAGATGTGCTCATGAAGGGCACGAAACAGCTGATGTGATATTACAACTAAATTGGATCATTTATAGGCAGGTAACATAAATCATTTTTTGCCAAAAATGACAGATGATATTTTAGATATACATGTACTGACCATCCCAATAATTCAGGTCTAACCATTTGAGCATTCAATACCAAACCCCCCGACATTACGTGTTCCTTAACACAATTGATGACTTAGTGCCATAATACTATATACCTACTGTAAGAAATTAAATATAAATGGCTAACAGTATAAAAATTGTCAGCCTTAATTTATGTATGCCACTAACACTAGACTATGGGTTCAACTACAAATAAAAAAATTTTAAATGTCAGCAGAAAAGTAAACATTTTCTTTTGTAACTTTGGAATCCTCCAAAATATATTCAAGCACATAATCAAAATTAAAATAATATACTTTTATTTTATTTCATGGCTACAAGAAAATACATAGGCTAATCATTAAAGGCAATAAACATTTGACAAGTTTTTATGGTGGAAACAACTAAATAAGTCAAATTTGGTTTAGGTTACCTTCGTCTCCAGTTCAATTGTGGTCGCCGACTACGACCTAGGTTTCGACACCAATTGTGTCATGTTCACATAGATGTCAGTTGAAGTTGAACATCAGGCTGGTCCTTGCTTCAAGCCGTCAAGGTTGACGTTGTCGATGGTTAAAAATACACAACACAAACACACGCACATTTTACGAACAGTACATAAAACAATTTTTACATCTAACGGGTGGCCGAGACGGATGTGCGCATCAACCGGTACCGGCATGGGGAGGACACTGACGTTGGCGGAAGCGATGTCTCGGTGACCTTTGTGCTGGCCTTGGACTCGTCCTGCAGGGGTTGACACATGCTGATAATGGAATCGCCCGTTGTGTTTGGGTTTCCAATATTTTATTAAAAATAAGATGTGAGGTGTAATTTAATTTTTCGTTCAAAACGAGTCCACTATCACATTTTAGGGCTTTGTAAATATGGAACTCTTCAAGCGTGTCAAGAATAAACCCTTTTTCGCACACTTCAACTACGTCTATATTATCTTCAATTTTTCCGTGGCTATGGTTCTCGTCAACAAGGTGCTGAGCGTAGCTTGATTTCTGAGGGTTTATTCTTGGGTTAGGTTTGTGCTCTTTTAAGCGCTTGTTAAAGGATCGTCCCGTTTGGCCTAAATAAAATTTATCGCAGTCCTCACATTTTAATTTGTAGACACCTGTTTTTTCTAATTTGTTTATTTCCGGCTGTGGTTTAGGTTTGAGTAGACGTTCGATTTTATTTTTGACGTTCTGGGGGCAGGGATGATGTTAAAAGGTCTTAGTTCTTTTTTTAACAAATTGTGAAGTCTATGTCCGTATACAATAGGCACATATTTGGGTGGTAAAAGGTCATCGGTGTCATTATTACTTTTATTTTTATTTGTGTGTTTTTTGACCAGCCCATCAATCATTTTTGTTTCATAACCATTGGAAAGAGCAATATATTTTATTATATTGAGCTCTGTTGTGTAATCTTCGGCAGTGAGAGGTTACCTCAGTTTTTTAACAGTTTATAAACTAATTACTAGATCAGCTGAAATTAAGAGCATTACAGTATACAGTATTGTCACATATGATTTTTAGATAGGTTATCTAAGGTAAAACGGGAAAATGATGCACTGATGTACCTGGGCTATACTGTGCGCATGCACGGGTGCCGAAATGTCTCCGTTGGTGACTGGCCCGTTGTGAGTCACCAGTCCATTGATAGTCACCGTGTTGTTGGTGACTACACCGACACCGGTGTCACCAACACTAGCTGCTGCCGCCGCCGCCGCCGCCTGCTCCCTCTGTGCCTTCTGCACCTTAAGGTTGTGCTGCGACATGGCGCAGAGCACCTGTGGACATTGAGATAGCGGTTATTACGACTCCTGGCAATCGGCTTACAAGTGGACATAAGGAGAGGTTAAATAATGTGTTAGACATAGTTCTATTTGTATAAGTTATAGTGTCCTAAAACTGTAGAAATTGTTGGTATCTTGTGACCCACAGAGTAGAGCACCAGACTCCTTCAGTAATAGACATTCTGAATATTCAATTTGTATAATATTACAAATGTTATACACAAAATTTGTTTTTGAACATTCACTCCAGAGCATTTTTGAAAACTATATCACCTAGGTATACTTTTGTACACCCCACTGCAGTTATGATTTAAAATTTTCTCACCTATTTTGATTTACAAATAAAATGAAAATAAATAAATATAATGGGACTGAACAATATTCTAATACAATGGAACACCAACATTTCTTGTTGATAAAAACAAGACCTTTACTGTATTAGTTTTCTAATCCTGAAAGACATTTTTTGTTTGATATTTCTTTTGCCACCGACTTCGAGACCATGTCAGTGATGTCATGGGTTTAAATCCATGTTCCGCCGGGAAGTATTTATCGGTACCATTCAACTGTACTGTAGTAGCTCACCCTCTTTCTTTGACTAACACAATCCATGCACAAATCTAACTACCTGAAGGAGAAAAAATACTAAAAAACTTCAGGTAAAATTTTAACTGAATTTTAGTCTTCCGTAAGAATTGCACTGCCCCAACTTTTAAAATGCTATGGGACGTAACTATAAAGAGATTAAGTGAATGTCAAGAAAATTTTACATATTTGAGCATTATTACCTTTATTTTGACAAATAAATCCTAATGATCCGTTCAGTCCTTGAGAACCTTGTGTTTCAACCATGGAATTTGATTTTTATAGTACTAAAGGAAGTACAGTAGGCTTACAGTTTTAAATTAGAAAAGGACAAACAAAAAATAGTAAAATTGATATAGAAAAAAATTAATGAAGACACATAGAATATATTTAGTGAAGTTTTCTTATTATTGGATCTATATAGGATAATGTATAGGATAATAATATATAGAATTCATGATAAAAGGGTAAAGTGTTATTTTGATCCGATCACCCAAGTTCCATCACCTGTTTGAGCGTGTGCGCGGTCTGCTGCTGGTGCGCAAGCGCCGCCAGCCGAGCGTCCCTCTCGCGCATGCCCGCAGTGCAGATCACACGAGCTGGCTGGCCCGGCACAACGTGAGTGATCTTCACCGACTTGCGGCCCTCCTCCGTGAAGATCTCCGTGAACTGCTGGATGTAGCGGTTGGCTTGCGCCCGCGAACCCAGGCTAAACCTGCGTATAGGGTTACCATTCAATACTGATATAATAGATTGGGAAATTCTTTTTTTTCCATGAAAACTTAGTAAAAAAATTTTAATTGGAACTGTTTGCAAAAATATTTTTAAACATACTTTTTTGCATTGATATGATTACTGTGTGTGGAATAAATGTGTATGGTGGATGCAAGCAATTCAACTTTGAATTTTTTATTTAATATTGACTGAATAATTCCCAATCACAACACAAATTGAACTGAAGTCTACATCGTTATCTTTTTATCTTTTTAAAACTTGTTTCAGTTTATTAAATTCAATACTACATTTTTATTAAGAGTCCTCGTAATTTTATATAATTGAAACAAACACTGTACATATTTAAAAAAAATTAGGATAAGTGGAATTTTTGAAATAACAGCCTGTTGACTCGATAAAGTGCAACTTAATTCATTGGGTAAGCTGGCATTGTTTTCTAATGTATAGAGTGGCAATGAGATAGAGAGAGAAAAAAACAGGTGCCCAACACCTAAATCACGGCAACTAACAAATGTTGAAACAGCTATGTGAATTCGGATCAGCTATGTTGTTCAGATCAGTGCATCAAAATTATAGTTATCGTTGCCATTGAAAATCCCAGAGGAATCAAATTGAATGGGAGTTATCGATTGTTGAAACCTCTAGATTATTTCTTTTACTTGAAGTGGGTTATAACATAGATGTCGCATTAGCTGTCAGTCAACAATAAAATAGTGTCGCTTCCAGCGGATTTTCTTGCCATTCAGAGTTATGCTTTAACTGCCACTCGATACACTATAAAATAGCAGTATCTTTACTCAATGCTTAAGTACAGAGACGTCTGTACCCAAGACTCACCTGCAGGAAGCGCCATTGCTCTCTCCCTCCCTATACTCCTTGTCCACGTACAGTTGGCCGAGGTACTCGCAGTTGCTCGGCCGCTGCAGTATGGACAGCTTGATGTAGTAAACGCGGCCCGGACCCCGCTCCGTCTCCAGGATGTACTCCTCTACGAGGATCGGAGTGCAGTCTATCGTCTCTACCGGTCGGTCTAAGGGCTTGCTGAACCTCTGCACCTCGGCCCAGTAGTCTATACTCTCCTCCTGAAATAACATTTAACTAATTGTTATATTAAGGCTTGAATAAACAAAAAAAATACCCCCGTCGCAGCAGACCTGCGTACTCAGCGAATTTCCAAATTAGTAATATTAATTTTGGCCAGATAAACCTGTAAACCAAATATCATCACATGCCCATAAATAGGGAAATAAATGTCTATTCTCCTTATGATAAAAATATAGGGAAAGAGTATGCAGGTATGCTGCCATGGGGAACACTAAAAGTAGGTTTATAGCTCAAAAATATAAATATATTTCTACCATACGAAGCCTTATACTTCGTTTCTTCAATATCTGTCCATTGCTAAATGAGTTTGCCTATTCTCCATATGATTAACATGGGAAAAGAGTATTCAGGTTTGCTGCCATGATAAGCATAAAAACTAGGATTTCTTTATCATAAATGGATTTATCTCAACTAAATAAAGGTGAATACCAAGTTTCATCCAAAAATATTGGTTAACAAGTGAAATATTAACACATCCTTATTCTACATAAGATTAACATTGGAGCCCCAAAATACAATGTACTGTCTTTAGACTTTTGAGTATCTCGGTAACCAATGGAGATAGAGCAAAGCTTCAAAATACTAAATTGTGTGTTTTTTTGAGCTAAATACAATGGTCCAAATATAAATTTAAAATTTTTAAAAATTACATATGAAAAATGCAAAAAACCCATTTTTGGGGTACAAAACCCCCCAAAACTACCCCTTCCGGTAGGTCGATATGTCTGGTTTACGAACTCATCCGAATAAATGTAAGATTACACACCTCTACCAAATTTGGTGTCGATCGGACCATTTTTACGAGAGTTATCGTGTCTAGGGACACATATATATATATATATATATATATATATATACATATATACATATATATATATATAAAAATTTTAATGACTATTATTTTTGGTCCCTGGGCACCTCAAAACGAAAAAGTAACATGGTCCCGGGCTTAGGTCTTACCATGAGACCTACGGTAATAGCTTATTCCCTATGGGAAATTCGCTAAAAAACATAATATTTCATGTAAGCCTCTATCACTTAACAGATTTGAATAAAATGGGATCCAGATAATTCAAGCCTAAATAAATTAAAGGTTACCCTTTGAGTTGTCAACACTTTACTGTTCATCCTAACTTTAGATGAAAACTCAACAGTTCCTCGGATCTGGAAGTTATGCCAGGGTAAGCTCGGTTGTACTTTTCTACTAAAATTTGGTAATTTTTATATCAATCAAAATCAGAATCATTATTTCTAAGAACACGTGACCAAAATTGTTCAAGAGAGCTTGTAATTCATTGGGTTACAAAACAAATTATTCCAAAAAGAAAAAAAAAACTATCGTACGTCATTTAAAAAGAGATCACTAATGAATAAAAGTAACAGACTTCTTAAACATATATATATACCAAATCCAACAACAACTAAATAGTGAAGATAAATATATATTCTTTAATATTACATACAACATGGAATAACTATCATAATTCTTTGAATTATATTATTTAAATATCTTTGAAAAGCAGGAAATCTAATTCTAATTTGGGATGAGAATGATTACACAATCTTATGCTAGTGCTAAGGTAACTTGAGTGTTTTACTCAACCTTACTCTTTCCTTCTTTCAATAGAGAAAATATAATTACTTCTATTGTTATAAGAATGGATGCCAGCATTACTTATAAAACTTGATTCATTGTTCTCGTCATAAAAAAGTTTTCTATAAACATACAAACATATTGCAGTCACTGCTCCTGTTTGCACAAAGAATGGTTTGCAGCGAGCTCTTATTTTTGAACTCATGATTATTCTGATTATAAGAGCATTATTCTGATTATTTTTTTGCATTACTAACACTTGTTTCCCCATAAAATTATACTTTGACTCAAAACAGAATGAAGTAGAGCAAAATAATAACTTAACAAATAATTGACAGGAATATGAAATTTCAAGGTTCTAAACAAACACATTGCTTTAGGCTATTTACAACAAACTAAGTTGACATGTTCACTACAGGTAAGGCTGTGATCAATCAGTATTCCCAATAACTTAATGGATTTGTCAAAATCATCTCTTGAATTTCATTTTAATTCAAAGTGTAAAGGACTTTTTGTGTCTTCATTAATAACAAATAATTGGCTTTGAACTATGAGACTGTCTGCTGTATTGTATCATTTGCAACATCTTTCAACAAAGGAAATCCTTTACTAACAGTAAGGAAAAATGTGTCATCTGCAAACATAATAGTTTTTGACCGAGTAACATTAAAAGGTACATCATTAAACATAACTAAAAATATCAATGGTCCTTATACAGAGCTTTGTAGTACACCAAACTCTACATATGAAGCAGAAGATCCATTACCACCAACATGAACAATCAAAATATTTTACCAATGATTTTAACAATTTAAATAGGCCTATAATATTTTGGGGAAGATTTGTCACCACTCTTTTTAAACACAGAACCACTCTCGAGATCGTCAACTTTGAGGGAAAGACTCCTTGGCTTAAACACAAGTTGATGTAAAAGGTAATGGGAAGTAAGAGGTTCAATATCAATAAAACAATTAAGACTATGATTTGAGAGATCAAATATAAGTTATCTTTACTTCTCAAACCTTTCTTTTTTTTCTAACACTTAGCACATCCGCACAAGACACTGTCTTCCATTCACAATATTCTGGTGGTGAAGGTGACTTTTCATATAGCAGCCAAGCATTGAAGTGACTGCTTCAATGTCTGGTGGGTCGATGCTTTCTCGTGCCTCATGTACTGAAGAAAGGTACGGTACGAGTCGATAAACTCCTCTGCTGTAATTTGGACCTCCGATATAGGCCTAGCTCCTCCCATTTTCACATGGTTCACGTCTCCACATTGCTTTAGATTTGTTATTTGATAATTCAATGTGTTTTTCTTTAAATCAAGTTTGTTTGTGTTACCATCATGGTGAACAAGGTCATGGTAGTAAAAGGTCAAGGTCATTGTATTGGTCATAATGAATTTACTGTAGCCTAATAAGTTAACATTTTGACTCATATGAAAACGATCCTTCTTAAAAAAAAAAAAACAATAAAAAATAAAAAAAAAAATAATAAAAACAATTGGTATTTCAATAAACTTTAACTTTGAGCCAAGAGGATGTTTATTTAACACCATCTGCTATGTAAAAATCTGTATATATAAACTTTCTTTTGTTGAATATCAAAACCAACTTGTACAAAAATTATTTATATAGAACAAAAACCTCACATTTGATGTCCTAACCTGAAATTTTAAGTTAAAAAACTGATAAACTTCCAATTTAAAATGTGTTGCCCTATAAAGAATCTTAGAGGAAATTCACACCACCATGAATGTGGGACCAAATCACTTCCATTATTTTCTATACAGTTGTCAAAAATTGTAATAACCTAGAAGCAAAGCAGTATCGTACCTTCTTCTGCAGCTTGGATGACTGCGCCGTCGAAGGTTGGGTGGAAGGTTGTCGCGCCGCGTGCCGAGAGGGTTGCGTCTTACGCCGGCTGATAAATTCGGCCAGGTGCGGTAGAGGTTTAGCCGACAACTGGTCGAGTTTCCGCTTGCGATTGGCCGATATCTGGCCATGCCTTCGCGCCGCACACCTCAGAGCTGTAACAATAACAGCAATAAAATGTTACTAGAGTTTACATTTTATGTATAATTTCTTGGTAATCTGAAATGTGTGGGGCCAAAGACTTATCAGATAATCAAAATTATGGTAGCCTAATTAAAAATCCATGAATCTTAAAGCAGGTTCAAGAACGTGGCAGCTTCCTTTGTCATCATTAAATATTTAATTTAATTTAAATAATTTTCTGTAGCTTATAGTGGTATTATAAATCCAAATAAAACTTACACATGGTAGGCTACTATTATTTTTCTGGATCATTCACAAATAGCCAGGCTTAAGAGTCATCTTCACCTTTGGGCCATTAGCCCATTGTTGCGCAGTCGGCAATGTTAACCATACGCCTTTAAATGCAAAACATGGTATCGCATTCCCCTGTTTCGGAAGCCGTTTTTCAACCGATTTTCTTTAAACTTGGTAAGTGTTTAGTTGAATAGTTATACTATGTCGCTCATACCTCGGAATTTTGAAAATTTTACTAAATTTTGAAATATTACTAAGGAAAATCAAGTTACTTTGCGACGTCTCAAAGAGTAATATTTGTTAAATTTTCAAAATTCCGAGGTATGAGCGACATAGTATAACTATTAAATTAAACACTTACCAAGTTTAAAGCAAATAGGTTGAAAAACGGCGTCCGAAAAAGGGGAATGCGATACCATGTTTTGCATTAAAAGCCGTATGGTTAACATTGCCGACTGCGCAACAATGGGCTACCGGCCCAGGGGTGAAGATGACTCTTAAGGGAAATATTAAAAAAAAATAAAACCTTATTATTCTTAAATCATTTTTGTTCGAAAACCATACGGTCTAGGCAACAAGTGTTAATACAATTTTTATGTCAATTTTACTGGATAAAAATTGAAAAAAAGATTTACATCGATTACTTTCTTTTTTATAAAACTAGCTGATTTCTTTCTGTGATTGTAAATGAAAATGGACGTTGGGAGAAAAGCTCAAGGGAAATTTTCCTTTCAACTATGAAAAATTCAGGCCACTTCTGACACAACCCTATTTTGCCTAGGATACAAAGAAACAATTTTTAAAAAGACCTATCAAACTGATTATCTATGTCATAGATGCCTGTTCAACATACCGGGAGTGTTGAGCGCATGCCGCCTGTGATGTAGCCTCTGTTGTACTAAGCTAACGGCTGGTGAAGGGTCGAGACAGAGCGGGCCGGCCGTCGCCAACACCAGCTGGCTCTCCAGGGACAACCTCTCCTCCGGCGTCCACTCCCCTTCCGACGTTACGACATTCACATCGTTTATCAGGCTCTGCAACAAAACCAGTAACAATCACTGTCGATGGCAGAAGTGACATGTTATGGGATATTTGTTGACAAAAATAGCTTGTTGAGAACTTCTTTTCTGGAGTCCATTCTCCCTTTGCAACACCAGTTTCTGCAACACCTGATTTCCGTTAGTTGCTATATCACTGGTGACGGCACTTTCTTAGATTTAGATATGTAGAGATATAGAGTTGACCCAACTTGGAACTGCCCTGAAAGTTTGGAGACAGTTCAATTGGAAATTACAGTTCACTCCCAATTCTCCGAGGTCTTCGGGAACCGCTGAAGATGTGGCTGTTGCCACGAAACATGTACTAACCTTCAAGAACAAAGATATTGAAACGGTAAAAATTGCATTTCTATTAATCATAACAAACTAACGTCTAAAATACACTGCTTCCTATAGTCAAACAAACTTACAGTTTGCAGACTGCACGTTTGACTCCCCGTAACAACCTAGCACTCCAGAGCTTAGAGCACACTGTGCTGGTTGTGATTCGTGTCGGTATTAAATCAACAGCCAATCACGACTCTGTTAGAATCTAGTTAATTATATTCCACCTGCTTGAGTCACTAAAGTTTCAAATTAATGATAATTTGTTTGAAAACCCACCCCTTTGAGATCATTAAAAACTTCAGGGAGACACTAATAGAAGAAGTTTCAATATGAGTGACTATAGATTTGACTGTGGTATAGACCTATGACTGCACGGAAAGGCCTGAGGCACACCGAAAGTCCCTGAGGGTAAACAAAAATATTCTTTGTCACTCGAATGAATGTTTACGTTCTGCAGACGGCTAGTTCAGTTTGTAAACCCATGCTTTTGAAAGGTTATTGTGTATGACTCATGCGTTAAAAATAATACTTTTGATGTTTATTTCAAGTAGTTATTTAACTACAGCTCAAACCGAATTAACAAAAAACAACTGACAATAAAAAATAAACAAACAAACATAAACAGCTAAGCCGAAGAAAAAAATCTGTTTTAAGTGACTTTGGATAACTGGGGCTCGGATAATCGGGAGTCTACTGTATTGGTGATGAGAAATTGCGGGATGAACATTCCCAAAACGATTACTTTGATACTGTCATATGTCATATGTCAACATGGCAGATTTTTCTACAGTAAACACATGACTCAACATGTATAAACAAGGCAAAGTTAGAATGTCAATTTTTTTATATAATGGTTTGCAAGAAGTTTGTTTACTACTAAAAGTCATCAAGCGTTTACACCTTAATTTTTTATTTAAAAAACCTTTTTTTAATTTAAAAACACGAATTGTTTGTAGAACTCCTTATCTCATCAAAGAAAAAAATATCCATAATAAACAGTTTTTAATGTCTCTATGCTCACAACACAACATAACAAATAATATTTGCATAGCAAATCATGCCAAATTTAATTTTTATTCAAGCGGTCTTTCAAATTATGGTTTTGGTGTTTTCTCCATTCCAAGAAAATAACGATGTTCAAAAAGTGAGTTCTGTTTTCAAAACTTACATAAGGCCGTATCGATTTGTTATTTTTAGCAGGATAAGTGGTGACTCATTGAGTTTTATTTATATTTAATAAAAATATATAATTTAAAAAATAAATAATTGGCCCACTGCTTGAAACCAGACATTTAAACTGTCGAGTGTCTGGAATTGATCCTTGAAGATGAGCCATGTTTTTTATCTATCAATATAGTTAGTATTTTCTGCATATAAATATATATTTTGGAGAATATTACATGTTGAATAGTGGGACTTAAGTCTTGTACATTTATCTGTCCCATTATTTCGAGCCGGAACATCAGCATTACCTGGGTGGTGGGTCGCAGCAGAACGTGATGCGTGTCACACACAAAGTGCGGGAACGTCTGCCGATAGTCGCGGACTTGCACGATCACACAGCCGCTATAGTAGAGCTCCGGGTGACTGCGCTCTAGCAGGTCTGCTACTGCAGGTGGCAACTCTTCGTTGTCTATATAGCTCAGCAGTTGGTCCTCCTGCAAAACACAAATCACTTTTTCCTCCGCCAACTATCTAAAGCCGTATTTTACTCCTCCGCCTACTATCTAAAGCCGTATTTTACTCCTTGGAATAGAGTAGTAAAGTACTAATTTCTATCACATGTGACTTGAATACTTAATTTTCCTACCTAGGGAAAACTTAAGTTTATCCGTACCACGGGGCTAAAGTTAGTTACATAAGAATAACATTAAAAGAGAGATTAAAAAGAACATGAGCCACAGTCAGCTGTTACTTGTATTTTTTTCGTCACTCATTGTTGACTAATAGCAGCTGTAGCTGCTGCTCACCTGCTGACCATTCTGTCAGCAGTGAGCAGCATCTATAGGCCTAGTACTAGAGATGGCCGTGGCAGTACGTGTTTGTTTACATTTCGCTTGGGTAGGCTTAGGCTATTAACCTAAGAAATCCAAAACATAAGTGTAAAACTTTTGACTAGGCTTAAATTATATTTTGTTTTTTCGTGTTCTTTAAAAATGATATAGCCTACCTTGTGTGTTTTTTTATGTTTATGTGACTGATCCAGCTTGACGGAGCAAGGGATCATATGAAGGTAAACTTATATATGGTAGGCCTATTAGGAATAAATGTTATTCGTGTAGGTGAAGGAAAAATGTTGTGTGCATCAAGGGACTAAAGTTCGCCTTCGGGCGACAACACTTTCCCTTCAGGGAGAAAAAATTGTACTTTAGTCCCTAGAAGCACAAATAACTATATCCGTCTGTTGTTTCAAAACACTTACTTAAGTAAGGTATGATGATCAAGATTCCATCTGCCACAATCTTTTAAACCTTTGAGGTAAAAGCTTTTCACTTCTGGAGTGGCCATTAATTTTTGACAATTTAACAAGATATTTTGTTAAAATAAAAAATATAATTAGGAATTTAGTGATTGTGATTGGTTTGATTCTTTGTAGCTGAGGGAATGGATAAAAATTGGGCAAGTTTAAGTCCGCAATTTGACCGCACATTAATTTTAAATGGGCCCTGACTTAAAATCATCGTGAGTACTTCACATGATGATTGTAATGACATGAAACCCCCCTCAACGCACCTGGTAAGGGAACTTGGCCGTCTCGATGGTGTTGTCTCCGCCCATCTGGATGCTGAGCGAGTAGCCTTTGTTGCCAGGGTAGAGGTTCAGCACCAGAGTGTTGAGCTGCTCGCGGGCCACCAACTTCTCCAGCAGGTGGGAGCTGGGACGAAGGTACTGCCAACACAATAAAGTCATTTACTAAATCTGAGCAAGTAGCCCTAGTTGCTGGAGAATAGGTTCAGCACCAGAGTGTTGAGCTGCTCGCGGGCCACCAACTTCTCCAGCAGGTGGGAGCTGGGACGAAGGTACTGCCAACACAATAAAGTCATTTACTAAATCTGAGCAAGTAGCCCTAGTTGCTGGGGAATAGGTTCAGCACCAGAGTGTTGAGCTGCTCGCGGGCCACATACTTCTCCAGCAGGTGGGAGCTGGGATGAAGGTACTGCCAACACAATAAAGTAATTTACTAAATCTGAGCAAGTAGCCCTAGTTGCTGGAGAATAGGTTCAGCACCAGAGTGTTGAGCTGCTCGCTGGCCACCAACTTTTCCAGCAGGTGGGAGCTGGGATGAAGGTACTGCCAACACAATAAAGTCATTTACTAAATCTGAGCAAGTAGCCCGAGCAAGTAGCACAGAGTGTTAAGCTCCTTGGCGAGCCACATAGGCCTACTTCTTCAGTAGGTGAGAGCTGGACTGCAGATAATGATGTAATAACATAAATATAATGTCGTTGAAAACAAATTGATTATACTCTGTTAATTCCATATTGTTACAAATGGGCAGTAGTCTTTGGTATTACAATGGCTGAAATATTAAACAAGTCCTTCGTTAATACAAGTTTACCTCAAGAAAAGAGTATTTTAACTACAGTACACTGCCTCTTAAATGATTTACTCTGGACCAGATCACGGTTGAATAACAAATTGGTTATAGATAAACCTTTAAACCTTTATAAAGTTTAAATTACAGTTATATATTGTACCCAAAAGGGTACTAAGGTATATTTATTTTATGTATAATAATATATATATTCATTTTAAGAAGCTCTTCTTATTGAAACTGTTATTAGTTTTAAAATAAATAAAAATTTTATTTGGTTAGGCCTTTTCATTAGAATTAAGAATCAAGAGTTTTATTGTCATTGACTTTTTTTTGCAAAGGAATAGACATTGTCAATATAAAAACATAAAAAAACAAGGCCTGAAAACCTTACAAAGTAAAGCTGAGATTCTATATCATGTACTAACAGATATAGATTAAAGATAAAAGAGTAAAAGAAAGGCTTAACTATTAGTTATATATTAAAATTCAATATTTATATTTGTTTCAAAAAATTCGGTAATGTCATAAAAAGGATTGTCAATCAACCATTCACTCATTTTAGATTTAAATATCTTAAAGGAAACAGTTCTGGCTAAATCAGGCAGTTTATTTAAAAAAAACAAAAACGTATGCAATTAATTTTATGACTGATACTACTTTTTTAGTCTGTGAGCCGGTATATCTAATTGAAGTTTACATCTTGTATTATAAGATGAAAATCTTGTCTAAAATTGAATTCATGTAAGTTCATTTTAGTATATTGCAGAATTTGATTTGAATGTGATATTGCATTCAATGAATACATCGTCTCGTCAGACCATTATCAACTGATACAAAAATAGTAATTTCAAAATATAGTTTACAAAACTACTACTATTATCATGGTAAATCTGGTGATTTGTTTTAAAGTTTTATAAGTTATGATAATGTGTACTATAAACAATTTTACCCTACATGACTTCAAAATTAATCCAAGGCCAACGGGTTTGAAATTTGACAGGGAAGTTCCTCTTTGCTCATAGGTAACGTTCATCAATAAGAAACGATTTTGCAAATTTCCTTTAGGGATCCTCTCCACAAATTCTCAAAACCACCATAGATCCTACGGGTTGAAATTTAACGTAAACGTTTTGTTTTGCTAATAGGTGTCACTGAGAAACAGTTTTGCAAATAGTTTTTTATGTTCTTCAGGGCTCCGCCTCAAATGACTTCAAAATGACTACAGGGCCTACAGGGTTGAAATTTGACATGGTCGTTCCTATTTGCTCACAGGTTCTCAGGGCCTTTTCTATTTAAGAAACCTTTTCTCACTAAGAACAGGTTTTGTGAAATTACTTCAGAGTCACACCACACCACTTCATTGTTTCAATGTCATTCTTAAGGAAGTAGTTTTCGTTGCTCTTTAAAACGATTTTATTACCTATAAAATAAATTCAATCACGGGCGAAGCCGTGACGAACAACAGCTAGTATATGTATATATGTGTTCATTTACACCAGTGTTTCTCAACCGGTGGTACGCGAGAGCATTCAGGTGGTACGCGAGAGACGAAGGAAGAAAAAATATTAAATACACGACAAATAAATAAAGCACTTTTGAACTAAGTGACGCTGACAGCCGTGTTGGTCAGCTCAGTTCTGTGTTACAATGCTTTTACACATGATTTGAGAGACTCCAATAGGTAGCTTTACCTCTTCCTTACTAAAGCAATTTCGTACCAACTTAACAAATTAAATTTTTTAAGTTAAGACTCCCTTTTCCGAGCATACTAATGAATAATGATTTTGTGTCCTTCTGAACCCTTCAATTAGGCCTATTTTAAGTTCTATATTTACCTTGTACTATTTAAAGCTACAATACATGCTGCGCAGATACAATGTCACTGTAATTTGAAAATTTTGTTTCAATTGTTTTGTAGGCCCTATGAAACTTTGTTTACAAAGCCTGCATCTAGCAATTTTTAGTTTCAAAGTGGAAAACATAATATAGGAATAATTATACAATTGCGTTAGTTAATAATCACAGTTATATTTGTAAAGCTTCGAAATAAAATGTTCATCCAAATTTATGTTTTTTTTATAATTAAAATATAACTCTTTTAATTAATTGTTTTAAATGTAAGTTTCATTTTTTTCTCAAACTACTAATTAGGGGCCTATAATAAAATATAGTAAAAGGAAAACAATAACCTAGGGTCTCTCCGGCTGTGTATGGCTGGGGGGAGGGGGGTATGTATGAGTTTGGGTGGTACTCCAAAAAATTTTCTAATCCTCTGATGGTACGCGGGCACCAAAAGGTTGGGAAACATTTACACGACAACTTTTGAAAGAAACCTTCGATTTCAATGAAATTTGGCATGAAGGTGTAAAGTAGCCTTCTTCAGATGAAGTTCGAAAACCAGGATCATCGGACAATAAAAACAAGATTTATGGGGTTTCAAAATTGTCAAAATTGGGTTTTTGGCATTTTATGCCCTTAATTTTTAGAATTTTCCAATTTTTAAAGAGACCATTCAAAAGAGCTCAGTATTTTGCATCATTAACTCAGCTTCACAGGTTATGGAGAAAATATCAAAAACGTTTTCCATGTTATTCTTATGGGAGATTAATAAGATCTTAAATATCACTGATTCTTTTTTATTCATTTTTCAATAAAATTTTGTATATGCCTTCAGTAGGTGATTAGTACCTTTTATTTGGTCAAAAAACCTATGGCAGCAAACCTGTACATAAAATTCCATATTATTTTAATGGAAAAAACTGTATAATGGGAGAAGGAATAGAAAGAGGTATATAATAATAATCAGCTGATTAGAAGACTTTCTGCATTAGTCATATTAATGTTTACATTTTGGGATTTATAAACAGATCATTCTTTGTGCATTGTACCTCTCGTTATGCACAAATTTTACTTTTCTTAAAACTAATTTTATCTGTTATTAACGTCATTAAATGTAATAATTAATGTGAATACATGTATTACATAATGAAATACTATATTTTTTGTATGGATGAACAATTTAAGTGATAATTTAAAGTATTTTTACACAACTTTGATATATTACTGACTTATAAAACTAAATATTTTGTGATTAAATAATAACAGCCATTGGAAATTTGGTAAGTATGCAGGTCTGCTGCGACGAGGGTATTTATTTTTTGTACACCAACAAACTAGAGAAAAATTTTGTTTAGGAGGTGTGGATTTATATACAGTCAAATGTGACATTATCAAATGTGACATTAAAGCTAAAAATATCACATTTATCATCATGGAAATTTGGCAACTGGCCCAAAACTGCTAGTTTTACACCTCTCAAATCATTCAAATAGTTTTGCCGAAAAATGAAGATCTTTGAAGACTCAAAATACAGATGTAAATTACTGCTACAACTACAAATTACAATTGAATTTAAGAAAAATTTAAAAACTCATATGACTTAAATTATATAACACTTGATGAGCAAATTTATTCTAGAACAGAATTAAATCTGATCAATTAGAACCATAAATGACAAACAAAATGTGTGTTTACTTAACATTAACTACAAACAATAGTTTTTGTTTACAAACATTTCCTATTATTTATTGTTTCTGTTAGCTTATTAAACAGGTGTATCTTCTATAATTTACAGAGTTTTTTACATAATGAAATGTACATTAAAAGTTATTATCACTAATCAGAAAACTGTAAAACATGTGCTTTAATGCTTTGTCTCACTTCTTCAGCCAATAATTAACATATTTTAGTGATTGCTGAACACACAAAACACAGAGATCAAAATTATACAGCTGGGAGAGCTTTATGACAATGTGCAACGAGGTATGTATAAGTTTTAGGGTTTTGGTTTTTAATCTGTTGTATCTCTAGCTTTTCCATTACGACAACAACCGAATGATTATATCTCGCACCATTAAACCTCCAATGAAGCATTTATTACAAAACCCCATTTTCCGTTTTCAAGCTCTACCCACTAAACAGATGATCCTATACAAAATTATATCGAAAGATCTTGCAAATATTACAAATTTCAGTCCAGTAGCATTTTGCCGCATCTCCTTCTGTTTACTTATAACATGTAGGGGTAAACTGGCGGTTCTACTCCAATGTGAATGTCATGCATATTTTGGCATATCTTAAAACTGATAACTTGAGCTCTAAACAAGAACCTTAAGGGAAGCAACCAGGAAGGGGGCACGGGGCAGAGCCCCCATTGAGCCGGAGGCAAGTATACAGGGTGTCCAGCTTCCACCTTTACAAACTTTTCCAGGTTATTAAGCATGCCAAAACAAGCAGAAAAATCATATAAACACATGTCCTAAAATGCTTCGTTAAGCTGCTAGCCGCCATTTTGTTTTTTACACTTAAGAAATTTTATTTCCGTAACGGGTTGTTGTATTGAGTTCATATTTTGCATTTACCTTAATCACACTGATGCTCATTTTCAAAAAAAATTTATTTTTTTCCAATGTATATTTTCAAAATGGGGGCCATTTAAAAGTTTTAAACTCAAATATCTCAAAAACGGTAAATTTGATAAAAATGTTAGAACAGACACAAATGTTGACAAATTAAATTATCTAAATAGTGATACCAAGTTTGTAAGGATCCGACAACAAATAAAGAAGTTATTGTGTTTTTTCTCCAGAAAAACACAGATTTTGCACTACGATAAATGCCAATTTAGGTTATTTTAAGAGAAAAATCTCAATAACTCCATTATTTGTTGTCGGGTCCTTACAAACTTGGTATCACTATTTAGATAATGTAATTTGTCAACTTTTTTGTCTCTTCTAACATGTTTATATAATTTACTGTTTTTGAGATATTTGAGTTAAAAAATTTAAAATGGCCGCCATTTTGAAAACATACATTGGAAAAAAAAATTTTCTAAAAATGATCATTAGTGTGATTAAGGTACATGCGAAATATGAACTCAATACAACAACCTGTTACGGAAATAAAAATTCTTAAGTGTAAAAAACAAAATGGCGGTTAGCGGCTTAACGAAGCATTTTAGGACATATGTTTAAATGATTTTTCTGTTTGTTTTGGCATGCTTAATAACCGGGAAAAGCTTGTAAAGTTGGAAGCTGGACACCCTGTATAAAGCCGGAGGTGCTCGGAAAAAACGTTTCAGGAATTCAGGAGGTTATTGCCCACACCAAAATAAGCAAAAAAGTTCCAATAAACTTATGTCCTAAAACGCTTTGTTAGGCCACCATTTTGTTTTTTACACTTAATAATTTTTATTTCCCTAACAAATGTGTGTATTAAAATCAAATTTGGCATGAACCTTTATTATACCAATGTCCATTTCCAGAAAAATTATAATTTTTTTCCGATGAGTATTTTTAAAATGATGACCATGTTAAGTTTTTAAGCTTAAATTTCTCAAAAATTAGATTTTATAAAAACTTTAAAAGGGACAAAAAAGTTGACAAATTAAATTATTTGAACATTGATACCAAGTTTGTAAAGGTCTAACAACAAATATCGGAGTTATTGA
>CM061531.1:195997078-196125869 GCA_030545055.2 Neoaliturus tenellus | reverse complement strand
AACATTGGTATAATAAAGATTCATACTAAATTTGTTTTTAATACTCATATTTATTATGGAAATAAAAGTTATTAAGTGTAAAAAGCAAAATGGCGGCTAGTGGCTTTTTAGGACATATGTTTATAGAAACTTTTTTGGTTATTTTGATGTGGGCAATAACCTCCTGAATTCCTGAAACTGTTTTTCCGAACACTCTGTATATAATTGAAAAGAAAGATATTGCTAGAGAACTTAATGATAGAAGTGTCCGTTAGCAGAAAAAGACATTAAAAGTCACAAAACACGGTTGACACTTTTCACAAAATCATCATGCTTAGTCAATCAGTTAGGAAGTTTTGTTACATGACTTTGTTGTATATTGATGAAACAGAATGTTTCTGAAAACTTTAATAACTGCATTTTGAGTATTTTAATGTTCGAGTTTTGTGTCAGTGGACTCAAGCAATTCAATTTCTTCAGTAGGAAGGTGATTTCTTCTCTGGTAATCTCTTTCTTTTATCTTTGTCCATAAACGGACCTATAACCACCCTAACCTCTAATCATAAGACAATAATATTACAGTGAGGATAAGAGGTGAGGACCTTACACATTTGCTGATAAAAACTTGGATCCTTTAAAACACCTTAAAGCTTTGCAAATTATTTTCCCCAGCTGTTATGTCAAGCCAAACTTTACTCCTTGTAATGAGTGGTAAAGTGTTACTTTGTCTCCCCTTGGACAAGTACTACTTTCTATCCCTTGACAAAGTAAATACATAAGTAAAACATTGACAATCTGGCAACACAGTATAGTGAAAACTGGTTATGCTGTCACTATATCCGGAGCGCAAACAAAAACACTGGCCGATTCAGAGTTTTAAGGTTAGTTTTAATGAAGCCATAATGGAAACAGTTATTTAATACTAGCAGATAAATTTTTGGGAGGGGGAGGGGAATAAATCTTGAGTGTTTTGCTGGAGTAAAGTTCATTGTCTCCTGCAGAACCAACAAAGTTGCACTTTACTCCCTTAATACAAAAATAAATATTGCAAAAAAAACATCTAGGTTACAAGAATACCGAAGTAATCACCTGGAGAGGCTGCCGAGAGGCTTTGGTGCACTCTTCAATGTACAATTCTCTCAGCTTCTGGTGGATCGAGAAGCTGGAAGACTTGCCATTGGCGTCTGGCACCGTGTGCGCTCTGCGTGACGCAATGTGCAGTAGATGCTGCAACAAAAATAACGTTACTCAAATTGTTATGACAAATGATTTGAATTATGTGTAACACAGTTTTATACAGATTTTTTATTTCTTTTTTAAATATAATTAATTAATGGTGAAATTTTATTGGTTGGATATTTTAATTTTATTTCTTGATAATTCTGGTTCAGAAATAGAGTTTAGGTTTGAGTGTGATTTGAGCACATTATGATTCAAATCTTACACAGGCCTGGTAATTAATTATCTTTAAACCGAAAAATTAGTTGGGATGTACTACAGTGTGAAGGCTCACAGCGAGATATCGCAGCGGAAGTAAAAGAGTTCTTTGTTTAGCGATAAGTCTTGCTGATTCACAGTTACACACTTTTAGTGGAGATTGCACTTATTGTACTCTTTAAACATTGAAAATTACTACAAGCTAAATTAATTTGTTTTGTTTTATCAAGATTAACAATTAGCCTCTTCAAATATATGTTTTTGTATCTGTACATTCTGCCAATCCTGAATTACAGTTTTTTGCTAACAGCCATCTTCAGATGACCAAAGAACAAGAGTTGCTTTCATCTATAACTGTTGTATCGGATCCTTAGATGAGACTTCACACACAAATTGCGGCACTGTTGTTCAATTAGCATCCAACTTTGTGTGTAACATGTCCATGTTTTCATGTTGTGGAATAAATGTTCTATACATTTTTCAATTCTTCCGACACACCACTCGATGGGAAGCAAATTTAGTTCTTGAATCATCTGAAAATTTGTAACATGCACTCATAACATTTTTTTGCCATCATGTTGGCAATACTTACGTCAGCCTCTTCACTCGCCCCCTCCAGGCCTTGCATCATCGCCAAAGCGACGACGTATCAACATTCAGAACAATGTTTCTCCACCCCCTGCCACCCTGCAAGCAAACGGAGGAACAAACGTTAGAACACAACATTGCACGGTTACACGTACAGCATAGTCTTGATAATACAACACATATGGGACCAGAACCAGTCACTCTATGGGAGATTATGGGTTACCAGAGGTATATTATAAAAATGCTAAATACCATCTTACAGGGTATCTACTAAATTCCACAAATGAAATTCCAGACTTTTTCTCACGCCACTTTTATGAAAATTCCGGACAAAAAATGGCACCCGGATTTTTGTAAAATTCTCCAAAATAAATTGTAAAGTTTAGAAAAATACCGTCAAAATCTCGTATTTTTGTTATAAAAATGAGTTTTTCCCAACCAAAAACCAAAATTCCCGAATTTTTCATTACTTTGCCTGACCTCACAAAATTACCGAGAGATATCCCTGCCCTGACATTGTGGGATTGTAGAACATGTCAGACCAAAGAATGTCGGACAATCAAGAGTCGAATGTACTGTTTTAAATTGTTTCTACTTTTCATTTGGGCCGGCGCACCCATTAGGCGAACTAGGCGGTCGCCTAGGGTGGCACTTTCCCGGGGGGAGGCAAAAAATAAAAAAGTAGCTAAGCCAAAATAAATATTTTTTAAATTACCGAAACACAGGGGATTATTTTTAATAGCCAAATAATAGTTGATGATTATTTTTTTAGTTAATTTATGTTAAACACTGAATGTATCGCTTCCGTCCCTGCCACCTATGTTGCCGCGCTCTGAGTCAGCCGAGCAGCAAGCTTGCGTTTATCAGCTTTGAGGTCCGTGTGCAACAGCCCCGACCCACCGACTTCACACAGTCACGACACTTCTATTGAAACTAAATGTATTGTGGTATCTCCCACATTGAGCCACCATACATATCAGTAACAAATATACCGGTGGCTTGGAGCACCAGTGATGATTTATTAGCGCGTTGTGTGATTGGATGCAGAGTTAACTCGGATGACAATCACAACGTGAGCTAGTGAACCATCACTAGCGCTTCAAGTGACCGGTATAATCTTTATTGGTATGTCTGGTGGTTTTTGGGGACACGTGGAGTGACCGAGTATCATGACTGTCTCCTAAAAACCTTATAGCTTACTATTGACTATATACACTAACGTTAATAGACATAGCATATAGGCATGTTTGAAACCAATTTACGGTGGAGCAATCTTCTGCGGCGTACATGAAGTACAAGTAACATATGATAAGTAAATCATTATTACCACTCTTCTTCTTCTTTTACAAGGGTGAAACATTACAGATGGTTATTTTTATGTTGTGATAAAGTGTTTTGAAGCACTGTAAATCCAGCTGAATAATCACACCATCGATTACAACGCCTCTGCCGCGGCGTACACAAACCTTCCAAATTTCTGTACCAAACAAAATGCAATGGATGAGAAGTCTAATTACGATATTGTATATAGTCAATGCTATTAGTCTTTGGCATCCTCTACAAAACCTTTTGTTCCCTCACTTGAGGATTTTCCCACAATTTCTTACAGCTGAACACAACCTACTCGCCGATGCGACAGGTTAAACATCTGATCATCGTGTCAAACTTGCGACTGTTTTTCATGTTTTTTTCTTAATTTTAGTTGTTCTTTTGGCGTAAAGACTTATGTGTGAGATTTATTGTATTCCTACGCGTTTGTCGTTATCACATGTGACACTGCTTGCAGCGGCAAACGCGCTGTGCCACTCCAGTCTTTCAAGCCCCTTTCTCGTCATTTCGCCTTATCAATTTCAGTGCCTCACCTAAGCAACTCTGAACGTGAAAAATAAAATAGGCCTATAGAGTTATCTCACGCAAAGCGGCGTCTCAACACGATTTGACGATTTCGTAGATTTTTAATGAGGGAATAAATAGGGTAGGAGGGGGGCGCCAAATGTAACCTCTGCCTAGGGCGGCAAAAGTGCTAGCGCCAGCCCTGAAACTATGTAAGCTTACTTTTCAATAAACTTTAATAACACTTTGAAAATGACTGGGTTAGTTTTATGAACCTTGATTTTAATATCAAGGATGACAATAAATTATGAACTTCATAATAAACAATTAATTCGATAAGACTAATAATTTAACTTTATATTAAAATTGCTATGTTTATTCTGCTGATTTTTAAACAGTTTATTTATTTTTATTTTATTTTTTTATTAGAGTGATTATAAACAATTTAGAACTTGACATCCTTGTGCTAATTGAATATTTTTACAAGGAGTATCAAAATGAGCTAGTCACCACATTTTTTCCAGCTCAAAATTTTTTTTTTATCTTTTTAAAACTTATAACGGATAATTTTTGGTGTTTTTTCTGCCAAAAAATCTTTTTTAAATCCATAATTTTTTAGTTACATATAAAAAGTTAGTGATTATTTCTGTTTGTGTTAGCACACTCAATGTACTACATCTAAAATTAAGCCTATTTAATGGATGGCATTCAGTATTACGAGATATTACCTACGAGATAATTACCTTTCCTAAATCAATTATCTACACGTACACACGTTAAATTCCCCCCAAACTTCCATAAGTTTTAATTAGTAGGATTTTTACACAATGGTAAATATTAGAAGTGTCTGGAAAGCACTTAATTTCATTTGAATATCACAATTATTTTAGTTACAACAATTTTCATTTGTATTTGATTAAATGATAACTTTTTAACCATCCGTTTTGTCTCGCAGAAATGTAATATTAATTGGAGCATAACATTTTATGCAGGGAGGAACTAACATTTTAACAGGGAGAAACACCTTTAAGTAAAAGGTAAAAATGAAACATGATTGAAAATATTCAGGCCCTATTTAGCGCTTTAAATTTTAAGGCGACAAAAAGTTTGATTTTTATTTATAGTTTTAGAAGTAGGCCTAACATGTTTTAAACTTTAAGCAATTAAAGGGTACTAAAAATAAAATAATTGACCTTGAATTTCTGTGTTGGGGGCTAAGATGTGTTGTAATATAAAGATAACAAGATACCAAAACAGCAATAGACTCAGGAAATTCAAGCCAGGTTACTGCTGGCTTCTAAAGTCAGACACAGAGCAACTGCATTAAAAAAAAATTATCTCATTACTTAAAAAATTACAGAGGAAATTTTCCATCACCGATTACTTAAGAAAAGTTCATAACCTTTCAGTACCCAAACACTGGTTGAGCCTTTGGGTGGGGAAAATAACTAGAATTTGGAAGTTAATAACAGGGATAGAAAACATCCACAATAATTTCTTTTGTCGCAAATTCACCATCACCAACTATGAGCTTTAAATAAACGGTATCAGTTAACTGACACATACTTTCTCCCAACAATATAAAAAAAGATGTTAAAAGCTTCAAACATAAATGTCTTGATCACTCAGTCGGATAGCTACCAGCTGAGCAGCGTGAGTTTGACCCTACGCGCGTCTGTGACTTTTAACAACGTACTGCGTTTACCGCTAAACGAAAAATTGAATTTTCCCCGCAACCACTTGACATAGAGCAAAAATTTTAAATACTGGATTATTTAGTTTTTTGAGCTTGATTTAATGGTGATAAGTAAAATTTATTTCAAAATAACAGCTATTTTGAAAATCCAAAAAATTGATTTTTGAAACACTTATCACGCCATAACTTTTGAATGAGCATTTTCTCGGAGATGCGGGTGGTGTCATTTTATTCGCCATTTTAAGCTTAATAAACCACAAAATTTTAATCAAAATCGTTAGAGCCGTTTTTGAGAAATTTGGATTTTTCACGATTTTTTAGGGTTTTTGGGGGTAAAATACCCTTAAAAATCAAAAATTCAAAAAAATGAAAAAAAACGCCTGGAATTATCGTGGGTTTGAACCTACGTACCAAATTTCACCAAAATCGGACCATTGGGGCATTCTCTAGCTCTGTATACATCCAGACACACACACACACACAGACATCACTCGAAAACCACTTTTTTGGACTCAGAGGGCACCAAAACGGATAAATTTACCAACAACTCAAATTTTAAAATTTTGACGAAACCAATACTTTCTCAATATAAACATTTATAGGGGGAAAGGGGGCTCCAAAATGGATATATACATCATCAAACTAATGGGAAGTGTTTTACGAAAACAATACTTTCTCCATATACTATGGTATAGGGGGAGAAAGTAAAAATAAGGTTTGTGTAAGTTAATGTGTTTAAGTATTTTTTTAGTTTTTTACTTTCTCCCCCTATACCATAGTATATGGAGAAAGTATTGTTTTCGTCAAAATTTTAGAATTTGAGTTGTTGGTGGATTTATCCATTATGGTTCCCCCTGAGTCCAAAAAAGTGGTTTTCGGAGTGATGTCTGTGTGTGTGTGTGTGTGTGTGTGTGTGTGTCAGGATGTAAACAGAGCTAGAGAATGCGCTAATGGTCCGATTTTAATGAAATTTGGTATATAGGTCCAAATCCACAATAATTCCAGGCGTTTTTTTCATTTTTTTGAATTTTTGATTTTTAAGGGTATTTTACCCCTAAAAACCCTCAAAAATTGTCAAAAATCAAAATTTCTCAAAAACGGCTCTAACGATTTTGATTAAAGTTTTGTGGTTTATTAAGCTTAAAATGGTGGATAAAATGACACCACCCGCATCTCCGAGAAAATGCGTGTTCAAAAGTTATGGAGTAAAAAATGTTTAAAAAATCAATTTTTTTGATTTTCAAAATAGCTGTTGTCTCAAAATAAATTTTACTTATCACCATTAAATCAAGCTCAAAAAACTAAATAATCCAGTACTTTAAATTATTGCTCTACATCAAGTGGTTGAGGAGAAAATACAATTTTTCGTTTAGCGGTAAACGCAGTACGTTGTTAAAAGTCACAGATGCGCGTAGGGTCAAGCTCGCGCTGCTCAGCTGGTAGCTATCCGACAGAGTCATCTAGACATTAATGTTTAAAGCTTTTAACACATGTTTTTATATTGTTGGGAGAAAGTATGTGTCAGTTATCTGATACCGTTTATTTTCAGCACTATCGAACCAGCTGAATAAATATACAACAGCTAGATTGAGCACTTCTGGAGCGGCCGACCTGAACCTGTCCAAATTTCGGTATCAGATATGCATTGGATGAGACATCTATTCACGTCAGTGTATGCTCAATGGTAATAGTCATTGGTTGTTCATAAGTCATTGGTGAGCTGATATTCTGTGATTGACTAAATAGTAAACATATTAAACACTCTCCCTAGCGATAATCCCGACTAAAGTAAACCATCAGATTGATTGTGTTTGCCGTAAATAATCAACGGTCTTCAGAGATGGATGTCAGACCTACACTGTTCAATCCACATTAAACATTTATTTTACAGACAAAACTAAAAATAAACTTATACGCCTAAAAATAATTTTTTTTATTAAATTTTACAGACGGTATTTTTAAATAGTTTATTATAACAAAAACCAAAAGTATAGACTTAAATCATGTTTTAAATGGTATATTCCTTTGAAAAAAAAATAATAATACAGCATAAGAGCTGACACACGATTAAAAGGGTATTTTAATACAAATGATAGTAGTTTTCGTCTCTAGGAGCAAAGCAGCTATTAAGATTATAATTTATTTTGATACAATACAAAAGTTACATTTACCTCTAAATCAATGGACCATCCCAATATTGTAAATATCAGTAAGCACAAAAAACTACACTTATTTACAGCTGTACATCAACAGATGTTTGGCTCAACCCAATCCTGATGTTATTATAATGAGAAAATTTCAAATTTAATTTGTGGATAGCGCCCTTATTTTAAGTCTGATTCTCATAAATTTTTGGCGGAAACATTTACAGACCAAGCCCAATCAAATGACACCAAAAACTTGAAAATCGGTTGAGGATTGTAGGAGGAGTTCTCTTTACAAAAAAAAAAAAAAAACCATAGCGTATTAAATAAGTATAAGTTTAGCAACCAGCTGACTTTTTAGCCCTCGGACGAAAAAAGTTTTTTTTTGTGTACTACTGAGAGAACAAAAAACAGGTGGATTTCGTGTAGAATATTAACAAATAATAATTTTCAAATAAACTAATTATTGTAATTTTTATTTTTAATTAAAAAATTAACTTTCATTAATTATTTTAATTTATTCAATAAATTTTAAGCAAAATCTACGATCTAGGTTTCGAGATGGATGAAAATACATCGCCACTGACACTCCTCGTATTACTGTATAATATAGGATTTTGGGATTTAGAAACAGATAATTCTTTGTGGCTCTTTCCATGCAATTTTTTTACTGTTCTTGAAACTAATTATATCTGTAATTAATATGAATATGTTTTTATAAAAATAGTTTTTTTTAAGTTTCTTACATGTCTGGATGTTACTTTTTTATATTAATTATTGTTTCAATCAAAAGATAACTATAGTATTTTTTACCTTTCAATATATTTAATGTACTGCATATGTTTGACGCATGCTAAACAATACATTGTCTCCGGCGATAAAGAAGATTTTATGTATTTTTTATTTATTACATAGCTACAGCTATATATTAAAGTGAATATAATGCAATTAATATTTAATATTTTCTTTAATGAATTAATTTATGTTTATTTTGACATAACTTCAATATTTACTAATAAAACCAAATATTTTGTTGATTATTAGTATTATGTAGTAATTATGTATTTGTTTGGCAAGCTTCTACATATATAAGTTCATTTAAATATTTCACCTACAATTTTAAATGTTATCATTGATTTTGCTGGCACTGGGTACCATTGTGTGAATGTTATCGATAAAACATCAAATTCCTTTGCCTTAGTTATGATTCCCATTTCTAGCTATTGTTGTTGTCTGGAGATCGAGGTTACATGATTCTTAATGTTGTTATTTATCTGAAATTCATTTAAAACCTATCATATGTATAGACGCCTGTAAAATGGTATTTTTATAAATAAATATTGAAAATATTGTTGCTTTTAAATTTGCACAGGGTCAAAAAGTGAAACAAAATCACCATATATAAAATCAAATAAAAACAATGATTAAAATTTAAAAAAAATTAAAATAGTCCTTTTTAATTTTAGTTTTAAAGTTAAAACGATTTTCAATTTTAAATTGACTAAAAACAATTAGGAAACACACAGCCAAGAATGGGCACTGAATAACAATCCCTGTTTGTTTTGACCTGTGACTTTGGTGACGCCCTGTATATGGGCCAGCCCTGCAGCACCTTGGGGCAGAGACCCTGTAGGCAGGTGACCTTGAAGCAGGAGGCACCTGGCATTGCATAACAGCACCTGCCGAGCCACCTACAATTCTAATTACCGGGCGAACGATCGTTCATTAACATGAATCCCACACGGTAATATGTGAGCCCCCCTCCCCCACCGCTTGTCTTACATTCATGCAGTTCACACGCTTACTTGTCGTTCTACTATGCTCACCGTGTGTGTAGACGAGGTGGTTGAAGTTTTGTGAAAAAGAAAGTAGATAATAAACTAGAAAGTATGCTTTTCAGAAAAAAAGCAATAAACATGAGAATGGTAACTTTGGGCCAACTTTTTAGGATAAAAATTTTGAGGAGTCTTTAAAATATTCATGTACATGTGTTTAATATACCTGCCTATGTTGATAGCTCACAGAATAAGGAAACATCCTTGGACTTTAGAATGTTGGAAGATCATTAAATAATTGGGTTGTTAAAAAAATCAAATAAACTAATGAAGGGCTAATAAAGATCTAGAGACGTTAATTTTTTAAGGAATACCAAATTGTATGATAGGTACTAAAATGAATTACTGGGAAGAAGTGGCAAGAAAAATTGCAACATTCAGTTGAAATATACATTTTTTATCCAAGATCAGCTATATTCTTTAACATTTTTATACTAAATAATTAGCTTCTGAAGCAATAAATAGTAAACCAAGGTTTGAGACATTTAAAGTCTAAAAATTTATAACCAATACATTTTGATAAATATTTCAAAAATGAATCCCAAGAAAAAATTAACTAGGCCTAGTTATTTTGATTTGAGCTTATTGAATTAATGAGTTTTATAAAGTTTACAAATACTAATATTAAAAATTATTTTTATGTTTTCTTCAAATTCTTTTATTTTTAAATTGATAAAAAATTAAATGAGCTTAAATTAATTAATGTCAATAATAACTTTTAACAATTGTTTCTTACCGGTTGTCTTTCAATGACAGTGGTATCAATGTATACAGAAAAAAATAAGTAGGAACATCCCATGTTTAAAAATTTTAGTTTTGCCCTCAGAGGAAAATAAAGCGTTGATGCTATGATTACTTCTCCTAAGGAAATTACTATTTCTACCATCTGAATTTCAAAATAAGTATTAATGGTAAAAAAATAAAAGCAATACAGTAACAAATTATTCAAGCTATCTGATTCTATTCAACCAATCAGCATAATCCTTAAATGAAAATTACATCTTTGTTGTTTTATCTATGTTTCATGGGCTGTGTTCTCGCTTTCTCTTAAAGATGTCCTTACTTATTAGGTTATGTATACTTTAATGGAATTTTTTTATTATTTTGACAGGGACAGGTAGTCCAGGCCCTAAACAGGTTGAGCATGCACTGAAAGTCTAACAAAATTTGACTTTGGATTATTGTTGACAAGATTTAGTAGATGTAAAAAATCGGTGTTGCCACATTTCCAGATTGGGCACAACACGGGGGACGCTCCCTAGAGGAAGTCGTAGAGGAAATTTTATTGGCCTATGTTGTGTTATATATAATTTTAAAGGTCTTTGAATGTAGATTCAAATGCCACTAACCCTATCTCTGAAGGTCGAATATAACACAAGCTATTGCACTTTGAAATTTCGGTAATTTGCTTTTATGCAAAGTTTGACTGCCTGTAATTTCTGGCTCAAACATTGGTTTGAGGTCGAGTTGGCGACATTACATTATGATTACATTATGATTTCAGCCCAATTTGGGACAGTCCATTAAATTTTTAGTGAAATATTTAACTTAAGCTTTAGGATCATGTTTAACAGAAAGCAATGCCGCAAAGCCGACCTCAAATGAACGATCGAGTCAGAAATGGCAGACAGTCAAACTTTGTATTTAAAAAGCATTTTGCCGAAATTTCAAAACAAAATAACCCGCGTTATATTCGACCTTTAGAGATCGGGTTTGTGGCATTTGAATCTACATTCAAAGACCTTCGAAATGATATACAACATGACATAGGCCAATACAGTTTCCTCTACGACTTTCTCCAGGGGGCGTCCCCAGAGGCAGATTTTTAAATTTGCCGCCCCTGGGCTATTCAAAAAGTGCCGGCCCTCCCCCCGCCATAGACATTTATTAGACAATTATTGCCTCAATTCCTATTCTATTTTGACGGGAGGGGACATAAAAAGCTGAAAATAGTGATTATACGGAACTTAAAATAAAAAAATCAAAGAACTAAAAAAAAATCAAAGAAATCGGAACTTGAAATCAAAGATTTTGCGTTGCGATGCAAGAAATACCAAAGCGTGGCTCAAAGCAAGCCTATTAGTGTTTGACTGGTTCTTTGACCAATCCGAGACACAATAACTAGTGCCGTAGCGAACAGTCGAAAACTAGCCTTTGTGTGCGAGAGTAGTTCACGGCTGGTGGATTAGGGCGGAATACTGTGACCTTCGTTCCCAGTCCCAGTAGATTTTTTGAGGTTTTGTTAGACACGTCTGAGTGTAGCAATAATAAATTAGCATAGTGATTTTAATTTTATTCTAGATACAAAACCATATAAGCTTACTAGTATATTTAAAATGAAGTATCTATACTTATTTAATACGCTAAGGGTTTTTTTGTCTTGAGAACTCCTCCTACAATTTTCAACCGATTTTCAAGTTTTTGGTGTCGTTGGATAGGGCTTGGTCTGTAGTTGTTTCCGCCAAAAATTGATGAGAATCAGACTGAAAATAAAGGCGCTATCCACCATTGAAATCTCAAGATTTCCCATTTAAATAACATTGGGACTGAATAAAGCATTTGAAACATCTGTTAATAATCAGCTGTAAATACGTGTAGTTATTGGCGATTGAAGACATTCACGTTATTGGATTGGTCGAAGGTCGGATGTCATTGATTTAGAGCTAAAGTAACATTTGTGCTGTATTAAAATAAATTGCTCGATTTAGAGCAACACGTATACTAGTTAGATAAAGTGCAATACGGTAGCTAAATTACGCCTATTTATGTGTTTTCCCGTTAACGTTTGAAGTAACAATAGTGTAAATATCAGTATCAATTATCACTGCCACATAACCTGACAAACCCCAAATCACCCATCTCGAATGCACTGGTGCAGCTCAGCGGTGGCGGATGTATTTACGGGGGGAAAAGAGGGGGCGGCGAGGTTGCGGATAGTTCCTTTGCGCCGACGCGTGGATCGCTACCATGACAAACCAACGTAGTGCCGAGTTCTCCCAGCTACTCTTTAAAGCTCTTTAATGACCCCTTTCGCTAAGATATTATGATCTTAGAAAATAGTCACTCTCGGTTCTAAAATTTTTCTGTACAATTCTTCCAAAAAATTTCCGCCTCCAATAATTTGAGTTTTTTAATTTGAAGCCTAAAAAATGTACATATGTACATATATGTATATCTGTAAAATGTATCTATGTGTATCTATGTGTCCGTGGTACTGATAACTTTTGAAGGGGACCTCCGATTTTGATGAAATTTGGTATGAAGGTGAAAGACTAGGTCTATTTTCATGAGTTCGCGAACCAGCATGATCGGGTTTTGGGAACGGGGTTTTATGGGGTTTCAAAAGGGTCAAAAATGGATTTTTTTGCATTTTTGGAGCATAATTTTCAAAATTTAACAATTTTAACTAAAACCATTTAAAAGACCTTAAAAAAAAAAAAATAATTTAGTATTTTGAATTTTTAACTTGGCTTAAACAGGTTACGGAGAAAAGCCTAAAATAGGGTTTCCATGTTAATCTTATGGGAAATCAACAAAACGCTGTATCTTGCTTATTTATTGTAATAACTTGATAAAATTTGGTAAGTACATTCACTTGGTAGGGTTCAACTGATATTTGCTTACAACACCCACATGGCGGCAAACCTACGTACTCACCCCTATGGGGTCTATGGGGGAAATGAAAAGAACACCATAACTTGAAAATATTTGGTATGTACATTCACTAGGTAGGAGTTAACTGATATTTACTTACAACACCCATATGACGGCTAACCTACATACTCACCCCCATGGGGTTCATGGGGAAAATTAAAAAGTGCCGAATATTGATATAGTTTGACATTAACCGAACGTAACTATTACATTTTCTAACAAAACTAACATTTTCTAACAACATCCCAAGGCAGCAAACCTACATACCCCTTGCTATGTTGTTTACGGGGAAAATACAATATCTCAAGATCGTTTGGAAATTCGCTGAGTACGCAGGTCTCTCCTCTTGACGGAGGTATTAATGATATTTTTTGATTCTACTCCACTACTAATTTTCTACTAATTTGTACCCATAATCCTAACGGTTTAGAAGATAATGGCATTTGGAATTTAGAACTTTCCCAGAAGATAGTATGGAATAACATAGAACAAATTTTCAAATCCTTTCTCTCCGAACATTTATTGTTAAACAATCATGTCCCGGCACACTAATGTCTTTTCCTTCAAATATTTTTCCATCATAAATCTTAATTTATTTTTTTACTGTAATTTTTTTTCATAAAGTTTTCAATATGGCTGAAATTATTGAAAATGTATGGAAATGTAAAACTAATTATGAGATGGTCGCTATTTTATGATGGAATATTGTTTAACATGAGGTTCTAAGATATTTTCTTGCTTGGATAGTTCTGTTTAACAAAAACTGTTCAGAGATACTGTTGTGAAATTTTTACCATGTTAATCTTATGGGAAAAAAACTAAATTTCAACCGCCATTAGTCCATAAACCGCCAAGATTAGGGGTATAAATTAAATTGTAAAGTTGTCTTAAAATTACGTGTAGAATCAAAAAATATTATGAAAAGTTGGGTTATGTATTTAAAATGAGTGACTTGCGGTTACTTTTGATACACCCAGTAAATTAAAATTAGTGTAAATTAAATTAAACAGTAAATTAAACAGAGCATAACCAATTTACCAATAATAGGAAAATCTGTTTTTTTTTTTTTAAGAAAATTATTTAAATTTTTAAAGGGGTGTGAGAGATGTCTTTGACACCCGGTATTTCAAATGAAGTTTTTGAACTATAGAGATTCAGTTATACTCTTAATTTATTTAATTACTGTATATTATGTACTACATTTATCCATTACTGACCGAGGTCAGATAACAACCAATAATGTGACCATCAATTAACAAACTACTCTCACTAAATGGACAGCCACATTTTAAAAGTCCATCAAAAAGAAGTAATAATTCAATTCAGCTTTAAAAACAAATGAGTTTTTTAATTGGATGTATCATTGTATCATTTGATAAAGCCATACACGATGGAATTTAATCATCAAGGAAAACATATGTATGTACAGTACAATTTTTATCAGTAAGAATAGGTGTGAATAACCAGCTCTAGTGAACCAGTTGAACTTAAAAGATGGCAATAATGATAATTAGATTTTACACAACCAAGTCAGAGAAAGATAAGGTACAGCAAGTCAAAATCATTTATCGATATGATCTTATTAAGATATTATTTTAAAATGTTGCATCAAAAATAATTATGATCTGTAAAACATTGATACAAAAAAGTCAAAACATAAATACATAATGATAAATTGAGCTAATGGAATGTCACGTACATAAGATATTATGACCATTTTATTAAACTCAGTGATCATGTGAGCCATATGTTTTTAGCGAATTTCCCTATAGGGAATACGCTATTACGGTAGTAGTCACAGTAAGACCTAAGCCCAAGACCATGATACTTTTTCGTTTTGAGGTCCCTAGAAGCCAAAAACACCGTTTATGTCCGTTAACACGATAACTTTCGAACGGAACTCTCGATTTCAATGAAATTTGGTACAGGGGTGTAAGCCAGCATCTACTTGAATGAGTTCGCGAACCAGAATGATCGGACAATGGGAACGGGGTTTTATGGGGTTTCAAAAGGGTAAAAATGGGTTTTTGGCTTTTTTCCTTTTATTTATAAAATTCAACAATTTTAACTTAAACCATTTAAAAGAGTTAAAAAAAAACAATCTAGTATTTTGAATTTTTTACCTAGCATAAATGGTTATGGAGAAAAATCCATAAACTATGTTTTCCATGTTATTCTTATGGGAAATCAACAAAACCTTCTATCTTGCTTATTTATTGACATGTCTTGATAAAATTTGGTATGTACATTCATTAGGAAGCGTTTAACTTATATTTGCTTACAGAACCAATATGGCGGCAAACCTACCTACTCACCCCTATGGGAAAAAGAACACCATAACCTGATAAAATTTGGTATGTGCATTCACTAGGTAGGGTTTAACTTATATTTACCAACAAAACCCATACATGGCGGCAAACCTACATACTCTCATCCTCATGGATTTTATATGGAAATAGAAAATATACCAAAATTCCATTGGAAATTCGCTGAGTACGAACGTCTGCTGCGACGGGGGTATTTTTTAGAATGTCTAGTTTTCTATAATTATTTTATGACAGAGTGTTATTCTACAAAAGTATTAATAATTCAGTTTCTATTATCAATGCTATTAACTATATTTTTTATTTTACTAAATTCATTCCTAGGTCAAAAACTCTTTCAGAGACGATTAACATTCATATTATTATTTGAGAAAAACTTTTTATGCTATTACAGAAGGACTATAGACAATTTACAAAGTATAGGCTAATAGTAAACAAATGATATTTAAACTTAAAAGAAGAACCCTACACATTGTTTAAACATGAACATTCTGAACTTCTGATTTTTTTTATAATGTCAATACAATATGAAAATAATAAACTATTTTGAAGCCCAAATTTCACCCAAATTTTTTTGAATCATGTAAATCAATCAAATTTTAGGTTCAGGTGGAAGTAACGTAATATCTTTTTGGAACATTATGAACATAACATGAAAATTAAAGAAATACACGAGTCTTGCAAATTCCCAATGATTTAAAAAACTTCCTGTGGTTGGCATTGCAAAGCATGCTGGGTAAGCTACTTTATATATATATACATACGTATGGATTTGAACAAACAGTGTTTTTGGCTTCTAGGGACCTCAAACAAAAAAGTGTCATGGTCCCAGGCTTAGGTCTTACCATGACTACTACAGTAATAGTTTATTCCCTATAGGGAAATTCACTAAAAAGCCGGCTAAAAGGAATTTTTTGGTAGCTAGGTAAACTCAGTTAAGCCGTTTGAAAGGTGGTGGGTTAAGAAGGAGTCGAATGGGATTAGTTTGGAAGGACATGAAATGGAACAGGAATACAGTAAAAGAGATCTAGAACTGTCTTAACTGACCTACTTTTACTTCTGATCCAAACAATCGTCCACCTCAATATCTGCAGTTTTAGACAGTCAGACTCAGATCATCTCAAAATGTTTTCTACAAATATAAAACAATGTGCAATGTAAAATTATTACAATATAAAATAAATTAATCTGGAAAGGTATACCTTAATTATTGTTAATTTTGCAAAATAAATAATTGAGGGGTGTGAGTTTTTGAACGATCAAGCTTTTTTGTCGGCGGGCATAGTGTTGTGGCTCTTTAAGGCCGTTTCACACCGGCTAACACTACCGCCTACCGCTACCTCTTCGGTCGCGGATTCTTCCGTGAGCCATTTCACACCAAAACTACCACGTCCGCGCGGGAGGAGGGAGTTTCATCAACTACAGCACCGCCACTTTGGGACTTGGCCACTGGTCAGTGTCCAGTACACAACAAAATGTCCTCCCAAGTACCTTGGTGCAATCGTGACTTCCTCAGAAACAGTGTACCGTGGTATGACGATGGCTCTAGTGGTGACGAGGAACTGATCTTACTGTACATACTCGGCGGTGACAAGAAGAAGCTTGTGGGTTCACCCCTTAAACAAAAGCAGAGAAATATGGGGAGTTCCACAATCTTTTTGCAGATTTAGCGACGGACACACAAATGTTCAAAACGTAGTTCAGACTCAACCAAGAACAGTTCGAGAACAGCGCGGGAGCGTTGCAGGTTGCAGACCTTGGTTGATACGTTCTGCGCATGTGCGAGCCAAGACTACCATGGCAGTAGAGGTAAAAAATCACCTGAGGAGTGGTAGTGGTGGTACTACTACCACGGGCGTGCGGTAGTCCGGTGAGAACAGTCCCATACGATAACACGGTGAGCGATATTTTCAAACTGCGCTAAGCGGTAGCGGTAGGCGATGTGAAACAGCCTTTACTCTAAGATCAATCTTATTGAAGAAACTAAGAAAAGATACTAAGAAACTTATTTTTAAATTTAATAAGTACTTACGGTTTTAAGACAAACTTTTTTTCTCCTACAAGAATAACACAGAACTCAAGTAAATGCATTGATAACATTCTTTCAAATAACACACTCATGTTCAATTCAGACTCAACAAGATCAAGAATGAACCTTGAGCTGGGAATTTCTGACCATAGGGCCCTTTTTATTAACATTCCTCTAGATGGAATCTGTTTTTCAAACAGGAAAAATTGTGCTAAAAAACGTGTTTTTTCTGAGAAAAACATATGTCTCTTTTATGAATGTGTTTCTGCAATAAATTGGAATCTGTCAAGTGCAAATGATGCGCAAGCAAACTTTAATATATTTTATCAAAATTTTAGGGCTAGTTTTGACTATTGTTTTCCATTAAAATTTTATTCAAATAAAATAAAATTAAAAAATAATAAGAGTTGGGTGACAAGCGGTATAAAAATTGCAAGTAAAAATAAAAGAGAACTTAGTAGGATAGCTAAAACTAATAAAGATGTAAACTTTCAGAACTATTATAATAGGTACAGGAAAATATTTAAGGCAGTATGTGATAAGGCTAAGAAAATGAATAACTGTAAAATAATATCGACATCTGATAATAGGAGTAAGGCAGTGTGGAAAGTTGTAAAGTCTGAACTTGGTGCTTTAAAATCAGACAGTGCAGATTTTCCTGATTTGTGTGTCAGTGGCAATAAACTACGTGTCGGACAAATTATAGCAAATTTTTTCAATCGCAAATTCTTGAATGTTTCTAATGATATTAAATGTAGTCCTTGTGTAGACACTGCAACCAAATTAGCAAAGAAAATTAATACTAATATACCAGAATTTAAATTCAGTTCTATTACAATTTCAGAAGTTAAAAAAAGATCAAAAAATTAAAAAACAAAAAATCGGTAGGTTGGGATGATATTCCCATTAAAGTAATCAAGAAAACAGTTGATTTGTTTCGGCAACTTTATGTTCAATAATTAATCAATGTTTCAATGAAGGAATTTTTCCCAGCCAATTAAAATATGCTGAGCTAAGACCTCTTTTTAAAAAAGGTTCAATGGAGGAGCCGGACAACTATCGACCAGTATCGATATTGCCTTCTTTATCCAAAATATTTGAAAAAATTGCTTATAATCAAATATATTTATTTTTTGAAAGAAATTATATATTCATTGATCAGCAATTCGGTTTTCGATCTGGTAAAAGCACCACATTAGCCGTCTCTGACTTCATAAATCAGGTGTCAGAGGGCTTGGATGGATCGCGGAGCACAGCAGCTGTGTTCTGTGATCTATCCAAGGCTTTTGACTGTGTCAATTATGACATTTTACTAAACAAATTTAAACATTATAATTTTTCAAATATGGCCATGTCTTGGGTTTTATCTTTCATAACAAATAGACAACAACAAACTATAATTCAGAAAAACGGAAATAAATATATTTCAGAGTGGCAAAACATTAACTGTGGGGTGCCTCAAGGTTCAATTTTGGGCCCTCTATTATTTTTAATATTTATTAATGATGTACCTAAAAGCGTATCTTCCAATCTTATATTATATGCTGATGATACAACAGCAGTAGTTCAGGCAAAAAATTTTGAAAATTTAAAAGTGGTATCAGTCAGTTACTTGAAGAACTTTCAAATTGGTTCTCTGCAAATGGTTTAAAACTAAATAGCTCGAAGACAGAACTCATAAAGTTTCAAAAACTTCAGAATAAGGAAAATATAAATTTTGATTTTTTTCATGAGAATAATATGTTATCATTCGTTGAATATACCAAATTTCTTGGTTTAAAAATTGATAAAAATTTAACATGGAAACCTCATATTGACATGGTAATTAAAAAATTAAATACATGCTGTTTCCAAATGCTTGTTTTAAGAAATATAACTGACTCAAAAACTAAGCTTATGGTATATTATGCCATGTTTTATTCTGTATTGCAATATGGCATCGAACTATGGGGGTCTAGTTCAGACGCATTATCAGTTTTCAAAATTCAAAAAAAATATCTGAGGATAATGGCTTTTGCTCCCAAAAGGACATCATGCAAACCTCTTTTTGAAAAATATGAATTCCTAACAATACCTTGTGTTTATATATTTAAAATGTTGATGCTTGTAAAAAATAATTATCAGTCCTTTAATACAAACCAATTTATTCACAATTACCCCACACGTTTTAGGAACAATTTTCAGTACCCAAGGCATCGTCTTTGTCTTTTTGAAAGATCCCCCTATTATATGGGTTTAAGACTTTATAACAACCTGCCTGCCGCATTGAAAGAAATAGATAATGTATCAAAATTCAAAAACCAATTAAAATTGTACCTTCTGGAAAAAAGATATTATTCCGTAAATGAATATTTAGACGAAAATGTTACTCGTTGAGCTTTCTTTGTGTATGTGTAAATATGTGTTCTTTGTGTACCATGTATATATGTGTATGTTTAGGCAATTATTTTAATTATTTATTTTTTTGACAATGTCACCTGTTTTACCAGCTGAGCTGGAAATTTTGTAAAACGTTTTGTGACAATAAAGGACATTTCATTTCATTTCATTTCAATCTCACTCACACTCATGAGATATTTTGCCACCATTATTGGATTTATCGAACGTGTCGGACCAAAGAAGAAGATCCCCCGGAGTTGAAACTGCAGTAGTATTTAACTACATTGGAATCACATGACAGTTGAGGTATTTAAACCATTTTTTTAATAATTACCTAAGGTACTGATGATTGGCCTACTGACCCATTGATGTTGCCAAATAAACCAAACAATCCTCTGCCTTAATGTCTGCAGTTAAAAATGAGACACAGACACAGCAATAAGTCTGTCCAAGATTTGGTTTATCTTCGACAAAAAGGCACAAAACATCTTGAACTAATGTTGTTCAAATAATCCTCTTAAGACCATTTGCTGCAGTTTATTATAAAATGAGGGGAGAGCAATTGTTGCTTTAGACAATCAGACAAACAGCTTTTACAAGTGACCTAACTGCTGTTGCAAAGTATACCTAATAATCCTCTACACCTCAATGGTAGAAGATGAAGATGAGACACAAGAGATAGCAACAGTTGTTTCAGACAAACGGCTTCTACAGTAGAAGCCCTCAAATCTGGCCACCTCGGGACCGAATCACCGGCCAGATTTCAAAATGGCCGGATTAACTGGCGGTTTATTAAGCAGGTTAAACAGAGACCTGTATTATATGTGTCTTCCAACCATGAACTATTAGAGGATGTACTTCATAATTAAGGGTATTTGCTCCCTGTCAGACGTTGTAGCACCGAATGACGATTGGAAACAAACAAGCTGTCGCTAGCGATGAACCTGCATTTAACAGATAATACTACTGGTCTTCTGTCAACGAAGGCCCTAACGTATAAATGGGGCCGTAAAAGCGACAGAATCTGTCTAGTGACCTAACTTCCGTGTTACATCGACGATCAAGTCATGAAACACCCAACAAAAAGATAACGATTAAAAATTGAACACTAACACAAAGTTTAAGAAGATAACCGAAACCGAATTGAATAGTCCAGAAATCATCAACTGAACTGATATATTTTAGTGATGTAACATTGGATGAGTTGACTCTTGTCTATTTTTTCCATGGGGAACGTCCGGGGCTGAACATTTCATTGCCAGAACACCGTGGCTGGATTATCCGGCTGCCGAACTATCCGAGGCCGGACTAGAGGGCTTCTACTGTACAACTGACCTACTGCTGTTGTAAAGTATGCCAAAACAACCCTCTAAAAATAAATAGTTGTAGTTGAAGATGAGGCAGAGAAATATGAGCATAAAACATAACTAAGAAGTGCAAGAAGGAAAGACATGAACGTTGATACAGTAGAGTCCCGTTGATCCGAACTTCGGTAATCCGAAAATCTGCTTAATCCAAAACCAAAATTACAGTACGATTTTTTAAAATATAAAATTACGAAAGAACAGAGTTACCTATAACAGTTACAACACATGAATTTGTAATCTGTTTTTAGGAAGAGATAAGATGCACGCTATGAATAGTACAAAAGGATATTTGTACTCTATACAGAATTCCATTATTATTTACTTCCGGCATCTCACTTTTAAGAAAAATATGGTGATAAATTCTTGAACTTGAACGACGTATTTATTGTTTGGCTATCTATTGTTTGACTTCCGGTATTTATTCTAGAGATATGAAAAACCGTCCCGTAGTACAGGTTGGTAAAATGCAAACCAATTGAAAAACAGATTATGCCCACGTTTTCATCTGATTTCCATGAAATAAATGAATAACAAGTCAAAAATCATTTGTGTGATATTTTTTTCATGAACTACCGGTATATATATGAAGAAGCAATCCCTAGGAAAGAGAACAAGTAACTACAGTACTCTGTATAAACGTCTAAATTTAGAATGATTTGACTCTCATAGCATAATGTGCTGTATTAGGCATCTGACCACCGAGCGAGCATCTAGGACTGTTAAAAATGTCAACAACTCTAGGCAATTATGTTATTCTTTACCAGTAAACTTAATTACACGCTGTATTTCATATTATGTTTATATTAGATATAGTTTTGTTTAATACGAAATAGGTCTGGTCCAAATCATTTTGAATTATCAGGTCTCAGAAAAAATATATATATATATATGTATATTTTTTTCTGACAACTGCTCGGCATGCTCACCTTTGTATGACCATATCACATGTATTGTAAAATGTCAATTGATAATAAATGATGAGTCTGATTCTTATATCAAGTTGCTTTAGACAAACGGCTTCCATAACTAACCTACCGGCAGGCCTACTGCTGTTGCAAAGAAGGCCAAACAATCCTCTACAAAAAAATTGCTGCGCTTGAAGATGAAATAATAGTCCAGGCAACGAAGACAAAATAGGGGAAAAAATTAATGAAGTATGTCAAATTTGGTACAGTTGTACGGAAAGGTTCCTTAAACAACATACTAAAAGTACTAATTTTTTTTCATTTTAATAGCCTCAGGATTGTTTTCTTGAATAAATAATAGGTTAATAATTTACCTGTCAGTCGACAATCCAATTGTAACTCTTTATTGGTTACAGCTGTTTCAAGGACTGTGTCCTCATCTTCAGACCAAAAGCGTTCCCAAAGTCTTCACTTTAAAAATTATTTCGCCTTGTCGGGTCGTCTTGGGGTTAAAAAGTTTAATTTATTAAATTTTTAATCATTAATTTTAATTCTCATTAAAATTATTGAGGGAAGATTGGTAATTTAAAAAAACCTAGATGATATTATATACTTGCGGCGAGTAAGTGTAGCGAACGAGCTAAACCTGAGGGGGAATGAACGCAGTGAACGAGCTGGAACCTGACGGCGAGAAAGCGTAGTGAACAAGCTCATCTGAAGGGCAAAAACTTTCTCAAGTTGGCATTGCAAAGCATGCAGGATAAGCTAGTCCTACATAAATGTGTTTCTATAAGGATATCTTATGATATCCAACAAAACACCTTAAACATACCTAGCTAAAATCAGTAAGTTTGAAGGAAGAAGTGCCCTATGCAGACTAGTTACCTTACGTACGGTACTTGCTGTGAGGTTTAGCATCTAGTATCATGATTTAAAAAAGTAAGTTTATATAGATTTGTTGGCCATTTAGCGAAAAGGGATCGAGGGGAGGTCCACCACAGCCCTTTCTATCTCTCCAACTGGTCAGTGCACATAGATTTTTAATTGGAATTCAATGGTATGTATCAGCTGATTTAGTGGACGGGGGGCTATCTTCCCTTTGACTAGGCTTCAAGTCATCTTCCTCCTGTAAGCCTGCTTTCACACTGGCGACAATTACAGCTGACGTCAGCAGTAAGTGGTCGCGCGTTTTTGAAAAAGCTTTGAATCAAATGAGTACGTCCACATTGACGATAATTGTCACAAGTGGCATGCCACTTGTCGCCAGGTGGCATTTTTTACATGCAGGACTCCCACGGTCCATGGATTTAAATTCCCACCGGTTGGTGGCAATTGAAATAATCAAGTTCTTTAAAAATATATTTATTAGATGGCGTTATAATCAATAAAGTACTTTTGGTACCACCTGTTTTTAAAAACAGCAGGCCTACTAAATCTTTAATGGTTAAATCATTTAAACCTGAAAATGAAGATTGCCTTTTTATTGCCTAAGTAATTGAGCAGCCTAATGCTGACGAATTTATGAACTAAAAATATTATCATATGTGTATATAATAGTTAAAAATTAATTTAGGCATAAAATGGAAAATTAATGGTAGGCATTTCACAAAAAAAAGCAATATTATGAATATTACATGCAAGTATGAGTTTTAATATTATCATAAATAGAGCTTACAGTAGATTAGTTAATTAATTTGTCGTTTGTAATAATAATCATTTATTGGAATAGACCATGGTAGAGCTCCCCATTCTACTGTTATGTGATCCGATAGTAAATTTTGAAATAAAAAAAGGACAGCCATGTATCCCTTTCAACTTGATTGATTCACATAGGCTAGAAACTTTTGCTTATAACTGGAGCTCCAAAGAGATTGTAATGTAGTTTTAGGTAGGCCTGCCTAAATAAAATAGCACTTGCACTTAAAAAGTTACAGTTGATCCTTTACATAGTGAACCTTAATAATATATCGAATTTCTCGGTGTAGCAAAGTTTATCCATTCCCCTTGAACCAATGTGTACAGAATTTAACTTATATCAATCTAATGTTAGTTCTACCTCAGTATACAGATGGCTCGGTTTATCCGTGCTCATGGCTTTCGAGCAAAGAGGATGTACAAGGGACGGGGTGGGGTTACTTTTCTCAAAAAATCGGTCTGTTGTATCTAGGTCGTCATCAAGAAAAAAAAATTTTCATTTGATCTTAGACAAAACGTGAATAAAGTCATATTTAGAGTATATTTATCGAAAGCCATGAGCACAGATACACCGAGCCATCTGTACCTACCTAAGGTTTAGCCAGGATAAACCCAATATTTTGAACTTTTATGGTGCCAATGCATGACCTAAGAACCTTAACATATCGAAGTTTTGATTGAAAAACCTCAACATAGGCTACCGAAGTTAAAAAATAAAAACAAAATAAATCGTGGAACTCATCTATTTTCTTCCGGATAATTAACATAATAACGGCAGACAACCTCATAGTGGTTGTGAACTCGTTTTTATATTAATCACTACATGATAGGATATTGTCATATGATTATTAAACATTATCAATTGTCTATTTTGTTTTTATGTTTTAAACATTTTTTTAAACATACGGTAGCAGAATATATCAAGAACGTTACATAAAGCCATTTTAATATTTTGTTACTCTTTGGATATTTTATAATTTACAACACGTAAAATTATTTATGATTGCTACTAAAACATCTTGACGTTAACGATGCAACTTCGGTGGTAAGAAAAGCAACTACATTAGCTTAGAAGCAACATTTGGTGTATAATCTTGTTTCAATAATACAAAATGCAGCTGGTGGCGTAAACAAGACACCTTGGAGACAGCGACAATTGTAGCGACAGTTAATGTCACCATGAAGCAGCCTAGTGTTGATATTAATGTTTACCGTTAGAAAACCTGACACGGCGAAACTTCGTTATCCGTCTCCACCGTTATTGTCGATGTGGAAATTTCGATATTGCGATTGAAATTGCTATCATATCGATGATACAATACACGATACGATTACGATTTTATCACCTGATTTAGTTTCGTTCTAATATAATTAAACAAACCTTTTCACAATAAAACAAATATATTCAAACAAGTAACTGAATATAACAACAACAAAAAAGTAAAAATTGTAATTATGTAACCTGTAACAAAGAACAACACAAAATAAACTAACCAAGTTTAATGTGTAGCTGCATCTAAATTGTGAGAAGAAGCAGACTTTTTTTTTGTTATAGATCTAAAATGGCGTCACACCACACAAATGCTGCCAAATACAAATCAGAAAGGTATTTTTTTGCTACTGTATTGAGTGAATATGTGTTTTAAATGTTTCCAAACACCATTGATTTTGTTGTTATAAACATAGCTGTCAATAAAAGTGACGGAGGTTTACGGTTACACTGTTAGGTTAGATTATTATTATGATACATTTCTTATCTCAGTTATCGTTGTTGATTTGATTGTTTTCATCGCACAATTTCAATCGCAATATCGAAATTTCCACATCGATAATAATGGTGGAGACGGATAACGAAGTTTCGCCCCTGACACTATCAATCCCCCCAGAAATGGAAAAGATTTAAAAGGTTACCAATTAGTAATTGGTTTGGCCAGTAAATTAATATTACATTAAAAAAATATTAAGTAGGCTATTTAATGTTTTATCCGGGCCTAACTAGTAAGTTGTTAATGACTTAAGTTTACTGTAAGTTAAATTCAGCTTAACACATTTAAAAAATAGTTTAAAGCATGCCTACAATGAATATGGCTAGTTATACTATTTTCAAGTATTAAACAAAACATTTGATTGATGTAGCCTACATAACCTAGATTAGACTCCAGCAATGATTTATTGTGACGATTAGGCAAAATAAAACTATATATAGGCTAAAGATTTTAAATTAGTATTAAATTTAACAAACAATGAAAATATGTAGGCTGAATGCTATAAGGCTACCCTAACTTCACTGTAAACATTTCATATAAGTTACCTAAGTTGAAAGTGACAGATGACACATTGGCTAATTTATTACATATTTAAACCTATTTATTTCTTTTTCTCTTCTGTTGATTGAAATTATGACAAGGTTGTTAAAGACAAAACTTGCAATATTTTTATTAGCCTAAGTCAAAAACAACAAATAGGTTTTATAAGCTGATTACAAATAATCTCACAAAGTTACACAGCAAAATATGATTTTGTTTTTAAAAAAATGAAAACTTGGCTCATTTGATACTTTTTAAAGCTGGCTAAAAATATTAAAAACATTAAAAATAATCCCTCTATCAAGGTTATCTATCAAAATAAAAAATAAATGTCTAAACATTCTCACCTACCCTAACCTTCACTTCTTGGTTAGGGATGTGCCCGTTTTAAGGTTAGTTTGTCAAGTTCTACAAGTAACATAAACCACTTCAATCGATTTTATTTTAATTAACGAAGTTTAGAATTAATTTTTCAAACTGTCAATACAGATTGAACTTTAGGATAAATATTTATAAACACAAATTATTTACCTGATGGTTGATCTTGGAGTCGACGTGCAGACGGCCATCAGCTGCCGAAGAACCTGCTGATCTGATTATAACCAGGTTTTCGAGGCGTAATTCATTGCAATATTGTAACTAAATTATGAATGAACCAAAGCACTACGTCGACTAAAAATAAGAAATTCCAATAAATGTCTTCGCAAAACTGTTTGTGTTGGATATTACGTGAAAAACTCGTCCACAAAACACCCGTTTACAAACACAGGCTACATTGAACCGACAATGTAGACCTCATTTTGTTGTAAATACTACTAGTGGTGCCACCTAGCGGGAGTAACACTCAACTAAGCTCACCCATATGAAGGGCCTTTTTTCTGCTATTCAAATGAGCTTACAGCAACTTTGTATTTTTTTTACAAATTGGAAATTAGACTTGAAAATTTCTATAAATCTATAAATCCATAAATATTTTATACTTTATTCCCTACGAATTAGGCCATACAGCACTAATGATTGTATTTTGAGAACATGTGGTCTTTTGGGTTTAAAAAAAAACTCCTTTAGTTATTATTTATTATGTTTTGGATGAATTCTTTTATTATCTTCTATGAAGTAAATTAGGTGAAGAATATTTGTCTTTTTAACATGTAATTTCAAAGATGTATGACATTATCAAACTATGTTTAAAAAATTGACATGAATCCTGGACATACAGTACCCTACCTACTTCTTTAATTCAAAATCCTCTTTATTTAAATTTTCAGTTTCTCATGTTTATCATAAACTAAGTTATATTGGTTGGTTGAACATTAATTCACATTCCTTAAAATACACCCTGGTAGCCTCAATGTCTTAAAAAGTAATTAGAAAATTTTCTCTGATTCCTTATTTGAAGTTTTAGTACTTTTAAAAATATTAATAAGTAAGTTTATAACATATGTTGTCTTTATAAAAGTAAAATTAATCTACAAAACTTATTATACCCCAGTCGAAATTATTGTGCAGTCAAAAAACAGAAATTGAATTTTATAGGTGGATTTAGGTGGGATATCTGGGGGCGCAAGCTCGCTGAAAAGTATGGGATATTTGAATACCGCACCAATAAGTCTTCAACATAAATTTAAATGGTTCGTTTTAGACCTAAAAAATAGCCTATATTTTAATCAAACATAAAATCATCATCTGTCATTATCTTTTTATATAAGCTTATTACAATTGTTGAAAATTATTATCTTAAAAATTTAGTACGTAAATCTATCTAAAACACCAAAAATTCCTGCATCATCATCCTGAATTCTCCAATTTTTTTTCATAATCAGCTAACTTATTGTTTTAGTTTCGCTATTGAAACAGGATATTGAGTAGAAAGACATTCTGATAAATTATTACTTCACCGAATTGCTGTGTGTTGAAGGGGCTTCGTTTTACACCTCAAATGTAAAATTCCCCCGTCGCAGCAGACCTGCGTACTCAGCAAATTTCTAATAGGATTTGATTTTTTTTTTAACTTCCCCCATAAAAACCATGAGAACAAGGATGTAGGTTTGATGCCGTTGGTGTATTGTTAGTAGATATAGAAAAATCCCTTTCCAGTGCATGTACATACTGAATTGCATCAAATTCTGGTATTTTTAATTTTCCCCATAAACCCCATAAGTAGTGAGTAGGCAGGTTTGCCACCATTTGGGGGCTTTAAGTCAATATAAGTTGAACCCTACTTAGTGAATGTACATACCAAATTTGATCAAGTTTTGTCAATAAATATGTGAGATACAGGGTTTTGTTAATTTCCCATAAGACTAACATGGGAATCCTATTTTTGGCTTTTCTTCGTAACCCGTTGAGCCAAAGTTAAAAATTCAAAATACTAAAGTGTTTGCTTTTTTAAGTTATTTTAAATGGTTTTAATTAAAATTGTGGAATTTTTAAATTAAGGTCCAAAATTGCCAAAAACCCATTTTTGATCCCTTTGAAACCTCATAAAACCCTGTTCCCATAACCCGATCATGCTGGTTTGTGAACTCATGAAAATATAATATACCTGGTCTTAAAAAATTTCATCAAAATCGGAGTTCCCCTTCTTAAAAGTTATCAGTACCAAGGACACACACAAACACACACACACACATAAATATTTATATATGTTTATTTAATTTTAATATTTGTCATGTTTGAATTTTGTAAGTTTTTAAGTTATTTCTTCCTGACGAAGGGGGTATAATCTCCCCCAAAATATAGAATGAAAAACTTAAAATGTGTTTTTTAATATGAAACCTCAAAATGCTGTCAATTTGATTTGTTGTGAACTTTTAAATTTGGTTACGTATAAAAATTGGGGTATGTAAAATACTAGCTAACTTACCCGTGCTTCGCTACGGTAGGGCGTAGGACCTACTCAAATTGCAATGCCAACCTCAGGAATTTTTACACTTCAAGTGAGCTAGTTCACTACGCTCACTCGCCACCACGTTAAGCTCGTTCACTAAGCTAACGACTCTATACTATCCTTTACTTTTTTTATTACTAATCTTCTTTTAATACTTAAAATGAGAACAGCTGTTTATGATTAAATAAATTGCAGACATACTATAGTTGGGAGATGACTTGTTGGCCAGCTAGGGAAAAAGGAATTGAGGGGAGGTTACCCCCCACCTCAGTGATTTCTAGCTCTCCTATTGGTTAATTTTTAATGTCTTCTTTTACTTCAATGATATATAACAGCTGATAGCAGTGGGGGTATCTTCCCCTTCAATAGCCAACAAGTCATCTCTCAACTATACTGTCATTTCAAATAGTTCTCATCTGCGATGATGTAAACAAAAACCCATAACAAATTATACTTCCTATAAGAAATCCATGCTAACTGTGACCTTCTGTGGGGCGGGGCCCATTGGGAATTTTGTAAAATCGCTTCTTATTGTCTGCCTACGCTATAGGAGAGGAATATGTATGCAAAACCTCATGCTGCTAGGTGCTATGGTTTGGCCTGTGCGTTGATCGGAATTTTGCATTTATATATAGAGATTGAAGCTGAGCAAGAGTGGTCAAAATTGGGACCTATTTGTCCTTTTCATATCGCGGTATCCTTTATTTTGCCATCGGTAGCAGCGTTTTGCCGCACCAGTGAAAGGGTCGATTCATATTGGATTTACTTTCTTAAGACAATGTTAAACCTTTCCCCACCATTTATCATATAGCTTCTTAATTTTTTGCCCAATGGATGGTTTAGAATAAGTTGTATTTGAATTAGAATCATATACTGTTTTTGTTTCAACAATGTTTTAAAAGTCGTTAGAAATTTGATTTGTTCTTTCCATTTTGTAAAAAACTCTACTCGATATACAAAACTATACCTTACAAACTGTATCCGGCTTGATGAACCCTTTATTTAGAGCTATAAACCATAACTTTTTTGATCACATAATGGAGTTATTGTGTTTCTTGTTTAACATTGCTCTTATGGGAAGTAGATGGAATTAGGATTGACTCTAATGCCCTTGAAACACCGAAGTTTCGTTCCCCGCTTGTAGCTGTAACTGCAAGTGGCATTGCCCCACGAGAACCAACCAATATTGTTAACGTGCGGCACTGCATTGCTACTTGCAGCGGCAAAATACACTGCGCTACTATAGTTTGTCAAGTCCATTTCTCATCGCTTAGTTTTGTAGAGTTCATTTTTGACACACGGAAGTAACTGTGATTGTAATAAATAGATCTAATAATAATAATAATAATATCTCACGCAAAACGATCTACGGTGGACTGTAAATTTTTGTAGATTTTCAAGGGAATGAGTAGGTTTGGGGTAAGAAAAAGGGGGCAGGGGTGGCAAATATAACCTTTACCTAGGGCAGCAAAAGTGCTAGCACCAGCCCTGTATATATATATATATATATATATATATATATATATATATATATATATATATATAATACATATATACATGTAATACATATATATATATATATATGAACGAATGGTGTTTTTATCTTCTGGGGACCTCAAAATGAAAAAATAAAATGGTCCCAGGCTTAGGTCTTACCATGGCTACTACCGTAAATAGTGTATTCCCTATAGAGTAAAGTTGTTAAAAGCAAAACAATGAGCTCATTCACGTTCATCCACCGCAAAACTGTTTTTTTGTTTGTTTTGGGCTACCACGTGACTAATCCCACAAATAACGTGTCTTGAATTTTTCACGTGATAGGTAAAAGAAGTTACGGTGGATTGCGTTGTATGAACTTGAACAAGCTCAATATAATTTAAGTGACACCAGGAACTAAACAGCTGTTTTAGTAATTGGGTTAGCAGCTATTTTAAGATAGCACAGTTTAGTACTTAATTTTTTGCTACAATAAGATTCTTATACAGTAATGATACCGAATTGATAGAATATTTTTTATCAGTGGTCTTCACAAGACTTTGCTTACCACCAAGTACACTTTGATATTAGAGCGTTATTCAAGCAGTTTCATATACCCTATCAGTCTTTTTGGACCATTATATTCTTTTCTTACAATCCAGCATTCACTTGTAGCTTTTTATACAAAAAAATAGTTTAAAATCATATTTTGGAAATAAATTGCTCTTAAAATCTTTTTTCCCCTGTTAGTAGATCCTTTAGGAGTGACTCGTTTTTGTCGATCAACCATACCAAATGTCTTTTGGTTAGCCTGATAAAATCTCGTAACTCTATAGAACATATATACAGCAGCCTACTTCTTTATTATTCTCATAAACCTTGAAAGAATACATCATTAGCAATGGGTTAAGAGCTCGCGTTAAGCAAACTCCTGCCTCACCTGCATCAGGAAGGCCTCATTGGGCGTTTGTGATGGAGCCTATAGCAAACTTATTTCCAGGTAATAGAGGCACCGAAATCAGTAGGTGCAACAACGAGACACAGTAAGATAGAGAGAGAGCATGAATGGTCATGTGATGATAAAATAATTAAATTGATGTACACTTATTCTAATAATCTATATATTAATACGCAAGCATGTTTCATTTCCTCCTTTTTTCTCAGCTTGTGTGCATCGTAGGAGAAATCCGCGCATACCGTTAGAAAGGTATAGTCCTGTAGATGAGCAGAATCCAATTCTAATTCTCATCGGACTCCAGGGCTACGCCCCACAGGCTTTCAGAGTTCCAATGTTAATCTTTTGGAGGATGGATAAATTGATTGACTGATAGACAGCTGGTGTAAAAACAACTAACTGCTAGAAAAACAGTGAGAACAGATGTTTCAGTTATAAAATGTTTTTAAACTTATTGGATTGAGATCAACTGAAATTTTGATCGAATTTCGATCAGGAGGCGATCTTTAGTTGTTACTAAATAAGAGAGTAAATATTTATAGATACAATCCAGGGGTGTTATGGTGCCGGAACGCGCCGGAACGCCGTTCCGGCACTGGTTTTGGCCGGAAGTGGAGATTTAATAAAATTTTTTACAACAAATTTAATTATAAATAAAGAAGTATTTTCCAAGCAACAATATTACAAGTTAACTAATGATATAGCGTTCACCGACTGCAGAGTCCACGGATAAGAATACAGTTAACAATTATCGGCCCAACACCAATCATGTTCTATTTGGTAACAGCGCTCATAGCTGCTGATTAAGTACATTAGCTCTTATTTGGTAACAACTACATCAAACTACAGTGCTATGAATGTCTGCCGCCAGAGACGCTATCGTCAGTATGGACACATGGACAGTTGTTTGATGAGAAGTGACGAGAACTGTATCGAATGCTGACTGAAAAGATAAGTCATAACCTCTAAAGTGACCTAGATTAGTTAAATGTATTAGGAAAATAATACACGATCACTTTGTGCAGAGTAAAACCGTCCAAAAGCTGTTTGTTCATATGAATTAATATCGATCAGAAAAACTAGAAACATTCTAAATTTTTTAATTTGTTTACAACACCCAACTTGGCTTTTAAAATAATGGGCAATGTTTTCGAAATAACTGTATTTTGTTTTATTATGGGGCGTTTACTTTAGCCTATTAATACATCGCGTCTTTGTTTAATTCCCTGGAAGTTTTATGAAATAAGTATAGAATTTATATTGGTAACCAAATGAGAAGCACAAATAGTTTAGTTGTAAATAAATAATTAATTGTAATCACGAGTGATTCTAACACTGGCGACACCGCTTCAATGATGGCATCTGCCGCTTCTACAACAGGCCTGGCCTACTGCGGCTTCGTACGCCTGCCAAAAAAAATAGTTTTTGAGTTCGGCTTTGAATTTCTTTTTAATAAAGTTAAAAGTTAGCAGACAGCTTAAAAAAGAAATTCAAAACCCTTGTCAACAAGTAAAAACACTAAATTGGGCAATTTAACATTATATAACATAAACAATTCTGTAAGTGTAGTTGGGGGGGGGGGGGGGGGGGGATAGTCTGGCCAGGTATGTACCGTTCCGCCACTGCTAAAATTGCCATGACACCACTGATACAATCCCAAATTCCAGCACTGCTAACACCAATCTTTAAGTAGAGTGCCAGGTGCCTTGAGTAAGTCGTAGTCATCTCAACCCTCAAACCTTTCCTAACTCTTAGCAAAGTATTTGAAAGTTGAATTTGTATGCTATGATTTTCTTAGAGTTTTTAACATGCCAGTATAATAAATTCAGTAGGTACAATTAAAAAAAGATAAATTTGAAAAAAAACACTGTAAGATTTGTACATCTCATAATAGAATTAATAACATTAATTGTGTAATAAAAAACTCAAAGAACGGATTAATAATTTTTTTAACCAATTTTGTCTGAGTAATGAAGCGTTGTACATGCATATAAGCCATTTATATCTTAACAGCCAATTAAATTAAAACAGGTATATATGATTTTTATCTCTCCAAGTAAAAAAGAGGTGGTGTCCATTGGGAGTAGGAAGAATATCTTAAATGTAAGCACAGAGCAATATAAACCTCAAATGAAAGGTCTCGATTAATAGAAAAACACTACGCAAACTTGACGTGGAAATTAGCTACCCTTTGTGTGAAATTTTTTGTTGGCAATTAATGAATAGTTTGTTGTTCAAGGTATTTTAGAAAATTTTATGGATGAATTATGGCAACTTACGTTTTTGTTTAATGTGATTAATTTCATCTTTTAGTTACATTTTTGGGAGTTCGAGAGTTTGTTAAAATAAATCCCTTAGATTTCCTGTCCTATATTTTATATCAAGTAAGTTATCCAACTCTTTCTTCCTCTGAAAAACAAAATGTTACACACCAGGAAAATTAAAGCAGTTTAAAAATACAAACATAATTTATTAACATGTAAAGAATACAAACTAAGTGCTGTGCTATCTTTCAGGCGAAGCATTAAAAGCTGTTTTGACCATTTGCTGCAGATGTTTGGCGTGTTCCTTCGCCTTGGAGAAGCAGGTTTGCAACTGAGTCTGCGTCACAGGGCTGCCACCTGAATAAACAAAAATTGAATTTATTTCATTTTTATTTAAGTACATATACATACACAGGGCCGGCGCTATAGTCGTGGTCAGGCTTATTGGCGGGTGGGTGACCAGCTGTTGCAACCTATTACCCTAGTAAACTGTTTCCAGAAGGTAACAGTAACTGTTTTTATTTTAATAATAACGTAACTGTTTGTAACCATATACTTTTACCGTTATTTTCTTGCACATATATTTTTGCCTAATAATCGATTAACTAGGGGGCCCGTGCAGCGCAATGCGCTGCATTTATTAGAGTACCGGGTGATCAAACCTTGATCCATGGTAATACTTTGAAAAAATGTCGCTATAGTGAAAATCAGATCGATCTTCATTACCAATTCTCCCACTTCCCAATGTGATAGTGCTGAGATGTGGTGCTCGTTCTTTTAGGTCTAAATTAGCTGAGATTACGTAGTTGTTCTTTTGCCGATATGTCTTAGGGCCTTTGTCTAAACCCTCCTATAAAATTTTAAATAAATTCACAGATGTTGGATCCACATATAGTTCATAAAAAATAAAACGTAACATAAAACGTAACCAAAAGAATAAAAATCAACATTTCATTACTCCCCCGGTCCTGTATGAGTTATGCAGCACTCACTGCGGTTGTTTTTGTAGTACTACAGTACTGTATGAGGTAGTCAATGACATAGTGTATGAGTCCACATTACTATTTATGCCTATATCCTCTTTAACTTAACTTTCCATGACATTACAAAATTTAAATAAAGAAATCAAATAAATTAAGAGAATCTACATCTTTGTTGGTGTGGTTCATTTTGTTTTTAGTGGCATTTTTATTTTGGTTAACATTTTTCTTTATAAAAACCATTTTTGTAATAAGCTTGTTTTCTATACTGGAGGTAAAAAACTTTTAAATGTTGTCTTTTACACAGGTTTTTTTAAATATGTGTAGCATTGTGCATATAACATGTTTATACTATAATAGTAAATAAAAAGGTTACTTACAACCAACTATCCCTTTTGCTTATAGTTTACAGCATTTTGAAAACCCATGCACACAAATTTGGTGTTCTATTTTAGTATTTGCTACCTTTCATTATTGTTTCAATACCAGTCGGACAACCAATAAGACCCATGTCAAAAATTTCAATTTCCAAAATTTGTTTCGGAAAAAAATAAATTTTTCCAGGTTTAAGTTACAAAAATTATTTTTGTGAACCAAATACGTGTGAATAAAATTTTCAAGCAAAATATACCTGCTACATTTTGAGAAAAGGTTAAATCCCCAGATTAGACACTCCTCGTATTAAAGTATGAAATTGTGTTGATATTTTAGTACCAGTTCAATTTGCTTCTATTCAAGAAATCTAAAATTTAAAAGAAATCTAAATAAAGAGATTATTTTGTCTTCATTTGTTTTAGATTCCTTGCTTCTATTCAGCTTTTAACATATGTGTTTGTTTGTTCAACTATCAACAGCTGTTTTATTTAGCAATTCAAAATAAATTGTCCCCCATGTTAATCTTATGGACAAAAAATGAACTTTGAGAGCTTCCAGTGAGCTTCAGAATTTAAATATCAAAAATCTAAAACCTTATTGCAAAACTACGAACTGAGGCCATTCTTTTGACACCTCAAACTTTAAAATTGGTCCAGAAATAAGGGAGGAGAAGCGTTAACAAAAAAGGGGCATCACGTATTATATATATAGATAGATTTGATAAATTATTTCTTGTTTATCGAATGAACCTACCGCAAACAAACGGTTAAGGAAAAAATTAATGTAGGCTATAGGAAACGTATTATAAGTTGTATAAATGAAGGTACCGGTAACAAAACCTTTAAAAATATCCTAAACTAAAACCTATTAAACCCATAAACCTATAAAAAGTTGAAATTTCAATTTTTTTCTAAAACTGACAACATTAGACCACAACAAAAACACGAACATTCTATATAGTTTAAGTGTGTGGCGTGAAGAAGATACACTAAGGATTTACATTTTATCACTGTAAAAACGTTTTACCAAATTACTATCCAAACTCAACTCTGGTTTTCTAAAACAATATATTTCTCGTCAGTGTAATTATTTGTAGCTCTTCTATAAATATCATAATATATATTATTCGCAGGAAAAGTGTAAATAGAATAGAAAAATTATGAGGCTTGTTCACACTTCTCGACGAGCCCACATGCGGTGTCTTCTTCTCTCATGTACCTATGATGTGTACGTAAGGTGCAACATTAAAGATGAACTAACTAAACTAAAATACATTATATTTAGTATGTACGTTAATAAAATACGTTATTATTATGTAAAGTCAATGGTAAAGTTAAATGTTTTTGATAAGCTATAACTGTAAAAGATATTGCTTGTAAAGATGTATGAAAAAATGTTTAAAGGTTTAACGCACGTTGGAAAGAAGGTTATATTTTCATACGTAACAGCTGACATTAAAATTCAATAATATGTTTGTAGCTGTTACTTTTTTATTCTGGTTGAAGCAGCTACTGTTACCTTCTAGAAACAGTTTACAAGGGAAATAGGTTGTAACAGCTGATCGGCCACCCGCCAATAAGCCTGTCCAGGACTGTAGTACTTTTGCCGCCCTAGGCAAAGGTTACATTTGTCACCCCTTCCCTCCACCCTAACAATACCCTCGTTAAAACATCTACAATAATTTACATTCAACATCAATCGTGATGACAAGTCGTTCTACATAAGATAATATTATTTACTCTATATTCTATGTTTTATGTTCACAGTTGCTTCGGTGAGTCAACACTTAAAGGACTAAAGCATTTAGAAAGGGCCTTGACAGACTGCTTGGAGTGGCGCAGCACGTTTGCCGCTTTAAGAACATAACATGCAGTGCTGTACGGGAACCGACCCGGGAGATAGGTAAGTTCTCGTGGGGCAATGCCACTTGCAGTTGCAGCCACAAGGGCACAGCGAAACAATAGCCTACCTTACACTTTCATGAAGAGTCAGCACTCACTATAAATCTTCACGCCAAACAAACAACTTATAAATAAGGTAAAAACATTAAAAACCGATGCCAGTTCAACATGATTATCAGATGCCATCATTGTTGCTCGGCGAGTAGGTTGTACTGTGGGCTCAGGTGAGTGAAAATCTCTCAAGTGTGGAAACATAAAATTTTTGTAGGGCGGCAAAAGTCTCATTGTATACGATTAACCTCTAAAGTGAGAGGGGGTGTATGGGGTGTATGTTGTACTTCAGGGCCTACACCCCTAGAACTGGGAAGTTCACTACCCAATCCCAGCTCAAAGTACCGAGTTGGGTAACGGGCGTGGCTCCCTTTATTAACTGAAGTAGGGCAGCTTCGGCTGTTCCGAGCGCTGGCGGAGGTGGCCTTGTGTCAATCGCGCGCTTACTGGGTGTCTCACTCCAGCTCCCCCCAAAAGGGAGGTAATGAGTCAGGATGTCGGAGATCTGGGGCTTCCGTGCCTTCGGGTGCGGTTGCAGTGTAGCCGGCGCCTTTGGCGTGCGGGTTTCCAGTGACCTAGTTATTCCGCTTGGGAATAACTAAAGTAAAACCTAAAATGGGGACCTCGGGATCCGGTTCAAGCCCCTGGCTTCGGCCAGTCCGGATATTGGGTTGGACTCGAGGGGGTAGAGGTTGTCGGTATGCTCGGCACACAGCTTCAGCTGTGGGGGGCCCTCCAGCCTCATCTGGGGGCGTTGCTCACAAACGAAAGCTGAGAAGTAGCATGGGTAGTGCTGCCACTGTCACTCACAGCGGATGGTTGATTGGGGTTCACCGCCGGTTGAGTACCACAGGCCTGGTGAATTCCGGGTTTTGTGGGGGTCTAATCCGCCTCAATGTGATTTGGGACTGTTTCTAATGGTTCCATAAGTTCCCTGTCTGGGGGGTTATCCCTTCGGACCGACCGGGTATGCCGAAAGGTCAGGTACCGGTCGCCACCAGGGGAACCCAATCCTTGACTTCGGTCTTGGAACTTGGAAACAAAAGAATGGAAAAAAAATGTATACGATTAAGGTATTTTGAGACATTCATATGACACTAGGTCACTTCATGTGTCCTCAAAAACCACCAGACATCAGACATATCAGTAAAGATTAAGTAAAGATAAAGATCGCTTGGAGTGCTACTGATGGTTCACTAGCGCTCGTGGTGACTGGCATCAGAGTTGACTCTGTAGACCATGCGTACACCATGAGCTAGTAAATCATCACTAGCGCTCCAAGCCACAGGTATAGATGTTACTGGTGTTATGTCTCGTAGCCAAATATGGGAGACACCCTAATGGGGCAAATACATTAGTTTTAATAGAAGTGTCATGACTGTGTGGGGTCGGTACTGTTGCACGCGGCCCTGACAATTGATAAAGCGCAAGCGCTCGCTTGACTCAGACTCATAGCACAGTGACATCGGTGTCAGGGGCGCCAGTGATAACATAAATTAAATTTAAAATATAATTATTAAAAATTATTTTATTATTAAAAATGGTCCCCTGTGTTCCGTTACTTTTAAAAATATATATTTTGGCTTAGACAATTTTTTATTTTCCAATTGAAAGTGGCGCCCTAAGCCGTCGCCTAGTTCGCCTTATGGGTGTGCCGGCCCTGTATATACAATAATATATATACTTATTTATACTGTATGATGCTACTGTATAATAGTAATATATATATATATATATATTTATTTAATACGCTAAGGTTTTTTGTCAAAAGAACTCCTCCAACAATTCTCAACCAATTTTCAAGTTTTTGATGTCATTAGATAGGGCCTGTAGTTGTTTCTGCCAAAAACTAATGAGAATCGGACTTGTAGTAAGTGCACTATCACAAATTAAATTTGTAATTTTCCCATTAGAATAACAATGCAATTGGGTTGAGTATTTTAAACATCTGTTAATGTACAGCTGTAAACACGTGTGGTTTTTGGTGATTACTAATATTCACAATATCGAATTGGTCGGATGGCACTGATTTAGAACTAAATGTAACTTTTGTATTGTATCAAAATAAATTGCTCGATTATTTAAGTGTACTAGTTTTACAAAACATGTTATGTTTCAAGTTTTAGAGTCACTTAAAGTTTTAATCTACAAAAACAACTATTGCAACAAAGACGAACATTAAATCCAAACCTGCCACCAAGTTTTAAAAATAATTAATTAAATTCTGTGATGCAGAGAACCTGCATAAGTGTATGTAAAAGAAATTCTAAAATAAAAATACTGAAGAGAAAATTGCACTCGTTAAATTGTTGAAAGAGAGATATTCATGAGCAATATTTGTTACAAACAATACACATTTCCATTGGAAAATAACAAAATTCCATGTAAACACCCATTAAGGAGATTTACACCTGAAAATAGCAATTTTTTACCATTTTTTAATATTATTATATCTTAAGGCGGCTTCTTCATGAAAACTATATTTATATATATATATATATATAATACCATATAAACTTTTTTATACAGTATCAGGCCCGAACTGGCTCATTGAAAAGGGCGGTGGACAACCATCGCCGAGGGCGCCCATATAGACCTATATTATAAACCTTATTTTTGGCGCTCAATTTGTCATGAGTTTCGCGGCAGTTTGATTTTGGTGGGATCCTTGTCAAAATTAAAGCTAAGAAAAAACTATCTTTGAAGTACAATATTTCAAGAAAAGCTTAGTGGTTTAAGTAGCTAACGGGACAACTATAGGATATATATATATATATATTGATAGATATTACAGAGATAATCAAATAATTTGCTTCCCAAAACTCCGTGCTAAGAAGTTATAATGAAGGCAAAACAATGTCTTTTGAGGAATAACCATAAAAAATTTTAATTGAAATTAACAAAACTATATAAATTAATTTTTTTATTGTTTTAAGCTTGGGACATTTTATATTGTAGGCTATGTTATTTGTAAGAAGAGCGCTTTAAATTCCGATTACCGTGATGGAATTACATACTTTAAAAGTTGCATTTGTTTTTTCCTTCTTAAAACACGTGTTTTCGTTAGCCTATGCTTAGAATTAAGGTTGTGCTTCTATTTTTTTATATTTTTTTTGCCTTAAATTTCTTTTTAGGTAGTAACTGTGAATCTTTAGTTGGGGTGACTGTTAAATTTTAACTTTAACTTTTTTATTGTAAATCTATTAGTAAAAGTATTGGGGTACAATTAAAATAGATTTGTTAAGTTAACACTATATTTTGGTATAGTGCTAACCTATACTTATTTATTTTTTAGTTTGGACAACTACTTTAAGGGCTATGAAGGTCAGCAGTACTGAAATCTACATATTTTGGTACAATTCTCAAAAGAAACTTATTTCGTCTATCACGTAGAAATTTTAGTAGAGTATGAAATTAATTCGTCTTTAAAACCTAACATAAATTTAACTACAAACAAAATTATAATTAAAGTAATTAAACGGAGAGTTATTTTTTATCTCCTTAGATTTGTATAGAATTGGTTCTAAAATGCAAATAATTTCTGCAAAAATGACAAATTATCCCCGGAGTAGGTCTATTGAATGACGGATCTGTAAAACGCCTGCGCGACAAGGGTAGGCCACCCGCGTTTTAACCAATTCAAAGCATGAAAAATGCTGCACCGGCGGCGCGTGTCCTGCCGTTCGGGGATCTTCTGCTTCCATCGCCAGAGTAAGCTCGCGGCTGCACAATCTTTTAAAATTCATTGGTGTTAAAAATAATGTTTATACCATAAATAAAATACAAAACAGATACACTAAGTTTTGTAACCTTTATATTTGTTAATATGTCCAAGATAGGGTAAAAATATAAAACAAACAACTAAATAGGCTCAATTTCTTTAAAAGGCTAGACTGTAAGGCCAAGGCCTAGTTGCAGCCTGATAAAAATTATAGGCTATATACATTTAAAAATATAGTTGTTTACATAGCATGCAATTTTACAATTAAAACTACTTTGTCATATTAAAGCAGAATAACGGTGCTAAATTTTATTTGTTAAACTTTGGTAATCTCACTTTGGTACTTTCATCAAAACTAATGGATAGCTTCAGTTAAAAATCGAGAAAACAGGTGATTTTAGACAGTTATAGCTGAAATTAGAAATTCTATTTAAAAATTCTAATTTCAGCTATTTAAAAATTCTCGTCGGTCACATCTCGTCGGCTATTTAAAAATAGAGATCTGTCTTTTTACTTTTATAAGAAGTTAAGAGGCAATCTCTATCTCAATTGGTTAGTTTTAAAACACGATTCCCATAAACCTCTGCATCCATAAAACTCGCCTAGCGCTACGGCCGCGAGGCGGCATTCGGCATTGTTGTTCGGGCTTAAGTAGACCAGAGCCTTAATAATTTTTTTGTAAAAGTAAGTTTAATAAAACGAGCTCTACCACCACCTGTAAACATTACTTGACATTGGTTTACTGTCGGGAAACAGTGATAACCAATGACTGGACCTATCAGAGAGGGCCCAAAAATAAGTTTGCAGTTTGGTCAGTAAAAATCAATTATGCCACTGCTACTCATCTAATTATTCTGAATAATTACTGAATAATTAGTTAGGTAGGTAGGAAGTGGGATGAATCATTTACTGTATTATCATTTATGTATGCATTTTAATATTGTTACCTCTAAGACAATGAAAATATTTGGTGTGAAAATTTTTATTACTAGGTCGGGCGCCGAGCGCCTTTGGTGGCCTTGGTGGCTTTGGTGGCCGCGAGGGCGCTGAGGGCGCCCGATGAGGAGGGCGCATCGGGACACGTCCCGTACGTAAGTACATCGTACATAAGTAGGGCATTGCACGTCTGCCGCCTATTCCCTTTCGGTTTTTCAACATGCGATTCCCGAAAGTAACGGTTTTCCACATTTTCAAACACAAAAATTGATATCTCACAAGCTACTTGAGCTACAGATTTGAAATTTTTTGTCAGGTATTCCTTATTAGTATATCTAAAAAGGATATTTAGAATTATACTTATAACATTTTCAGAAATACTAAAAAGGGTTTAGTAGAAAAATCAAAAACTGCTCAACAATGCTGATTTGAAAATTACCATATGAATTTTAAAGAAGCAAGAGTAGTACACTGTGAACCTCACTTTAAAAAAAAAAAAGTTAATTGAAGATTCATATATTAAATTAGCAGACCAACCAATCAGTCAATATTCATTTGAAATAAGGCCCTTATGGCTGCCTAAATTTAAAAAAAGAAATGAAGGATAGGGAATGTAAAATTTCTTCTAATGACAAAACAGCTAATGATTTTATTTCAAATTCACATAAAATGTTAACCCGTAGCAAGGATCAGAAAGGTTTACAGGTGAAAAATTAATCAGTTGTAGACAGGAATTAAGGATATTTTCTTCGTCACGTGTCTTTTGTTTCAGATTTCAGACACATGGAGCGCTCGTAGCTGGGTTTCCGGTTCCCAGATGTGACGCCATCTTGTTTTTTGTTGAGGCGACACCATTACATGCCTGACATTGCTGGTGTGTGGTTGGCTCCCATGTGCTGTCTCCTGATTAATGCTGTGTATTTTTTCAATTTAATTTGTTGTCCTTTGTTTTTGACTGCTTTCACAATTTTCTGTTTAAGCTTTGTGCATTCGTTAGTGTTCTATTTAATTTTTGTGACTGTATTTTCTATTTTCAGGTTTGACTATGGACTTTTCCAGGTTCGGCTGGTGTATTTATACTAACTTTGTTATGTTCTAGGTATTTCTTCCACTTGAAGACGGGATCAGTTTCCAGATCCCGAAACGTTGTGAATTTGTTTTACTAATCAGTGATGGAAAATGTCCGCAATAATTTACTAAACAGTAGAGCCACATGCTGACCCCATCAGCACTGGCTGATATATAGAAGACACTTGGGAAACGCAAGGTTTCACTGTCCCACCGATAGATGTATCCTCTTGACACCTGGCGGTGATCACGTGTACCACAACAGCAGAGTACATCCCCTGTCTGCTATATAGCGTTGAGGGAAGTTTCTGATGCTTATACAGCTGGCTGAATCAACCTGTCAAAATGGTCAAAATGTGTTGACCCGATCTTGCTGGCTTTATTTTTTAGATGATTTTCATTTCATCTTACTTCTATTGAACATTGGCCCTTTTTCATAAAATAATAAATGTTAAGTTGTTATATTATATACCTCATAGTATTAGTTTACTGATAATACCGATACACAGTTTTAATTTTATATTTATTTTGATAATTTTGTAAATAAAACAAACATTATTTCAAAACTTGTTGCCTGGGTTGAAATAAAAAATAAATAAATACAGAAATATGGTACTAAATGCCTAATTGCAATGGTTAATAAACAAAAAATTAACATTCTAGATTTCAAATGAGAACTTTTGGAGTCGTCGCAACTTACTCAGAAAACAAGAAAATAACGCAAACAAAACAGCTGTAGTGAGTGTATGCGGAAAAGGGTGGTAAGCCAACTAAGAAGAAATCAACAGCATGAATAAAATCAGACTAACCTCTTGCCAATCATATCACTGCTAGACTCTAATTGTTATTGCTTGTGTGGGGAGTTTGTTTCAATGACTTAAATGATTTTTCTACATGAAATAAGTTTTAGGCTTGGATAAAAAATAAGTAAGCTAGTTTCAAGGGGTGATATCCATGTAATAGAAAAAAAATTATAATCACACTCTCTCTTGCACTGTGGTTGCACTCCAGAGTACGCTGGTGCTATCTCTTGTTGGAGTACCCAATTTATTTTCGTTCCTAGCAAAAAAAAGTATCTTGTATTTTGCCAATTTTTCACATGGCGAGTGAGCTTCTTTATTATTTTTATTCATTGGTTATGCATGATGGCTGACCTGGCTTGTGCACGGAGCTCATCTTGCCGTCCTGCACCAAGATGGTGATCACTCCCGTACCAAACCTCTCCTCCTCGTCATTCGGATCCGCCAGGATCTGGTGCCTATTGACATAATACCAAATATAACAAACATAAAAATACAATTATGTTCGTCAAATTAAAATTGTGAACAGAGTTCAACCATTGACAAACACTTCATGAAAACACTTCTAATACAATGCATATGTTTGAAGGTTCCAATAACTGTACAGGATGATAAACTCCCTGCAGTTGGTATTATAATTTTTAGATGGGTTTTCAGTGCTGAAAAAAATATCATCTGAGCAATTAAAGAGTCCTTAATTATTTAATGCTCCATGAAGGGGCTTAACTTGTTTACTACCACCTGGCTCATAGTCACAGTCAACCATCTTTATTCATATATCATGTACATTACTGGTACAATGAATAGTGTACATTATTGGTACAGTGAATAGTGTACATTATTGGTACAGTGAATAGTGTACATTATTGGTACAGTGAATAGTGTACATTATTGGTACAGTGGATAGTGTCTAAAAATAAACACAATAAAAATATAAAAAAAAATCATAATTTAAACAAAAGAAATTCCTCCTGTATGCAGAAAATTTTAGGGTTTTACATTTATTTCTGGGAAATGGAAACCCTATCAAAAGAATATCCTGCTAAATTTATTATATACACTTTTTAAGTGTTTTCTTGAATTTTGATAGATTTTTTCTTTTTTTTAGAAAATCAGGGATATATTTTAGAATAATTACCAACATAATATGAAGGTAAAAAAAAATAATTTGTGAGACTGAACAATCTCTTTTCTTCTCCTAATATTATAAGAGTGTAATAAACTTATTTTTTCCTCCGAATCTTGCTTTTTGGCAATAATAATTGTTTTATATACTGTATACAGGGTGTTCGGAAAAACATTCCAATAATTAAGGAGGTTATTCTACACGTTAAAATAAGCAAAATAGTTCCCGTTAACATATTTCAAAGTTTTTACATTCCCCTTCAGGTTCGATATATCGAGGTTCCACTATATTTATGAATAATGAAGAGTTCATATCGAGAAATTTTAAATCTCTTCAGGGACATCAAGTAAATATTGCCACACAAAATTTATTTATGGAGATTTGTTGATTGTGTGGACCATAAACAAATATTTAAATTAAAAGCCCTGTTAATTCACTGGCCTGATCCTCCGCGGCCAACCTCTAAGATTCTCAGCAGATCTTAGCCGTAACAACCGCCTGTTTGACTAACCATCCTCCTTCTAGGAAAGATCCTTATCCGCCTATACACACGATTTCCTGATCCGGAAATAAACGCTTTGGTTACTAAAAGTTAATTTACTTATGAAAGGATTCAAGGTTAGGTTGGCTCTAGGCCAAGTTGTAGAAAAAGGAAAAAAACCATTACCAGTGAACTTACCAAAAAAATTAGCAACCTGTCTTCTGTGTTATTATTGCGAGTTTGTATCAGTGGTCTACTAATCAATTCTATTTTTGAAAATTTCTTTCTGTTGTAATGTTAAAATGTTACTCAAGTTATTTTCTTCTTAAAAAACATTGAATTTTTTTAAAATGGTGATTTTATGATGATGATGAATATGAGATTTTCTACTGGTTTTCTGTAGAAATAATATTTAATAAGACACTGTTGAATCCTAAAATAAAATAACTGGTAGGCCTACATTTTACACTCCACTTTTGACCACCTTTTTATACATTTATTGATTTGGTACTATCTATTAACATCACAAATACTACTGATATTTTAACAATGGTTATACACCATAGGGCTTGTCCTATAGAGGGCAGTTAAGAGCACTACTGTCTTTACACAGCAGCCGAAGTTTAGTTACATGTGTTGTTTTTAGGAGTTATGGTTATGTTGTCTATGTGTGTATGGTTATTTTATGTTGCCTAGTTATGGTTTCCATGAAATTATCAACAAGCTAACTCGTGTAGTTGGTGGTAGTATTACCTGTTTGGACCACATTTATTTTAGATGTAATAAAAAGTTATTTTTGTGTGATTCAGATGTTGTGCCTTCCGTAGTGACCACGATATTTCCTTATGTTGCCTTAGCCTAGAACGAAGTGAAATAAATATAATGAAAACTCGTCCCTCAAGTACTATTGTAATGTATAGTCGTAGGATTGTAAATTATGAATTGTTAAAAAATAATCTTGGATCCATTTGACTGGTCAGTTATTTATTGTATAGACGATATAAATATAGCTTTAACAAATTGTTTAGATTTACTAAATGAAAATATCAGTAGAGCTACAGAAGTTGTAGAGGATAAGGGTTGTATGCATAATAAATTATTAAAAACAAGGATGACACCCTCATTGTGTGATAGGCTAAGGCACAGGAATAGATTGTACAAAAAAAATTTTAAAAATGGCAAAGTGATTTGAAGTTTTAGAATTACTTTAAAGATTACTGTGATCGTTTAAAGCAGGGTATTCAACTGAGAAAAAATAATTATTACTCTCGTTTGTTTGGTAACAAACAAAAATGATGTAAAAAAGAAATTGCGAACTATTAATAATGTGTTAGGTAATAAAAGTAAAAATAAAATATAAAAGGAATAAATTCAATTAATGATCCAAATGTTTGACTGATATTAAAACTATTGCTGAGGAGTTTAAAACGTTTTTTATTAATGATAGTGATAAATTAAGATCTGTTTTAGATGTACCTAATCAAGTTATAGAAAATAGATTTAAGAATTTATTTAAAACCAAGCATACCATGCAATGGATCTGATTTTATGGAACTGATGCAGCTGAAATAAATACTATAATTAACTCACTTCATTCTAATAAATCACCTGGATTTTATGGAATTTAAGCTAATCTCTAAAATCAAGTGAGTGATATAATATCACCTGTCTTGTCATTTAATTTATTTTAGCTGCAATTCTGGAGTTTTTCAAGATTTTCTTATGTCTCCTGTGGTTATTCCTCTACTTGGAAAGGGTAATGATCATGATTTACCCTCACTTCTCACTTCTCAGTATCCCATATAAAGTAATTTCAAAAATTATTCTAAATAGGCTGGAACACTACTCCAATTAAATAATTGGAGAGAATCATGGCGGGTTGGCGAGTTGGCGGGTTTTATGAAGGGTAGATCAACAACAGATCACATATTTACTTTAAAAGAAATAGTATCCAATTATTGTTAATATAATAAAGAATTATATGCAGTATTTATTGACTTTCAAAAAGCCTATGACAGCATAAGTAGAGACAAATTGTGGAAACAACTAGAAATTTGGCATTCCAAAGAAACTTATAACCTTAATAAAAACGAGGTGGCCCGTGCGCAAATTGCGCATTTTATGATCCTGTATGAGTGAAACTCACCTACAGTACGTGAATGTTGATTATGAAGTGACAGAGATCTATTTTTGTTTACTATCTGGCTTTTTAAATTCATCTGAAGGTAATCAGCTGTTAAATTAAAATTCACATTGAAGAACTTACAATAAAAGATGGTCAACATTTTAAAGCGCCCTCTAGAAATAAATCAAAAGGCAGGGGGGCGAAGCTCGAAACAATATGACCTTTTTAATTACGATTCGTCACTGCGGTATATCCTAAGCTTTAAAATGACACCTCAATCTTAAAAATCGGTTCAGTAGATCAAGAGAAAAAGGGACGTAACAGACGAAACCCTTATAGAAATAAGAAGATAGATGAGTGTAACAGGATCCAAATGTTCTGTTAGAATTGATGGCAACAACTGTGAACCCTTCGAAGTGAACTCAGGAGTCAGACAAGGAGAAGGGCTATCACCTGTTCTGTTTAATTTTGCCATTGAAGAAGCCATACAGAAGGTAGCTGAAATGGACGCAGGAGTTGAAGTAGGAACCAGAATAAACAGTTTAGCCTTCGCAGATGATGTTGTTATAATCACAGAAAAATTAGAAGATCTAAAGACTCTAACTGAAATATTTATGAGAGAAGCAGAAAAAGTAGGCTTAAAAACAAACGATTCTAAAACCAAGTACATACATTTCACAAGAAACATAGATAATTCTGAAGAACCTATAGAAATTGATGGTCACACATTTGATAAAGTCAACAGTTTTAAATACCTAGGAGTAATGATATCCAATCAAAATACCCATGAATTAGAGATTCAAAGCCGAATAAATTTTGCAAACAAATGCTTCCATGCATGCAATAGATTGCTATCGTCCAAATCTTTGTCCCACAAAACAAAAATCAGGATATACAAAACAATAATTTGCCCAGTCCTCCTTTACGGATCAGAAACGTGGAAAATAAATAAGAAAGATGAAAAGAAACTAATAATATTCAAAAATAAAATACTTAGGCAGATTTATGGACCTATATGTGATCAAGGAGTTTGGAGAAGAAGACACAATATAGAATTAAGACAACTTTACAACAGCACTAATGTAATAGGGGAAATTAAGTGTCGAAGAATTAGATGGGCAGGACATGTACTAAGAAGGAGTGAAGAATGCAGAATGAGAAAAGTATTAAAGGACAATACTGTTGGAAGGCGGCCGCGAGGAAGACCAAAACAGAGATGGTGGAAACAAGTTAAAGCAGACATGGAAAGAATTGGGGCTTCAGAGGAAGATGCGGAGGACGGATAACCTGGTGAAGATTTGTTGATGCGCCTAAATATCACCTGCGATATAAATGGCCCTGGGAGTAAGTAAGAGTAAGTAAATAAGTAATGATCATGATTTAAACAACTACAGACCTACGGTATACCTCTTCTTAGCGTGTTTTAAAAAAATTTTGAAAGACAGTAAAAAACGTTGTATTAGTGTTTCAAGAACTATTGGATTTTTTCTGAGAATCAATTTGGATTCCTAGAAAACTTATCCACAGAAGATGCGCTTCTGAGTTTTTGTAAAGGCGTTTATGAGGGATTTAATAATAAACTTAGCGTAGGTGGTGTGTCCGTGGACATAACTAAAGCCTTTGATTCTGTTGATCACAATCTATTATTAAATATCATGTGGTTTACTGGTTTTAGAGGTTCCATTTAGAATTGGTTTAAAAGTCATTTAGATAACAGTGTTCAGTGTGTTAAAATTGAAGATTTCTATACCTCTTTAAAGTCAATAGTTTGTGGGGTCCCTCAAGGGTCTGTGTTAGGTCCAAATTTATTCTTGACATTTATTAATAGTCTTTGTTGTGGACCTTTTAAGGGGTCACTTACTAGTTTTGCGGATGATACTGCCAGGGCTGGATTTAGGCATGGGCCACATGGGCCCGGGCCTAGGGTGGCAAATTTTTAAGAACGGCACATTTTTTTGAGATTAGTTAAAATTATTCTAAAACATCAAGAGCGGTCCATGCAGATTATTTGATTTCACTCAGGTTTCTACACTGAGTAAAACTTGAGAAAAACTTCAATGAGCTTTTTAAACAATAGATAATTTATCAGATTCCTCACAGTGTTAGCGTCACTAAGATATTATATACTTAGTTTCACCAACATATACAAGGAAAAGTAAGCACCTTGGGTACTCAATTAATAACATGTTCAATATGACTTCCATCCAGTTGAGGCAACGCACTCGTACCGTTCTTGAAGGTTTTGTATCATTTAGGTGAAGATGAATGATTCAGTTTCAGTCGGTTTATTTTGGCGCATATGTACAAAGAATATTATTTTGGATTTAACACTTTGTTTTGTGGATGTGGGGGGGGGGGGGCGGAAGAAATGTTTTAAGCCCATGGGCGGAAAATTCATAAAGCCGGCCCTGGACACTGCCCTTTGTTACAATTCTTCTTCACAAACATCTTTAAATTTTGATATGCAGTACAATTTAGACCTGATGAAAATGTGGTTCATTTGTAATAAACTATCGCTTAGTAATAGGACTAAATTTATTTTGTTTTGTTTGAAGGATAGAGTTTCAAGCTTTGAGAGTCTTTTTTACAAATTTATTACTTGTCTAACATACGTTAACAACTCAACTTGTAATAAGATTAATGTTATTGAACGTGTTGATTGAATCAAATATTTGGGTATGTACATAGATAAGAATTGCAGTTGGAAAGAACATGTTACACATTTAAATAAGTAGGCTACATGTTATCGTTATCAGTCATTAGAACCTTTTTTTATTTGAGAAATATCTGTCCAGTCAAAATTATGCAAGTCATGTATTATTCGATTGTGCAAAGTAAACTACGATATGGAATCGTGGGTTGGGGTGGATTTTACCTTTCAAATTTAAATTCAGTACTGTAATTGTAGCACAGAAGAAGTTTGTAAGAATAATGGCTCGTGTTCAAAGGGCCGAACACAGTTTTCCTTATTTTTAACAGTTGGGTATGTTACCTTTGCGTTATCTATATGTTTTTCAAGTTTTGAGTCCCTTTTAGCGAATTTCCCATAGGGAATAAGCTATTACCGTAGGTCTCATGGTAAGACCTAAGCCCGGGACCATGTTACTATTTTGTTTTTAGGTGCATAACTCTCGTAAAAACGGTCCGATCGACACCAAATTTGGTAGAGATGTGTAATCCTACGTTTATTCGGATGAGTTCGGAATTCGGATGAATTCGGATGAGTTCGTAAACCACACAAGAAGGAGTGAAGAATGCAGATGAGAAAAGTATTAAAGGACAATACTGTTGAAAGGCGGCCGCGAGGAAGACCAAAACAGAGATGGTGGAAACAAGTTAAAGCAGACATGGAAAGAATTGGGGCTTCAGAGGAAGATGCGGAGGACCGGATAACCTGGTGAAGATTTGTTGATGCGCCTAAATATCACCTGCGATATAAATGGCCCTGGGAGTAAGAGTAAGTAAGTAAGTAATGATCATGATTTAAGCAACTACAGACCTACGGTATACCTCTTCTTAGCGTGTTTTAAAAAATTTTGAAAAGACAGTAAAATACGTTGTATTAGTGTTTCAAGAACTATTGGATTTTTTCTGAGAATCAATTTGGATTCCTAGAAAACTTATCCACAGAAGATGCGCTTCTGAGTTTTTGTAAAGGCGTTTATGAGGGATTTAATAATAAACTTAGCGTAGGTGGTGTGTCCGTGGACATAACTAAAGCCTTTGATTCTGTTGATCACAATCTATTATTAAATATCATGTGGTTTTCTGGTTTTAGAGGTTCCATTTAGAATTGGTTTAAAAGTCATTTAGATAACAGTGTTCAGTGTGTTAAAATTAAAGATTTCTATAGCTCTTTAATGTCAATAGTTTGTGGGGTCCCTCAAGGGTCTGTGTTAGGTCCAGTTTTATTCTTGACATTTATATTAATAGTCTTTGTTGTGGACCTTTTAAGGGGTCACTTACTAGTTTTGCGGATGATACTGCCAGGGCTGGATTTAGGCATGGGCCACATGGGCCCGGGCCTAGGGTGGCAAATTTTTAGGGGCGGCACATTTTTTTGAGATTAGTTAAAATTATTCTAAAACATCATGAGCGGTCCATGCAGATTATTTGATTTCACTCAGGTTTCTACACTGAGTAAAACTTGAGAAAAACTTCAATGAGCTTTTTAAACAATAGATAATTTATCAGATTCCTCACAGTGTTAGCGTCACTAAGATATTATATACTTAGTTTCACCAACATATACAAGGAAAAGTAAGCACCTTGGGTGCTCAATTAATAACATGTTCAATATGACTTCCATCCAGTTGAGGCAACGCACTCGTACCGTTCTTGAAGGTTTTGTATCATTTAGGTGAAGATGGATGATTCAGTTTCAGTCCGGTTTATTTTGGCGCATATGTACAAAGAATATTATTTTGGGTTTAACACTTTGTTTTGTGGATGTGGGGGGGGGGGGGGGCGGAAGAAATGTTTTAAGCCCATGGGCGGAAAATTCATAAAGCCTACCCTGGACACTGCCCTTTGTTACAATTCTTCTTCTCAAACATATTTAAATTTTGATATGCAGTACGATTTAGACCTGATGAAAATGTGGTTCATTTGTAATAAACTATCGCTTAGTAATAGGACTAAATTTATTTTGTTTTTTATGAAGGATAGAGTTTCAAGCTTTGAGAGTCTTTTTTACAAATTTATTACTTGTCTAACATACGTTAACAACTCAACTTGTAATAAGATTATTGTTATTGAACGTGTTGATTGAATCAAATATTTGGGTATGTACATAGATAAGAATTTCAGTTGGAAAGAACATGTTACACATTTAAATAAGTACATGTTATCGTTATCAGTCATTAGAACATTTTATTATTTGAAAAATATCCGTCCAGTCAAAATTATGCAAGTCATTTATTATTCGATTGTGCAAAGTAAACTACGATATGGAATCGTGGGTTGGGGTGGAATTTACCTTTCAAATTTAAATTCAGTACTGTAATTGTAGCACAGAAGAAGTTTGTAAGAATAATGGCTCGTGTTCAAAGGACCGAACACAGTTTTCCTTATTTTAAACAGTTGGGTATGTTAACTTTGCGTTATCTATATGTTTTTCAAGTTTTGAGTCCCTTTTAGCGAATTTCCCATAGGGAATAAGCTATTACCGTAGGTCTCATGGTAAGACCTAAGCCCGGGACCATGTTACTATTTCGTTTTTAGGTGCATAACTCTCGTAAAAACGGTCCGATCGACACCAAATTTGGTAGAGATGTGTAATCCTACGTTTATTCGGATGAGTTCGTAAACCACACATATCGACCTACCATAAGGGGTAGTTTTGGGGGGTTTTGTACCCCAAAAATGGGTTTTTTGCATTTTCATGTGTAATTTTTAAAAATTTTAAATTTTTACTTGGACCATTGGATTTAGCTAAAAACACACAATTTAGTATTTTGAAGCTTTGCTCTATCTCCATTGGTTACCGAGATATTAAAAAAGTCTAAAGACAGTACATTGTATTTTGAAGCTCCAATGTTAATCTTATGGAGAATAAGGATGTGTTAATATTTCACTTAGTAACCAATATTTTTGGATGAAACTTGGTATTTAGCATCATTTGGTTGAGATTCAACCATTTATGGTAAAAAATCTTGGTTTTTATGCTTATCATGGGAGCAAACCTGCATACTCTTTTCCTATGTTAAGCATATGGAGAATAGGCGAACTTCTTTAGCAATGGACAGATTATGAAAAAAACTTAGTATATGGCTTTATATGGACGAAATAAATTGTTTTTAAGCTAAAAACCTACTTTTAGTGTTCCCCATGGCAGCATACCTGCATACTCTTTCCCTATATTAATCATAAGGAGAATAAAAATTAACCCCCTATTTATGAGCATGTGATGATATTTGGTTTGCAGGTTTATGTGGTGATAATTAATATTACTAATTTGGAAATTCGCTGAGTACGCAGGTCTGCTGCGACGGGGGGTATTTAAATAGAGGTGGCCATGTCCTTGGTAATTAGAACATTTATTCTAGCGGGCTTAAGTTGCAAAATCGAGTAGTTTTACTGAAGGCTAATAATGAGGCTTATCGTAGGTTTTCGAAATTTTCTTCTTTGAAATTTTTGAATCAGTCGTTGCCATTAAACTTTACTTTATCAGAAAGTCCTAGTAAATTCCTAAGAAAGCTAACAGAATGGCTATTTTCACATGAAGTTATTGAGTTTTTTGTGTTTGTAAAATTGAAAGTTCGTTTTTCTGTTTCTTTTCAGGCACACAAATTATTTTACTATTATATTTTGTATTATTAATTTTTGTTATTAAATTTATTTGTGTTTACTTTAATAAGCACTCTTTATTGAAAATATATTAATAAATAGATTTTTAAATCCCTAAAATGTTAATTGGTGGGGGGGGGGGGGGTTGCTCGGCACTAGCCGTCAAGTTGGTAATGGTGTCTCAACATGTTTCAACCAATGAGACACCTAACCACATTTTTTTTTCATTTATCTTTTAATTAACTTTATATTATATGTAATCACAGTGTGTAGACATTTTGTATAAACATTTTATTTATTATGAATATAGTTATGTTATTTCATGTTTGGTATATAACTATGTTTTTCATAATTTGTACTCTCACATCTTTTTTTATGTTTTAATTTATTGAGGAAAATTTGTGGAAAATTATAAAACTTGAAATCTTTACATCACTCACTCATCAAAAATGGCGAAGGTTGTAGCGACTGGAAACGCTGAGACTTCCAGCGGCTTTCTGATGTCTTCATTGACAGAGATGGACTGCGTCTCCGGGTTATATTCCACTTCAGGCAGGGTTACTGAGGAACACAACCATTTGTACTGGATTTAAATGTAATAACCTACAAAGTATTTCTTCCCTTAAAGTTAAATGAAAAATACTTTGTCTTTTTCTTAAAAATATCTTTTAACATTATTTTACAGGTAAAAAGGAACTCAAAGACAAGCTATTTGACCAAATTATGTGTGGGGTTTTGTAGGATTGAAATGTCAAATGAAAGCAGTTTTAATCTTTAGCAATTTTTTTACATATATATATATATATATATGTATATAAGTTGTGTTATACTATTTATAACTCAGTAAACTTAAACAATTCTGTATAGTTAGTAATATCAGTTCCAGTCAATGTGCCAAAAGGCTTGTTCAATACCAAGACGAGCTCGTTTGCTGCGCTCACTCGCCTTCATGTTGAGCTCGAACGCTTCGTTCACTCACCTTTCAGACTGTTTCAATGTAGGCCTATGGGTTCTGAATTCTGGTGTATATTTGTTGAACCACATGTTGAATCCGTAACACGGGGATTCTAACTACCTATTTGATTAACACCTGATTTTATCATAGTTATTAATTCTTTTATTTTAAAATTAAATTTCAATTCTACAAACTGATTTGTTGTTTTATACTTTTACATAACTTTTATCTGTGTCAATATTCAGTAAATATAAGTGCTATACGATGTAATAGTGTAGTGTAATGTAAGCCTATGCAATTTCATTGTCACAACTAAATAACTTAAGTAAAAAATAGATAAAAAAAGTCCTTTGGCTTTGACAATTTCTCTTCCCTCATGTTCCTTTCATTCATGTTCTAGACAACAGGGGGAGGGCAAAGAAATCCCCAGCTGAAGAACACGAATGGACCATTAAAAGTCAGTTAGTTGGGTCCATGCTCCCCGAGAAGTTTTTGTTAGTAAATTTTTTGGGAGTTTAAATGTAAAACTTTATATTAAATTACAAAATGATGTATTTTTATGAAAGTTTTTGTCATTATTTAAATGCATTTAGCTTAAATTTAAATTTAAGTGAGATTAAGAAAAACCTTAGCTTATTTTTTGTCCGAATTGTAGTCTGTGAGGGTCCTCTTAATAAGATTTTGCACTGCTGCCGGCGGCAGACGACACGGACAACACAGCGGAAAGTATTGAGAATTGTGAAGGTAACAGTCAGTTGTTAACATTCTACAAACTGATTTGTTGTTTTATACTTTTACATAACTTTTATCTGTGTCAATATTCAATAAATATAAGTGCTATACGATGTAATAGTGTAGTGTAATGTAAGCCTATGCAATTTCATTGTCACAACTAAATAACTTAAGTAAAAAAATAGATAAAAAAAGTCCTTTGGCTTTGACAATTTCTCTTCCCTCATGTTCCTTTCATTCATGTTCTAGACAACAGGGGGAGGGCAAAGAAATCCCCAGCTGAAGAACACGAATGGACCATTAAAAGTCAGTTAGTTGGGTCCATGCTCCCCGAGAAGTTTTTGTTAGTAAATTTTTTGGGAGTTTAAATGTAAAACTTTATATTAAATTACAAAATGATGTATTTTTATGAAAGTTTTTGTCATTATTTAAATGCATTTAGCTTAAATTTAAATTTAAGTGAGATTAAGAAAAACCTTAGCTTATTTTTTGTCCGAATTGTAGTCTGTAAGGGTCCTCTTAATAAGATTTTGCACTGCTGCCGGCGGCAGACGTCACGGACAACACAGCGGAAAGTATTGAGAATTGTGAAGGTAACAGTCAGTTGTTAACTGTAAACTGTGTCCGTAATACATTTATTACGTTTTTATTATGTAAAAACGTAATAAATGTATGTTGAGAATGCTCATCGGCACCTTTTTGAACAATTTTTTATTGTGATGAAAAACAATGTTTCAAAGTTTTAATTTTGGATGTAGGGTGAACAAAGTTTGAGCTGTGACCATTGGAATTGATTAAATAGGCTGACCATTAAATTTCAAATCCCTATTTTATAAAAATAGGCCCTGATAGCGGAAAGGAGCTGAAAGTCAGAGTTAATTTTAGATAATCTTATTAACATTTTTCCACGGGACTTGTTTTTTACTTGTATCAAATATATATATATATAGGCAATAAAAATGTTGTATGATAATTTTTATCTAGGTAAGTCATCATCTACTAAAGCAATAGTAATATTTCTTAAATTTGAAAGAAAAAAATCCTCCCCGGTTTATTTTTTACTTTTTTCCTTTTTTTCCTTTTTTAAACATTTATTTAGTTTTTACGAGCTTCATCCAAATCAATCAATAAAAACCAAATTGCCCAAAAAAATAAAAATACCCCCGTCGCAGCACACCTGCGTACTCATCGAATTTCCAATGGAATTTCAGATTATTTACTTTCCCCATAAAAACACTATAAGATCGAGTATGTAGGTTTGCTGCCATTGGGTGTTGTTAGTCTTAGTTAATCAATAATTGGTAAATGTAAACACAAAATTGTACCAAGCTCTGGCAAATTTTATTTTTCCCATAAACCCCATGGGGGTGAGTATGTAGGTTTGCCGCCATATGGGTTTTGTAAGCAAGTATAAGTTAAACCTTATCTAGATAATGTATATACCAAATTTGATTAAGTTATGTCAATTAATAAGCAAGATATAGGATTTTCTTGATTTCCCATTAGAATAACATGGAAAACACATTTTTGGATTTTCCCCTAACCAGTTATGCTAAGATAAAAATTCAAAATACCAAATTGTTTGTTTTTTAAGCTCTTTTAAATGGTTTCAGTTAAAATTGATGAATTTTAAAAATTAAGGTCCAAAAATGCCAAAAACCCATTTTTGACCCCTTTGAAACCCCATAAAACCCCGTTCCCATAAACCGACAATGCTGGTTCGCGAACTCATGAAAATAGACTTGGTCTTACACTTTCATACCAAATTTCATCAAAATCGGAGGTTCCCTTCAAAAGTTATCAGTACCACGGACACATATTTATACATATATAAGAAAATGAACGAACTGTGTTTTTGGCTTCTGGGGACCTCAAAATGAAAAAGTAACATGGTCCCGGGCATAGGTCTTACCATGGCTACTACCATAATAGCGTATTCCCTATGGGGAAATTCGCTAAAATAACCAAAATCCCCCCAAAAATAACAAAAATAACCAAATTCAAAAATAAATAATAAAAAACAACCAAGAGCAAAAAAATAACCTGTTACAAGCCCTGTTATCTGATTAAAGCTGTTTTGTAATAAAGCACAAAAAAGATTGAAACAACAATTTATTTTATTTTGTAAATCAGTCTATTTAGTTCTACTGTTTAAAAGAAGCACAAATTAAATCAAGAGTCAATAATTTATAACTCAGCTGTTCTTTGAATTATGCGTACCTACTTGGTTTCTTCCGTAACCCAGCAGGTTGTCCAAATACAGAAACAATTTTGCCAGGAATGAAAATACTCCATTTGATTCACATAAAGAGAATTCCCTTAAAAACTAGTTATGTATTTATGAAGTTACATAACACCTCAAACCTTGAAATTAGCAAATTGTTAGACTGCATATTATTTTAATTTACATCTTTATAAAAGCAATGTAAATTCAAAGTATTTAGGAGTACTCTTGAGAATTTTTCTCTTTTGTTACTGCAGTGTCGTGTTTTAATGAGATACTTAGCTAAAATATAGTTATACTCAGCAAATCGTTTCAAAGTAGGCGGTCACCCAGAAACCTTTCATCCGTTTATTAAGGAAAATAATACTACCATTAGCGATCGACAATTTCTACTCCCCCTTAGGAAATTTCTACCACCCCTCATAAGTAGGCAATGGTCCCTCGAAAATCAGCTCTGGAGCCGCCACCTGTTAGAAAGAAAAGCGGACCTCCTGTTTGAATCTGAAAATCATGTTCACAGGAGCATGGGAGTTGGCCCTCGCAGTGGTCAATTAGTCATCTGCTGTCCCATATCTCATCTTATCTCTTTCTTCAATATCCTGTTCTACACACATGTTCTTACACTGTATCAACAATTTTTGGAATAAACATATTCGAATTTGAACCCCCAAATGAACTTACCACTTTTGAGAGCTGCCACAAGAGTAAGCACGCAAGCATCAATAACGGCGCCATCGTGATTGAGGCATACAAAGTCGCAATACAACACCCACGCGAGCTTGTCCACACAGATGCACAGCTGTCTGCAAACAATGGTACGAGGGAGGATTAGTGAGAGCGTTACAAGGAAAGAACGAATCAGCAATGTTAAAAGTATAGTATTCATTGTGACCCTGGATTGGAATATATTATAATGAAATTTCATTATAATGTTAACACGTTCACTGCTTAATATACCTGCAATAGTGATAAGCATATATGCTAAAATTATTTTTTTATGTTTTTACTCAGCATTGGATGTCTTTTGATGGAAAACAGTGCAGAAACGCCATTTGGAGCAATAAAAATGGCATTTACGGCCATTTATTTTCGCGTGATCGTGTACGCCCGCATCTGGCGACGCCGTTTTACCGAACGGCGCACTTTTATTGTTCAAATATGTATTGAAAACTCACTTATATAAATCAAAAACACATTTATATGATTTTACATGATAAAAATACTACACTAACATAAAAATATACTATTTACAACCCCGCCAGCCCACCCTGATGTCTTTCGTTCAGTTATGCCAAAAATCGCAAAATCGGGGTCCTCATCCTCGGACTCGCCGTCGGTCTCGTAGGGTAGCTCATCCGGATCTTGTTCTTGGGGGTTATTTTAATCGTCCGAATCATATTCTTGCACTAAACCACTAGGACTGGGAAGTAGATCCATTTTTATAACCTAACAAAACACTATTTACAAATATACAATGTTTACACGAACATATGTTTCCATAGAAACGCGCAAATTAAAAACTAACACCGCCAAAAATGAAAGATAAGTACCTCCCCACGAGCGTGATAGCAACCACTTACATCGGGAAAGTGCTGGCAGCACACTGACGTATCTAAGCAACCATGAAATTCGGCAAACGGTCGTGTACGCGCGCACCCGGGGAATGGCGGGCGCGGCAACGATCGTTGCCGCGCGCACAGAACGTGTTAAAAGGCCATATTTAGAGATAGCCTCTTCAAAACTTTATAAAAGTTTTGTAGATGAAAGAGGAGAAAAAGACGTAGGTTTTGTGGAGTGATAGAACAATGGGTATAGTAAAGAAGAAAATAAGTGTTTATAAAATTTAATTTTTGACATGGAATTCTAATTCAAATTTTGTTCAAATGCAAAAACAGTTTATTTCCAAATGCATTAAGAAATAAACTTACATAAAAGAAATCTACAAAAACAAAAACTAAAAGCTAAATTTAAATTAGGAAATAAACCTACATGGGCAGGATGCCTGTGTGTAGGCTCAGTAGCTATGAGACAGCCTATTAAGGTTGAGCAGTATATATATATCGTATGGCTATCATAGCTAGCTACAAACTTAAATAATAATAATAAAATAAATAAAAGATGTTCTGCAGTGCAAAGCACCTGCGTCAGTACATTTAAAAGTGGCCCGTGAACGGGCCGTTAGGATTTGGTCTGGCAGCTGGCATAGCTGAGAGATCACTTGTGTAATAGTTCAGCTGCCAAAAATTGTTCTTCGTTTAGCACCACCCGGGGAGTACGTGCAGCTTTAATGGAGTGCTGCGGACGCGAACATCACCCCCCCAAGTTGAGCAGTATTATGAGTATTATGAAAAAAATGAAATAAAATGAATATAGGATACAATAAATTTAAAATCTATAACAAATATATTTGTGATGATAGAAAAATACTTAAGAATGATGATACATGGAGCTGAAATATATATTTTATGTACACTACTGATAAGGAACGCGCTAAGCCAGCGGCGGTGATGGGAGAAGCGGCTGAGGGAGTCTATAGTAGGGTCAGGCCCACCTGTACTCAGTCGTAATGATTAATTCGGATCTAGACACTCCTAATTCTATTAACCATTGTGTTACACGCTTTTTAAAAACAAAGACTGAAGGAGAATTAAAAATATGGTTACCCAGCGCATTGGTCACAACATTACGATATAAAACCCCAGGGATGTAAGATGAGTTAGTGGTTAAAAAAGTCTTAGTTAATTGCATTGTAGTTAGCATGTACCCATATTTTGCAAATTATGGGTTTCATATGAATGAGAAATATTTGAAAAAAGTTTCGTTCTGTTTTGTTAATATAAATTAAAAGAGATTTTTTGAATAGCTGTCTCACACTAATTAATTTAACTTCTTAATGGCGAAGAATTTCTCTAAGATGTCTAAAAGCAAAAATAAACTTTCAAAGTCTTGAAGTTAAAAATTCTATGTGACTCGTCCACTTCGTTCGATCACCAAACACAACTCCAAGATATTTATAAGATCCTTTTTCAATTTTAACACATGAACAGAAAGTATTTAGAGTGTTGCCACAAAAATAAATAATTAAATTTGGTAAAGAATAAGCCGTAGAATCTCTTAGTGGTAAGGGCATAAATTTAGTCTTGGAAGTGTTTAGAGAGAGAACATTCTGATCAAAGCACTTTTTAGGATGGCAAGATCATTCATAGCCGCTGAGTGGACTTCTTCCCAGTTGGGACCACTTAAAAAAATTAGTGTATCGTCAGCAAATAAAATATGCATCCCTTTCAAAGTTAGTTTAGATATATTATTGATGTGAATGAGAAAAAGGACTGTACCAAGGGTACTGCCCTGGATTACTCCATAATTTACTTGGCGAGCATCACTTGTGACTCCGTTAATTGTTACACTTTGCACAAATATCAATTCCAAATAAATAAATACAAATTCAAAATATTTCTCATCTTCCAAATAAATAATTTTGAAAACCACTGAAGTGCAATGCTTGTATCCAATATTTTCAAGTTTATCTAGTAATTTTAACCTATCTACTGAGTCGAAAGCTTTTATTAGATCAAGAGAAATTAGCATACAATGGTTGTTATTAGAAAGTGAGTGGTTAATTTCTCTACTAATATCACATAAAGCGTCGGAAATATTTTTATCACATCTAAAACCAAATTGAGAATTACTTAAAATGTTAATAATTAAAGATATGAAACCAATTGTTCTTTGACTAAACGTTCTAGTATTTTTGAGAACACACTAAGTAATGATATGGGGCGGAAATTGTTTACATCTGTAAAATTGTTAGATTTGTGAAGAGAAAAATCTTTTGCTAACTTAAATTTTGTAGGGAAAACGCCAGAAGATAAACTAAGGTTAATTAAGTGTTTTAATGGCCGCAAGAGAAAATTAAGAGATTGTTTTAAAAAATCTGCAGATATGTTATCGTAACGGGGGGCAGATTCTCTCCTGAGTTCAGTCACTTGTCGTGTGATATCGTTGTCGGTGACAGTGTGTAGTGTAAATTGAGAGTCAAGTCTGTAGTTGGTGTCGTTTAGTATTGGGGTCCTTCCCGCATCAATATCACTTCCAATTTTTCCCCTACTTGCGCAAAAAGTCATTAAATTAGGTTGCTGCAATTTTTTGTACTTCATCATTATCTGTAATAAAATTATACTAGTGTAGGGAAAGTAATACAAGTAAAGATAACAGGGGGATTATTCAGGGGGTTAAAGGATTATTCAGAAAGGAAAAAAGAGGTCATATATATCCCAACAGACAGTAAAAAACAGTTTTACACATACATAAAACAAGAATAATAAATCAGATTCATTCAGTCACAAAGTACACCAAATACAATTGTTTTAAATCTAAAAATCACTGCTGACAGGATAACTTAGACATTAAACATGTTATGCCTTTAAAATTGTTTTAAGTACAGTATACAGTCAACTCCCAATTATCCGGGGTAATGACTGGTTGAAGGGTCCCGGATAACCTAAAACCACGGTTGAAATAAAGAGTTCAATAAACTGAGTAAAACACAAAATAAACAAGTTTTAATTAAGAGTCCGCGGCGGGTTTCCGTTCCCAGGGCTAATTATATACTCATATTTTTAACTGACCAAACCTCATTGGAATGAATAAACAGATCATCTAGTTCAGTGAACAAGGAACACAAGAAAAGGGTCCAACGTGGACAAAAAACCAAGGTCAGGTGTGTTATTGTTAAGCAGCTTGGTGAGGGGGAGGGGGGAGGGTAGGGTGAGGGGGAGAGGGTCTGGTGCAGTGTGAGGGGGGGAGAGTCGCTCGGTATAAGTTTATTCATGATAAGAGCACGCATACAAAAACAAATTATGGTTCATCCTTTTGTCTAATTGGTAAAAATTGGAGAACAACCAATTGTTCAAATTTATGCTAGTTAATGAATTAGGCTAATAAATTTATAACTTTGTCAAATAAAATTTAATGTCACTTTATCAAACATTTCTTGAAATGCAAAACAAATTCATTTTGAAATGTGTTGTTTAGCTTAATAAAACACAAAATTACTAGGGGTCACTGAACAGCACTACACGAATCACAGCGATAATCACACACTGAACTGGAAACAAAATGGGATCCGTCTTGGTTTCTATTTTTAGCACATCCTGTCAGGTGAGTAGGTGTTTCTAGCAATCAAGGTCATTACCCCACCATTGCGCCTCATCTCCATCCTACCCTGCTTCGCCACGCCATTGCTCTGACTCGTTCCTCCCTGATCACATGACTACGATCACTATCACACCACAAAATAATTTTTGGAGAAATTTCCGTGTTTCATTGCTATTTTCCATTGATAAATAAAATAAAATTAGTAAATAGATTTCTTCTAAAGTAATTTTAACATATAAGATCGATAAATGATGATATTGTTGTCTAATCTGAGAAAATAATTAAAATTGAAATGAACTTTTTGTGACCCCGGTTAATCCGTAACCCAGTTTACCCACCCCCGGATAGTCGGGAATTGACTGTATTTCCCATGCCAGCACTGAGAAACTCATCAATACTGTAAATTAGAGGTAAGAATTTCAGCTAATTTTTGTGAATTGGCTGCAACATTACAATTTGAATGAACAAAAGTGTACTGCATGTATGTTTAACACAAAAAACAGCCCATGAAAGTAATGAGGCCAAAAATTTGATGTAGCCTCCGTTACCTGGTATCGATGATGTTGCTGGTGGCAAGCAGACGGTCCATAAAGCCACTGCAGACCTGAGCCTCATCGCCGGGAGGTCCTGGCTTGAGCTGGGGGGAGCAGAGTGGGGGCAACTCAACGTTGGCTACGATCTGCCCTCGGTCCGGCTCCTCTGCTTTCGGAGTGAACAGCTCCTGAATAAATTAATTTATTTATCATAAATACAAGCACTTCAACAAATTACATTTAATCAAGGAGAAATTCACTGCCTGATTTATCCAGTAGTGTGGCCAGTTGATGTTTAAATAGCGAAAGTAAAAAAATAATACCCCCCTCGCAGCAGACCTGCGTACTCAGCGAATTTCCAACAAGATTCAATTTTTTTTAACTTCCCCCATAAACACCATGGGAACGAGAATGTAGGTTTGCTGCCTTGACGGTATTGCAAGTAGATATAGGAAAAGCCATTCCCAGTGCATGTAACTAAATTGCATCAAATTCTGATATTTTTCATTTTCCCCATAAACCCCATATAGGGGCCTTGAGGTTGTGTAGGTAGATTTGCCGAAATATGGGCACTGTAAATAAATATAAGTTAAAAACTATCTAGTGAATGTACATACAAAATTTGATCAAGTTATGTCAATTAATAAGTGAGATACATTGTTTTGTTAATTTAATAGAAAAAAACATGAAAAACCTATTTTTTTAATGTCAAAAACCCATTTTAGACCCTTTTGAAACCCCATAAAATCCTGTTCCCATAACCCGATAATTCTTGTTCACGAACTCATGAAAATAGACCTGGTCCTACACCTTCATACCAAAATTTTATTAAAAACGGAGGTCCCTGTCAAAAGTAATCGGTATCACGGACACACACACACACACACACACAAATATATATATATATATATATATATATATATATATATATATATATATGTATGTATATTTATTTATATATTTATATATATACAGTGCTCAATTTCAGGGGGAACGCGGCGGAACGGCGTTCCCGTACCTTTTTTCAAAAATAAATAAATAAATAACATTAAAATAAAATAATAAAATAATTATTTTAGAAACTACTAGAAAAAATTTTTTAAATTAGTTTTTATGTTATTTTTTGTCACAGTGAATTAATTTTGAGAAATGGTAATAACTTTTTATTTAACAAGAATATAATATTGCTAGAAGTTTGAAGTACCGTCTATAGGCCTCGACTGGTCGCTATCTTTTATAAGTGGCGTAAGCGCGATGCGCTGGACGGCAGCGCAGTAGGCCTGTTCTTAAGGCTGCTTACACACTGGAGTCGCCGTCACGATGTCACCTTCATATTTCGTGCTGGCGACATCATGGCCAAACACCAACTCATGTTATCTTATGGGAGCTTGCACACCGGAGTCGCCGTCACGATGCCTGCGACACGTGTCGCCACGCGTGTCGCTAGAGAACCGACCGTTCGGTGTTTTAGGCATCGTGCAGAAATGACGCCCTTATCGTGACGGCGACTCCAGTGTGTAAGCAGCCTTAACTGTTGTCACGCCAGCTTGCATGCATCGGCCTCACTGCCTTAAAGTCAAGTATAGTTTGTTAAATAACATTTTATAATATTTTTAGTTTCATCCCAGTCCTTTAATTTGGTTTTCTTTCAAATAATATTGGATGTTCAATAAAAAGTTTATAATACAACATGATGTTCATCTTAACCCAGATCATTTAAACCCTTTCAGAAACGAATTATCTCCTTTAACTAGAGTGCAGCGGCTTAGTGCTGCGCTCTCGTAGCGAACTCACTCACTAACGGCCTACAATTTTTCCCGCTAGGAGCGCGCACTGTTTTCAAATTCAAATTCAAATTCAAAAACTCCTTTATTTCCATAAACTTACAGGAATAAGCATTGAATTGCGTCAATTACAGAATAGTAATAGTATTTTATATAGAGAAATAAATATTCTACAATTTAAGAATTTAATATTCTACAGTTTAAGACCCTAATCCTCGTGCCTGGGCTGCCGGTCGTGATAGCTGATGTGGCTAACGCGTAGGCACCTTGGCCAGGTGTCTACGCAAGCGCGGGTTCAATTCCCGCTCACGACCAAACCTGACCTGGTGGTGCAACTCTTGAAAGGGTTAGCCAATCTGTGGCAACGATGGTGGGAGGGCCCACGTTAAATAAACGGTGGCAGGCTTGCGTGGAAGTTGACAGGATCGGTTGATTCTTTGAGAGTTGCACTGATTCTTTGAGAGTCAACACTGATTTTGCTACTTTTTACTACTGCTTACTGTGTGTCACTACGGCTTTGAAAAATGGAAGATAACAATAGTTTTACTCCAAGATGCCAATAAAACTGTTTCTATTTCCACTTATATTCATTTTATCAAGTCAATAAATGCCATGTCCTTTACAGAGGACACTGGGACTGAAAGGGTTAAACTTGCGGAAAAATTAGGCCTTATCTCGATTTTACATTGATAAGTTAATCAGTATGAAACATGCCTGCTCCCGAAAGGCTTAATGATTTTTATTAAATCTTTAAAACTGTATTTTGAGTGTCATAAAAAAGCTGCAAAAATATTCTCAGGTACGTTAAAACGCTGCAACTTAAGAGTAATTTTTAAAAATCTTCTGGGGGAGGGCCCAAGGCCGCCCCGAGGGTAATAGGCGCCTGGGGCGAGGTTTTGACCTGCGCCCCTAAATTAAATAATTGGCCTATCTTGTAAACTGTAATGTTAAATTACAGTTCGAAGCACTAAATTAGGTGCATGGCTAACTTTTCAATGCTGTTAGTTTGAATAAACTAATTATTTTAAAAATTCACTTCTACTATTAAGCTTTGTTGACAGCACAGTCTGGGTCTGGATATGGTAATTTAGACTGTCACACGCGATAACCAAAGGCAACCTGCACATCAAAAATCCTTACTGTTGATTTAATACTATATAAAAAAACATAACGATTTTTATTAAAATTGTTGTGATTCATGAATGTTTAATTGAAGTCATCAATGCAATTCAACAATATCGTGATCTTAGAGTACAAAGTAGGCCTAACACAGGAGTGTGAATATAGAATGGTGTTTTCAAAGACGAATAAAATTACAAATAAAACTACTCATTCCCGACTAATAAATTGTTTAAAATGTTTACTAATCAACCAAATTATTGCTAAACTATTTGTTACAAAAATATTTATTGATGCAGGCGCCCTAGGCCGTGGCGCCTGGGGCAACTGAACCAATCGCCCCGCCCTCGGGGCGACCCTGGGAGGGCCCGTGGTGAGCTAGTTCCTTTACAGTTCCCTTACCTCTTTTTTTAGAAAAACACGTGTTTCGGACTTTTAAGCCATGGTCACAGTGTCCTAAACACACTTAAACATGGCTTAAAAGTCCGAAACCCGTGTCAGTGAAATAAAATAATTTTAGTGAAAGGGTACTCATGTTCATTAATTAAAGTCATATTAATAATAGTATCCCTTAACTGTGAATTTCATCTTCATACATAATATATATATGAAAATGTATAATAAAATGTATGAAAATGTATGATATATATGAATATATATATATATATATATATATATATACAGGGTGTTCGGAAGAAACGTTTCAGGAATTCAGGAGGTTATTGCCCACATCAAAATAAGCAAAAAAATTCCTATAAACATATGTCCTAAAATGCTTCGTTAACCCACTAGCCGCCATTTTGTTTTTTACACTAAATAATTTTTATTTCCGTAATGGATCATTGTATTAAGTTAATATTTGGCATAAACCTTCATCATAGCAATACCCATTTTCAAGAAAAAAGTTATTTTTTTCCAATTTGTATTTTCAAAATGGCGGCCATTTAAAATTTTAAACTAAAATATCTCAAAACCGGTAAATTTTATAACAATTTTACTAGACACAAAAAAGTTGACAAATTTAATTATCTAACCATTGGTACCAAGTTTAGAAGGATCTGACAACAAATAACGGAGTTATTGAGATTTTTATGCATAAAAACATTGATTTTGCATTGTAATTAATGCAAATTAAGGTAATTTTAATTGAAAAATCTTAATAACTCTGTTATTTGTAGTGAAATCCTTACAAACTTGGTATCATTGGTTAGATAATTAAATTTGTTCAACTTTTTTGTATCTAGTAAAATTTTTATAAAATTTACCGATTTTGAGATATTTTAGTTTAAAATTTTAAAATGGCCGCCATTTTGAAAATACACATTGAAAAAAATAACTTTTTTCTTGAAAATGGGTATTGCTATGACAAAGGTTCATGCCAAATATTAACTTGATACAATGATCCATTACGGAAATAAAAATTATTTAGTGTAAAAAACAAAATGGCGGCTAGCGGGTTAACGAAGCATTTTTAGGACATATGTTTATAGGAATTTTTTTGCTTATTTTTATGTGGGCAATAACCTCCTGAATTCCTGAAACGTTTTTTCCGAACACCCTGTATATATATATATATATATATATATATATATATATATATATATATATATATATTAAAAATAAAATAAAAATACCTGAGCACCCTTTTATTTTATTTTTAATAATTGTAGTAGCCCTCTTAAGTGAACTTAATTTCCCTATATATATATATATATATATATACATATATATGAAAATGAACGAAAGGTATTTTTGGCCTCTGAGGACCTCAAAATGAAAAAGTAACATGGTCCCAGGCTTAGGTCTTATCATGGCCGTAATAGCGTACTTATTCCCTATAGGGAAATTCTCTAAAAGTGAAATTTAGTCTAGCAATATCTGATTTACAGTTATAATCTGCCAACTGCAACACCTGTACTATTTACAAACTTCATAGATTATAAAAATTACCTAAAAAATAGATGAATAACTATGAAAAAAATTATAACAATATATAAATAACAATAAATAAGTAAAAATGAATAATAAATTACTAACAGTCACATAAACTTTTGTTAAAACAGGAAATGTCATTTTTGTGAAGTGTTTGAAAAGCTCCTGGCAGTGTTCATCAAAAGCTACAATATTAATTATTTGTGGACAGATAGGAAAGCTACAGGTACTTGTTAGTTACCGTATATGAATGCCACTATTTTTTAAGGTTTATTTATGTGAACTTTAAAAGAAACATATAAATCAGAAGGGTATTCTATGAAAATTGTATAAAAACTAGTACACGTTTTGCTCGACATTGAGCAATTTATTTTGATACAATATAACAGATACATTTAGTTCTAAATCAATGACATCCGACCAATCCAATATTGTGAATATCAGTGATCACCAAAAACTACAGCTGTACGTTTACAGATGTTTGAAATGCTCAAACCAATCTCAATGTTATTCTAATGGGGAAATTTGAAATTTAATTTGTGGATAGCGCCCTTATTTTAAGTCCGATTCTCATCAATTTTTTGTGGAAACAACTACAGACCAAGCTCTATCCAACAACACCAAAAAGTTGAAAATCGGTTGAGAATTGTAGGAGTAGTTTTGTAGTTCTGATTGTTCCCAAAAGATCGCCATGTCCGCAAGGTTCTCGGCAAATACAACACCGCCTATGGCTGGGACATGGGCTAAAGGCCAGCTACAATACTTTTTTTTAATGTCTAATTTTTTCGGAATGAAATTCAAGGTTTTTTCCAGGATTTTTTAAGGATATTTCCAATTTTTCAAGGTCATCGCAATAATTACAGTTACTTGTTTAGCAACAGATTGTTCTGGGCAATCCAACTATTACCATAATTTTTTATGATGTATAATCATACATGTAAATAATCAAAAAATATATTCAGTGTACTCACATCTTTTCTAAAAATTACTATAATCTATCTTATTATAGTGCATTATCTAAGTGTAATAAACAAAATGGTTCACATGAACTATTTAGTTTATTTATTTAGACTAGAGATCGCCTCCTGATCGAAATTCAATCAAAATTTTAGTTGATCTGGACCCAAGAAGTTTAAAAACATTTTCGAACTGAAACATCTGACCCTTTTTCTTGCAGTTGTTTTCTTAACAGCTGTCTAATGATTCAATCAATTATCAGGGTGTCCACAAAATGAACTTCACAAAATTCCCGTATATTTTCCGCAGATAATTCACGTTTTTCCCGGCGGTTAGACCACTATTTTGTCAGGTCAAATAGACTTCAAAAAGTTTATAACAATTCATGATAATAATTATTGAAGTTAAATCAATTGAGGTCCGTAGAACGTCACAAAGGTAAAGGACAGGCGACTCCTATCAACAGACATGGTCGCGTTAGACCGGCAGACACGATCATCCCGGTCGGCGGAAATAATCGCTTAAGAGCGGCGGACCCGATCGTCCCAGCCGGCGAACACGATCATCCCGGTCGGCGGATAAAATCGCGTAAGAGCGGCGGACGCGATCGCCCCGGTCGATGGATGTAATCATCTCTAAGAGCGGCGGACGCGATCGCCCCGGTCGATGGACGTCCCCTAGAACTGGGATGTCCACTACCCAATACCAGCTCAAAGCACCGAGCTGGGCTAACGGGCGTGGCTCCCTTTATTAACTGAAGTAATCAAAACTCACAATTACAACACAAGAGGTGGGAATGAAATCAAAATAGCTCAACAGCGCTTAAAATTTTATGAAAAGAAAACTGTCCATATGGGATCAAAATTTTATAAATACATCCCAAGTATTATTAAAAATGAAAACAATTGAAACAAATTCAAAAGGGAGTTAAAAACATTTTTGGTTGGACGGGCCTTATATTCATTAGACGAGTTTTATAACATTTCTGTTTAGTTTTGTTGTCACTAATTCTTATTTTTATTTTATTTTATTTTTTTAACAAGATTAAGGAGACCTTACAAAATTATAGCATTATGAATTAAGTACCAGGGGGACCGAGCTTAAGCTCGGTAAAATTATTACTTTCGTTTCTCACACAAAGCTCGTTCGCTCCGCTCACTCGCCAGGCGGAAGGTTTGCTGCACATTGGTATGATTTTCCTAAAACCACAGGTTAAAGATGTAACACATTGGTTTATTTTATCTACAGTTATCAGCTGATTTTTGTTCAGTTAAAAAATTTCCATAAGGATAACATGGGATCTTTGAAGGGCTCTAGCGCGAAAACCGGATTTTTCCCAGCTATGGGACCAGCTCCAATCGATTTCTGGTGGCCAAAACCCCCATATTCCAAAATTTGAAGGAAATCGTCGGAGCCGTTTTTGAGATAATTGTGCAAGCAAGCAAGCAAGCAAGCAAACAAGCAAACATTGCTCGTATAAGAGTATAGGATAATATTAGTATGGCTTATTATTATTATTATTATTATATAGATATGTATTGACACTATCCAATGTACCAATGATGTGCAGATGATGAATAAAGATTTTTTGATTTGATTTGATTTGAAGGAGAGCAGCTTCGGCTGTTCCGAGCCCTGGCGGAGGTGGCCTTGTGTCAATCGCGCGCTTACTGGGTGTCTCACTCCAGCTCCCCCCAAAAGGGAGGAAATGAGTCAGGATGTCGGGGATCTGGGGCTTCCGTGACCTTCGGGCGCGGTTGCAGTGTAGCCGGCGCCTTTGGCATGCGGGTTTCCAGTGACCTAGTTATTCCGCTTGGGAACCACCCATGACCCAAGTAAAACCTAAAATGGGGACCTCGGGATCCGGTTCAACCCCCTGGCTTCGGCCAGTCCGGATATTGGGTTGGACTCGAGGGGGCAGAGGTTGTCGGTATGCTCGGCACACAGCTTCGGCTGTGGGGGGCCCTCCAGCCTCATCTGGGGGCGTTGCTCACAGACGAAAGTTGAGAAGTAGCATGGATAGTGCTGCCACTGTCACTCACAGCGGATGGTCAATTTGGGTTCACCGCCGGTTGAGTACCACAGGCCTGGTGAATTCCGGGTTTTGTGGGGGTCTAATCCGCCTTAATGTGATTTGGGGCACTTGTTCCATAACTCCCCTAGTCGTAAGACTGGTCCGGTTGAGGTTCACGCCCGTGAGGGTTGGGGGAGCCACCACAAGGGTTAACCCTTGTGGACGGAGCCATAAATCGAAAAGAATCGGTCGATGGATGTAATCACCTAAGAGCGGCGGACGCAATCGCCCCGCTATAAGAGCGTCTTCGATCGGCGGACATGAGCGTCTCCATTCGGCGGACATGGACGTCTCCGTTCTGCGATAATGGTTGTCTTCGTTCGGCGGAAACGGTTGACTCCATTCTTTGAACAAGCGCGTCCCATTTCCGCAGACGTAACGTCTTCGTTCGGCGGTGACGGTTGTCTTCGTTCGGCGGATACGAGTGTATAATTCCCGCTTTTCCCGCAATTCCCGTTGCGTGGACACCCTGATTATCCTTCCTCTTAAGCCATAAGATTAACATTGGAACGTTGAAAGCCTGTGGGGCGTAGCCCTGGAGGCCAATGTGAATTAGAATGTGATTGTGCTCATCTACAAGATTATACCTTTCTTACTGCATGCACGGATTTCTCCTACGATGCACACACGTTGAGAAAAAAGGAGGAAACAAAACCTGCTTGCCTAGTAATATATATAGATCAAAAGAATCTTGTTGCTTGCCTCAGTACATTCTTAGTTGCCTCATTTTCAAGAAATCACCTAACATATGAATGCCCAAAAATTCAAAAAAGTCGGTCGATTTCCAACCGAGTTTTGTATAATCTATCCATTTTCAGTGTCTAAAACATAGCTTTGATACTTTTAAACTAGTATTTTGTTACTAGGTTTGATTTGAAACGTTATTTGCATTTTTATGATGTTCTAGAAAATACATTGAAGTTGGAAAATATTCCAATAACTAAGCCTAACCAAAAAATAAGTATTATTTTACTCATAAGAGTTTTATATCATAAACTTAAATTTTACATTAGCCTACTATCTGATTGTAAAATGCAATACATTACTACTTACTAATTATAGAAACAGAAATATATTTATCCAATATAGATACAAAAAAATTACAAAAAAAATTTAAATTGCACATTTTTAGCTCTGAGTAAAACACGTGCATCGCACAAACGTTTACCAGTAGCACGTTGGTCGTATCACGTAAAACCAGCGTGCTCACCAGGATCTTCAGTGCTGCACACTTCTCAAAGGTCTAAAGTGCACAGAATTGGTAGTTAAAATTCCCTACATGCAGGAAAATTTCCCTTACGCCAGGTAAAATTTCATAACTAAAATAGTAATCATTGGGCACAAAAGAGTTAATTAGTGTTGGCAAGAGTGATTTTATCTTTAAATAACAGTAAAATGATCAACTTAAAACTATTATGCCAATTAATATTTATTAGTGACGACCATTAACTACTATCTTTTTTTTATGATACAAAAATAACCAGTGGAAATTCACCAAGTCCTCAAGTCTGCTGCGACGGGGTCTTTTAATAAAACAAGAATCAAGGACACACTGGCATTTTTCAAGGACAATTCAAAATCAAGGTATTTTCCAGGTTTTCAAGGTTGGTAGACACCCTGCTCATGTACCTGATGCTAATCGTTCTGAGAAGCGGTTGAGACTATCCCCCCCCCCCCCCTTTGTCTTTGGCCAGACGAATTGGGGAGCAAATCCTAACAATTACTGGAGGTAACCTCCTTGTTCGCTTATTGAGTTTTAACTGAAAACATGGTTTGCTCCGTGAGTGAGTGATACAATTGAGCTATGCTGAATTTTTCAAGATTGTAAAATTGAAAAATTAGAAATAACTGCGTGGTTAGTGAAAAATGTTTAGATTGATGAAAGTGAACAACCATAAATAATGGAAAAGCCTGCTTACATGACTGTATGGTAACTTATTTACGACAGAATAGAGAATAATTCCAGGATAAATTATGAAGAATTAGAAAGAGATAATAGAGTTGAAAAGGGTAATTTCAAATTAAATAACTAGTATAATATATAACCTAAAATATTAATGTCTTTTTCACTTAAAAACAATATAATGTAATTTTTTTTATTCTACCCAGAGATATCAGGGAATCCACAGGGAATCTCTGTGACCGCCCTTTTGTGTTTTCAAATCAATGCGCCCGACGGAGGGTTAATTATCAGAAAGTGGTCAACAAACAATGTTTAAATTCAAATTAATATATATCACCCTTTTTTACTCTTCAAATAATTATATTTTTCTTAGCTCAGTAGTAGAGCTCTGGGCAAGGGTTCAAAGCCCGGCTCGGACAAAATGATCGTTCAACCACTCCTGTGGTATTTTTCATTCTTTCTGTTTGAATCTAGTTTTATTAATATACAGTGACTGACCCAGGAGAATGCACTAAAATAAACAAAATCACATGGATCAAGATTTGATTTTTTTATCGACTGCTGTCCAAGACAAAGATAGTGATTCTCACAAAGAAGTGAATTGACAATGTCTTCCCAATGCGAGTGGATAGGGAAGTGGTCCAGTCAACACACGCAGCCAATTAATTATCTTGGAGTTATGGTGGACAACAAGTTAAGCTGGAGAGACCAGATCTCACGTACGGCGGAGGCGGACAAGGCTGCTAGGGTGGTCTCTCATCTTAGTAAGCTGATGGCCAATGTTGGGGGTCCTTGGTCCAGCAGAAGACGGTTATTGATGTCTGCAGTCCAGTCTATGCTCCTTTACGGGACAGAGGTGTGGGCAGATGCTCTCACCAAGAAATTATACAGGTTGCGACTTGCCCGAATCAGCGTTGAACTGCACTGCGGGTGTGTTACGCCTATAAAAAAAGTATTCGAACCTGCCATCCTGGTGGGCCTGAACCTTCCAGCACTGGTGGCAACACAGCACAGAGCACGACACCCAAGGACGAAGGACTGCCCGACTCATCGCCCAGGTCCAAACATCGGTGAAAAGGCAGCATGGCGAGGTCGACTACAACCTCACACACTTCCTGACAGGTCACGGCTGTTTCAAGTCGTACCTGAACTGTATTCCGCGGAACACACCCAAGATTGGATTACCGGATTGTATCTACTGCCCGGGCTTTCCCCACGACGTGGAACACAGCTTCTTCCGCTGTTTGCCTTGGAAAAGGCCCCGCCTGGAGGCCCAAAGAAAACTAGGTGTTTTTTTCAGCGGACACAATCTGCGAAAAGATCATGGAGGATGAGGGCAACTGGGATTGTTTAGCACGGTTCGTCCATCCTCCAGGAAAAGAAAACCCTTGACCGAGTGGCTGGAGAAGAGGAAAGCCCCACTGCCATAAGCCTAATTTAGGTTTAGCCGTAATGTGATAAAAAATTCCAGATTAGAATCCTAAAGAGTAGAGGAGATTTTTTAGTGGTTAACTATATTTTTTTAGGGAAGTCCCACACTACAGGCTGGTCACCTGTGTGCGTAATTGCATTTTTCCTGCCTCTCCCTAAAAAAAGTGAAAAGTGAATAAAATATTTATAGGCCTACACAAATAAAAATTTAAGAACTATCTACAGTCCCATTAATGAAATGGCATGTGAAGAGTAAGAATAAAAAAGAACTCAGAAAAATGTATACAGATCCTGACATAATAACCCAAATAAAAAATTAAGAGGCAAAGATTGTCCAGCCATGTAAATAAAAGAGGAGTTGATTCAATGCTGAGAATGGTACGGTATTGGACAATCTATTTCAATGAAAGCAACTGCTGGGACAACAGCAGGACGGCAAGGCTAAGATGGCAAAATCAGGTGCAAAGAGACACAGGACAGGTGAGAGCAGAGGTGGATCTAATGGAAGACAGGGAAAGATGGAGACTTGTTGTTGGCAAGCTAAGAAACCAACTTTTGAGTAGGGTTTTGAGTTTTTAGTGGCCACCTAGGTACGGTAAGTTAGGGCAAATATAAATATATAATTTTACTATCTACAAAAGCATACACACAGATGTATTTAAAAAATAAAATAGACCGAAGTCAATCAGAAAGCAAGGAAAGAAGACATTTTTTACATAAAATATTAAAACAAGAGAGCTCAAGTATTTTTCAATATTTCTGTTCTTACCGCCTTGATGCCACAGACTACTGTGGTGTTGCCGATCTTGACGATAGCCGAACCTTCTGCGGTGGCGATGGTTCCAACGTTGATGGTCACCGGCCGGAACTGCAGCAGTGCACGACCATCTGGCCTGACATCCTGGGACTGGAACAAACACGGCCATGTAGGCCTACATTGTATCCTTCCACTCTTAGATTCAAATAACTTAAGATTAAATCAAATTCAATTGTTCACAGGTACAAAACTTTACATAATACCAACAGGTGTCTTGTTAGCTTATAAACAAATATAGAGTAAAACATAACAAATACACCCAATCATTAGAAATTAAAAGTTACTTTAGGCTAAGTTTTTATGTAATTTTTATCAATTGACAATGTCACCTGTTTTCCAAGCCTTGCTTAATTGTGAAAATGTATTTTTGTGACAATAACGTTCTTGATTCTTGAGGAAGCAAACACTACAGAAAATGAATGCGTTTGTTTACTTTCTCTCCAGTAAATCATAAAACTGATTTTTACAGTTTAGTCTTTTCAGACTGTGTTCCTTTGTTTGCATTAAGCCGAAAAATGTATGGTGTGAGTTATTAGCTATAAATTCCATACGGTAATATATTAAATGTAAATTTTTCATCTTATTATTGTGTTTAGGTCACTGAAAACTGCAAGTATTTGACCTAATCCCACCCCTTCGTTTGACTGTTGAAAGTGGCCCATATCATCCTTAACAATATCTCTTGGTGGGCAGCTATGAACGAAACCAACTCCATCACCACAGAGAGCAATCCCATTCAAACACCCACTGAACCTACCCAAGGGATAACGTCAAAAAAAAGGCCTGAAATAGTTTTGATGGAAAAGCACATGTATGACATAAAAAATAAGTTTCAACAAGATGATACTGTTGGTTTTGCACATAGTATTTCATCGGACTTTGACAATCCTCGACACATGACAGCAGGAGTTGCGGTAGTATTTAAAAAATTCTTCGGTAAACCTAAACCCAACCAATGCATATCTAAACATTTAGCTGTACAAAAAGCAGATTCTGGTTCTACTATTTACAGCCTTATTACCAAAGACCACTATTATGGACAACCAACTCTCCAGAATTACAAAATGGCTTTTCAGGATTTAACTGCAGATTTTAAAGAAAGAGGTCTGAGACATCTTATTTGCTCCCTGATTGGATGTGTCAGGGACAAGATTTGTTTGACAGACTTCATGCAAAACCTAAAAAAATTTCAGTATGAAACCAGTTGTAAAGTAACCATTGTCTCGTATTTCCAAAACTCATTCCGTCAGCTGCGAAATGGATGGACACATGAAGAGTTTAACTATCAAATACTGAAACTCATCAGCACCAGTTCAACATCTTACAAACAACAATCCCAAAAATGCATTGACGAATTTCTTCAGCAGCCTGAAATAATTCCACTACAAACTTCAATGACTGCCAGACACCAACCAGAGATGACATCCTTGAACACCAACTCCTCTGAGAGCCAGCTACTTCTATAGCCTGCAGAGGTGTCGAGTTGTGAGGGGGGTGAAAGCCTTAATGGGGTCGTGAGTGTTTGTGAAGGTGGTGAGAGAAATAAAGTTTGTGAGCAGGTGTCACCTTTTAATGAAAGTGTTACTAAGAATATCTCTTCATTGTACAAAAATAACAGAACTGATAATGTAAACAATAGTTTTTAGACAAAAATCATGTAATGTCACCCATAAATTGATATCCGGGAAGGGCGGGAAGATCACTTTCTTCCACCAAAATATTCGGGGGTTAGAATCTTCTATTGACTCTCTAGAAATCACATTAGAAGAACTAAATCCTTCAGTTATAGTTCTGACAGAACACAAAATGACAGAAGTTATGATTGAAAGACTGAACATTAATGGTTATAACCTCAACTCATTCTATGGACGCAAAAGCAGTAGGGGTGGGGGTGTGGTTATTTTATCCCAGAAAGGTATAAAATTTAAAGAAATATATTTTCCAGAAATTAATGATCTTTTGTGTGAAACAGTCTTTGAATGATGCATGGTGGAATACTATAACATTTTACCAGATAAAAAATCTAAATTACTTTTGATTGGATGTTACAGAAATCCTATAAAAAAATATGAACCACAGTTTATAGATAAATTAAATATTTTATTAGAAACAGTGAATCCTAGGTATGAAAATATTATATTTATGGGTGACATAAATATCGATATGTTAGACTATGACTATTTTAACAGAAATAGGCTTAATAGTATGATAGTTTCAAATGGTCTTAGATCCATTATAAATTTTCCAACCAGAATTACCGAGTCCTCTGAAAGTACAATAGATAATATTTTCACTAGCCTAGATGATCAAATTTATAGAGTCATTGGAGTAAACACACAACTTTCAGACCATGATGGGCAGCTTTTATTAATATCAAATAGTAAATCACATTCCTTTAATTATATTTATTTTGAATACTGTAGAACATTTTCTGACACAAATATTAATGATTTCAAGGAGGTACTAAGTTCTGAGACATGGATGCAATTGTATATGGCACCTGTGGACCTCAAATATGACGTCTTTTATGTAATTTTCATGAGTTATTTCAATCAATGCTTTCCCAAACAACTTAAAAGACGTTATACCAATAAAAGGTGGTTTCCAAATGAACTGAAGCATGAAAAACAAAAAATCATTGACTATAGTACGTTAGCCAGAGAGACAAAAAGTAAAAGTATGCACAAACAAGTAAGAAAAGAAAATAAGAATTTTAAGAAAAAAATTAACACTATGAAAAAACAGTATTATAAAGATAAAATAGCTAAATCCTCCAATATTAATAAAACATCATGGAATATTATTAATTCAGAGGCAGGGAAAACTAGTGTGAAACTTCATAATATTCATCTAAATATTAATCTATATATATAATTCCGTAAGCGAATCGGTCCCCACGAAATATCTCGAGTTAGAAGAAAGATAGGGTAACGTATGATGGCTCATTTTAAAGCTTTTGGGCCAAGGACGCAAGGAAAAATACCAGAATTAGCAAAAGTTACCTGGGCTTTGCCCCATTGGACCTTGAAGTTCCAATGTTAATCTAATGGGAAGAAGATTTTTAGATCTGCACGTGTAATTAAGCAGATGTTAAAGTAAATATTTTTTATCACAAAATCAGCTGTTTATTGAGCAGATATTTTTATTTAAGATAATCATACAATTATAAATTAAAAAATTGGCAATGCACTATAAAAAAGGAGAACACTGATAGTCATGGGCAAATATCTGATTCACAACGGATATCTTCTTCGTGACCCCATCTATGTCTTTAAGGAGACAGGAGTAGAATGATTTTGTATATGCTGATATACCACGATTAAAAGTGGATTAGACGTTTCATGATTGATATAATTGTTAAATATATATTGTCTTTAATCAGTGAATTTCGTTTAGTTATTACATTAATGCTATATATATTGGCTATTTAGAGTAGTTAGAGTTGAATCGTTTTATTGACTGTTTGTTTATTTCCGACTGAATCATTTTATGTAAACTACTAACATTGGATAACCTCTGAATGAGGAATATTTTGTTTTGGTTTGATCCCTTCTCTGCTTATTTCTTTACGTAGTTCGTAGGGAAAACAATAAAAGCCCGTTAATAAATAAAGACGGGGAGGTTTTCATGTAAATAATAGTGTACGAAAACGGACAACACAGTGTATCAATCAATGTTATACTTAATACACCGAATAGAACAAAATAGACTACAATCATAGCACGAGGACGTAGGTGGCACGGGGGATAAGGGAGCATGGGGGCACGGGGGAAATAGGGGGCACTGCGGAGGGCACAGGACGGTACGGGAAGGACGTCGGGGATGGCAATACGGGACCATGGGAAGCACAGGATGTTCGAGATATGGGAGCGTAGAGGGCACGAGAGGGGCATGGGGGCATAGGGGGCATGGGGAGGAACGCATGAGGGCAGAGGAGCATGGAGGAATCGGGAGTGCGGAGGCATAGGCACTCTGGGGTGGCATGTGCACCATAGGGGACACGGGGGCATGTGGTGGCGGGTGGTGTGGGGGCACAAGGGGCACCAGGGGCGTCGGTGGCAAGACGGTTAGATGGGTATAAGGTGACACGCGGGAGGCATGGGGGACATAGAGGGCATCGGGACCACGGGGAAAAAGGTTGGGCATGTGGGCACAGAGCACCGTGGGTGCAGTGGTATGGGGGGGGGGGGGGGGGCACGAGGGGTGTAGGTGGCACTGAGGGTTAGGGGGCATTGGGGCCAAGATTTAGGCATGAGTGACATAGCGGGCACGGGGTGAAATGGTGAGCATGGAGGCACGGGCAAATGTGGGCACAATTGACACTAGAGATGTCAGTGGCACGAAAGCTGGTTGGGAATGGGAGGCACAGAAGAGGAATGAGGGACATAGAGACCACAGGGACCATGTTGATGAACTGCAGGCATCATGGAAGAATGGGGGGAAAGGAACATGGGGGCACAAGGTCTGGGAGCATGGGGGTTACTCGGGCCCTAGGGGTGTTGGAGGTACAGGAAACACTGGACCCGAAAGTTGAACGGGGACTCGGGGAGGCGTGGGGGACACGGCGAGTGTGGGGGAATGGGGGGCACAGGGGTCCATTGTGAAGGAGTATACAGTATTAAAGGGCTAATGTTGAATTGAACTATTTGATTTACTTGAGTATTCAAACTTATTATGAACATGTTTAAGGTTAAAACTATTATTACCGAGCCCGGTTGTATAATATCGCAATAGCTTTTTTCCACATAAAATAGACTACTGTATTTTAATAAAGGAGAGATTATTTTGATTTTTAGGGGCCTTTGCCCCTACAATCCCCTAGTAACAGTAAAGTTATGCACTAAATAATTATTTTACTGATATAGTTGACAGTTCTGTTATTCCAAATTTAGATATTTCAGAAAAAGACAATAATGTATTTCTAAAAAACAGTTCTTTTAATCATATTTTTCGGTTAAAGCCTGTTGACGAGAAAGAAGTTAATGACATTATAAGTCATCTTAAAAATTCGTATAGCACTGGTTATGACGAGATCCCTGTGGCACTCTTAAAGAAATCTATTACTGTCTTATCAAAGCCTTTAACTCACTTAATAAACTCTACTTTCGTGTCAGGAATCTTTCCAAGTAAATTAAAAATCTCAAAATTGAAGCCATTGTTTAAAAATGGAAGTAAATCTGAAATAACAAATTACCGCCCCATAGCCCTGCTTCCTCCAATATCAAAAATATTTGAAAAGGCGATGTACAATCAATTGGTCGATTACTTAGAAACAAATAACCTTTTGGACGATTGCCAACATGGTTTCAGGCACGGTAGATCAGTTCTAATTGCAGTCACGGAATTCACAGAATCCATCGTTGACTGCCTGGACAGCAAGCAAAAAGTTGTGGGTATATTTATGGATACTAGAGATCGCCTCCTGATCGAAACTCGATCAAAATTTCAGTTGATTTGGGCCCAAGAAGCTTGAAAACATTTTAGAACTAAAACATCTGTTCTTCCTAATTTTCTAGCAGTTGTTTTTACAACAGCTGTCTTACGATTCATTCAATCCTCCTTTCACCATAAGATTAACATTGGAACTTTGAAAGCCTGTGGGGTGTAGTCCTAGAGTCTGATGTGAATTAGAATGTGATTCTGCTCATCTACAGGACTATAACTTTCTAACGGTATGCGCGGATTTATCCTACGATGCACACGAGCTGAGAAAAAAGGAGGAAATGAAACATGCTTGCGTATTAATATATAGATTTCCAAAGCATTTGACTCTCTAAAGCATAATAAACTTTTATCCATTCTTTTCCAGCTCGGTATTCACAAAAAATATCCTGCAATGGTTTCAATCTTATCTGTGTGATAGAAGTCAAATCGTAGAATTAATATACTGCGGTGAAAACAAAATGAAAATATCCTATCAATCACAAACTCGAATAGTAAAGCATGGGTCCATTCTGGGCCCTTTACTCTTTATTTGCTACACTGGGAATTTTCCAAACCTGTCTAATAATAGCCAATTATATATGTATGCAGATGATGCTAATCTAAAAATTTCTGGGTCTTCAGAAAAAGCACTGGAATTAACTTCAAAAACTGACTTGCATTTGTTGAGTAAATATTTTAATGATAAACAGCTTTTACTTAACCCCCATAAAACTAAATTTATTTCATTTGAAACACGCCAAACTAAAGTACACATCAGTTCAAAAATCGAAATTAATAAAAAATTCATAAACGAAGTAACACATACTAAGTTTTTAGGGTTGCAAATTGATAAGAATCTTTCATGGAATTTGCATGCTGAAAATGTGATTTCTAAAATATCATCCGGAATATTTGCATTGTCAAGATTAAAAAGATTTTTTGACTTGAACTCTCTGAAGAACATATATTTTGCTTACATTCACACAATAATTTCCTTTGGCATATCATTATATGGATCCACTTCTAAAAGTAACCTTGATACCATTTTAAAATTACAGAAAAAAGCTATAAGGATAATTTTAAATCTAAAACCAAGAACTTCGGTGAAAGAGCACTTTGTATCGCTGAACATAATGACAGTATACGGAATTTATATATTTGAAACTATTATGACATTGGATAACAAAATAAAAAGTTTGAGATTCTTAGGGGATAACCACAACTATAATACCAGAAATCGAGAAGCAATAGCTCTAGATTCCCATAGATTAGAATTGTATAAAAAAAAACCCACTTATGCAGGTTCAAAATTTTACAACAAAATTCCTAATGAGATACGATCTGCAAAAAGCCAACCGGAATTTAAGAAAAAAACTGAAAAAATTTCTCTTCAGCAAGGCCTTATACTCTTTAGAAGAATTTTCATTAAATTAGTTTTAATTACCTTAACGTTGTGTTTTAATAACATGTAAAAGAGTTTTGTATTGATTTATAAGTTATTTAGAAATAAGAACAGCCTTGACACCATTCTTGTATACTGAAATGTATATATAATGAAGAAAGAAGGTTTGAGTTTGAGTTTGAGTTTGAGTATGAAGATGTGCCATGCTTGTTGTCAGATCAACAGGTACAGGTTACCAATGGTAAAGCCGCGTCCGCACTGGGCGAACATTCGTGGCAAACTGGTTCGGCGAACACTAAAATCAACAAACATTCTTAACGAACAATTATCCGGCCATATGATTTACATTCTAAAATGTTAGCAACAAACAAACAAAAGTTCGGAAGAACTTTGTTCGGCGAACATGTTCGTCCAGTGCGGACGCGGCTTAAGAGGTAATTTAACTGTTACTAAAGATATGTTTGTTTAACAGGCCATTATTTGGTTATGGGCTGCGGTCTAGTGACCAGATAAGAGGGAGGTAAACTGTAATGCATTGGTCAAGTAAAAATTATTCAAGTTCCAAATAGGCTACAAATTTCAAAATAAAACAATTTCATCTTGAAATTGGTACCTAATTTAATTACTAAATTTTTTGTCTGTCAGAAATAAACTCAATGAAATTACAATAGCAGAATGAAAGAAGCATTGCCTTTGAGACACTTTTGGGTATTTTACTCAACCTATAGATTGTGTGGTAGAGCACAATCCTTATTGTGAGATTTTATATTGTCTTTAGACTTTTGTTAGGACTAACCATTTAAAAGGTAATCATACAGCCAATAGTGATTGGAACACTGTGCAGCTTGTGCTAGAAAACAGAGAGTAATTTTCAATTTTTTTTTAGAGAGAGTAAAAAAGGTAAAACGGTGGAGAGTCCTGTTAGGTCAAGTGCTTTATGGGAGACATACTGACAAAATAACTTAAAAACTTACTTATTGGAGCATTAAAAACTTCAAGTGAGGTCCAGTCATTGGTACTCAATTGAATTAATATGGAGTCAACTTAAAAATAACACGTTACAACCTGCTTACTGCACCCAGGATTTAAAAACAATATGAAGAATAAAGTACTATTAACTTAAATGAAAATAAATTAAAACTTACTAAATAATCCCGATAGTATTTGACTGGATGTATGTTCCTGAAAAAGCACACACCTGTAATTAATAGCTTGTATATTGTTCACAAAATACTTGATCAATGATAAGTTATTTAGTTTCACAAAAAGGGTAAGTTATAAATGTTTTGGCGCAAATGGCAATATTTACAAAAGATTAGTAACACAAAATAATACCACGTCGAGGGCAAGTTCTTTTAGTGTTGAAATGACAGGCTGAACTGAAGAGGGAACACATCCACTGCAAAAAGGTCCGCACGAGTTTGTCAGGAACAGTCTCTCTGCTAGACACTAAACTACATTGCTACCGTAAGAACTGAGAAGGTTTTTACGCCCTCTCAGCCTTTGACAGCTAGTGACGCATCCTTTCATCCAATGTGGCTCCGATGCATTGAGCCAGATCTGCCTTCAGTTTTTCAAACTTTCCTTCAGTGGAGGATTGGTGATTATATCCTGCACGTCAGCGGCGTGACTTTGATCAGGTTCGAAAATTACGTAGTTGAACTTGCATTTGTCCGAGGACGTGATATTATAAACATATGGGTTGAAATAATCAAACTAGAGCACTCGTGACCCCCCCACATTCATCTAGTCAGACCGATACTTGAATTTTTTTCAATAGTTTGGAGGCTTTACGAAATTGGGCAGATTGCCAGGCTGGAAAACATTCAGAGCCACTTGATTCGCTTGGTAAGTCTGCAACTGAGCTTTGAGTACCATGCTGTACCAGTCCATGATCTGCAACTTCAGTTGAACCTGAGACTGCTTCATGCAAGACGGCACACAGGGCCTAAATGATATTATGTTCCTGAAGAAGTTGATCACCTCTGAAATTGATGCTCCTGTTTTGCTTATGAAACTGGAATTAAGATCCTCACGCAACTTTTGCCATCCTCAGCCGTTTGCAAGGGGCCAGTATTCAACTCAGTACTGGTACATGTTTCACAGTCCTTATTCTCATATCCCACGCCTAGTGATCAACATAAGTTACCTGGTCATCTGGATTTCTTCAGCATGAGCAATGATACTTTGACGAGGAATCATATGAACAGCCATCCATCTCACTAGCACATCTTCTGGGGTTTTCAGTGTTTGTAAAATTGCATACCGTACTTGTAATACTCACAATTACTTGTGAACTTAAATTAACTGTGTACTTGTATTGGCTCTCAATACATTTTTATATTTGATTATTTATGTTAAGGCCCGTTTTTACGTGGATGACAGATAGTGAAGTGGGCCGGGTAAATACCAGTGGGTAGGTATATATAAATTGGGTACTTACCCGAGGCCCAAATAAATACCCAAAAACTGCCTATTTATAATTTGTATTAAATTTAGAGAAGATTGAGCTGTTTTTTGGCAGTTATTATACTGTAAAAATGCTAAAATAATGATAAATGTGTTTTTAAAATTTTCATATGGTCCTCACAAGCTTGGTACTTTGGTGCTATAAAGATCAACACAAATACCCAGCTCCCTACAGGAGTATTTATAAATTTTTTTATGAATGTAATCTTATTGAACATTACAAAAAGAGTTTAATTAAAGTAATCTATACATATTTAATACGCGACACGGTTTTTTGTACAAGGAACTCCTCCCACAGTTTACAACCGATTTTAATAATTTTGGTATCATTGGATAGAGCTCGGCGTGAAGTTGTTTCTAATGTAAATTCGTAAATATCCATTCAAAAGGAAGGGTCTTACAAGTACTTTAAGTTTGTAATTTTCCCATTTGATTAACAACATGGTACACTTGGTAAGGAAATTGATTGATTTTCAAGTAAACAGCTGTACAGTGTAAACATTGGACATCAGCAAAAGTACTATCTATCTTTTCACACGTAAGAGATTATGTTAAACCAAAGGCGTGTACCTGGTTAATGAATTGCATCAAGTATGCATGGAAAAATATTTAGATTAAAGCTGTGGGCTTTTCACAAATTATTGTAGAATTAACTGAGTGGTCTCAAATTGAGGGTTTTGGCCAAAGGTAGCAGAAAAAAATAACGGCATTTCCAAAAAGCTATGAGGAAATAATAAATAATAAAGCTAGCGTGAAACGTCCTCCAGAAGAAAAGCATGGAGATGAAGAACATCACATTAACAGCATAACGTTATTTTTTATGGTCTTCGGAGATAAGTGTGATGGTTTTTACTTTTTAAAACTTATGGTTTCGGTTCGAGATTCGGAGGTAAGTGGTTGAAGACCATAATTTTGCAAAATATTACAATTGAAATTGAAATTATTACATGGAATTATTGGGCGAAACATTGCCGAACAAAGTTCTTTCGAGTTTTGTTTGTTTATTGCTAACCTTTTAGAATGTAAATCATATAGCCAGTAATTGTTCATTAGGAATGTTTGTTGATTTTTTTGTGTTTGCCGAACAAGTTCGCCACAAATGTTCGGCCAGTGCAGACGCGGCTTAACAATTCTTTTTTAATTTTGTACTTCATTAAAATTTTTAACTATAAACACCCTAAATATCAAAAAATTAAATATTTAATAACAATATAAATATTTTCTTAGGGCTATTTGCACAAATAAATGATAATCTGGATTAAATATAATATAGATTAATTCAGTTCAAAACAGCTGGAACTGTAAGTTTAAACTATGAATGTGCAATTGACTTTTAGGTTAAACTTAGGTTTAAACTGAAGATCAGGTTTAAACTAAAATCGTGCAAATGGTCCTTAGAGTACTTCAAAATGTTGTACACAATGATAGTAATACAACAGTAAGTTCAACTGATATCGATTTTCAATATTACCAAAAAATTCCTGGGTATACACAAATTTAAATAAATATAAAATTGTTATTTAATAATTGTAATATAAATATTTTTAAATAGCCATAGCCTATCCTAGATATTACTGAATAGCAATAAAAAGATTAACAATTCCTTAGTAATATTTACCTTTAAAAGTAAAAACAGCTGATCTTACATGATTTAAGATTCGGAAAATCCTTTAGTACAGTAAAATTAGGGTTTTAGAGCGGCAACTGATGTGCATTCACAAAAATTTGATAAGAGCTACTTTTAAGCACTATAATTAAAGATCCGATGAGTCCCCAAAAAATAAAGTTGTTTTTCACCTATAAAACCACTTTTCAAAATGGATGGTCTCTTGTTAATGGGATGCATTTTGAAAAAATGTATCTATTTTTATTTTTCATCTGCATTTCTCAATATAATGTTATGGCACCACCACCGATAATTTTTGGATGGGAAGTAGTTCATTTTGACTGGTCGTTAATTTTTGGCCGCCATCTTGGATCCGCCATATTGGATGAAAGTTATTAGCGAATTTCCCTATAGGGATTACGCTATTACGGTAGTAGCCATGGTAAGACCTAAGCCTGGGACCATGTTACTTTTTCATTTTGAGGTCCCCAGAGGCCAAAAATACCGTTCGTTCATTTTCATATATATGTGTATATATATATATATATATATATATATATATATACCTATATATATATATATATATATATATATATATATATACATATACATATACATATATATGAAAATCAACACTATCTTTACATTAGAAAAAAACAACTTGTATCCAATATGGCGGATCCAAGATGGCGGGCAAAAAATAAGGACGGTTAAAAATAAAGTATTTAGCACTCAACAATTATTGGCGTTGGTCCCACAACTTAATATTGAGGAGATGTACGTAAAAAATGAGAAAGGGAAGCTTTTTTCAAAATTTATCCCATTACAAAAGAACCGCCATTTTGAAAAGTGATTTTATAGGTGTAAAACAACTTTAATTTTTGGGGACTCATCAAATTTCTTTTTCTAGAGTTTAAAAGAAGGTCTCCTGAAAATTTCATGGATGCACATCAGTTGCCGATCAAAAGGTTGTTTTTGGCCTTATTTTACTGTACTACTTTTATTTAAATAAACTTTTATACCATTTTTATTTTGAAAACTAAAAAATCATTGAAAAAATTATAAAAGGGTTGATATTGAATAGCCTTATATATAATACAATTTTAATGATAATATATTCATGGGTAGGCCTAAAATGTAAATTAGTCTGACTAGATATTGTAAATATCCAAAATACCCGGGTATTTATGAATTTTGGGTATTTACCCCAAGTTTTAAATATCCGGGTATTTTACATCACTAGGGACAGATGAAATGCTACAAGAGCAACAAAATTTCAAACAAATGTAGCATTGGAGCGTTCTTAGAGTGCAACAGAAGCAACGCTTTGTAGCGTCAAAGAATCTGTAACTCTTCTCGGCTTTGCCCTGGACCCGAAGTTGACATGGAAATTCCATGTGGCGAACACCTGCTAAAAACTGGCCAGGGTCACATTTCTGCTGTGTAGGCTCAAACCCCTTCTCACCGAAAATTTCCTACTATCAATATATTATGCACTCTTCCACTGCCACTTAGCATATGGGGTTCAGCTTTGGGGTCATTCAGCGGGGTGTGATGTGATCCTCAGGTCACAAAATTGGCCGCCCTGTATAGTCTCCGGCAGTTTAACAGTGTTCTTAATTACAGAGGAGTCATGTATATTTAACGATAGCTACAATAATTTTAAAAGTTCTTGTCTTAAAATATTAAGGCGTAGTGATCCTTGACCTTTGTATGTATTTCTGTTTATTTTTATTATTATTGCTAGAGAAATATCAATATTATTATTTATAAGCACAGCAGTGTAATTCACAATTGTTATTTTTTTGTATATGTGTTGTTACAATTATATGTATTTTTTCACACCATTCAAAATGTGGAGATAGTTGTATTTTATTTTTTAATCTTCTTTTAGTTTGCAAATGTTATTGTTTTCTTTTTTAGTAGGACTGCCTTTTGTTTTAGTTTAATTATGCATATTATCTACTCTAAATTCTTGTATTATTGTTATTTTATGTTAGTCAAGACAGCTGTTTTAGGTTATACCTGTAGCTGTTATGTAAATAATTGAAATAATTGAAATAAATATAAATATAATGTTAGACCTCGTCTTCTCATCTATTCCAACTACAGATGTCACTTCGGCTTCTGATTCTCTACTCCCTGAAGACAGACATCATCCGACCTTAGAAGTATCTGTAGATATTGACCAGGCCCTACACACTAACAACATCAAGTACATGCAAGATTTCAGAAAATGCGATATTCATAAAATATTTAATTAATTACAAACTCTGAACTTTCCTGCTAATGACAATCTTCAAGAAGCTGAGAAGTCATTAAACATGTTCTCCAAACAACTCGCTTACATAATTGAATTAAACACACCTATGAAGAAAGTTGTTACTTGTAACTTCCCAAAATGGTTCTCCAGTGACCTAAAGAATCTTGTGATTAAGAAAAAAATTTTACATAAGGAGTTCAAGAAAACTGGAAGCATTGATGCTTATGAAAACTTTTGCAAATTAAGAAGGGAATGTAAAACGCAAGCTTCCGTATGCCATAGGCAATACATTGAAAGGGTGGAAGGTAGCATACCTAGAGACATCAAGTCATTTTGGACGCATGTAGATAACCTGAGAGGCAATTCAGGCATTCCACATAAAATGATCTTGGATGGACATGAGGCCCACGAACCTGCCAGCAAATGCGACTTGTTTGTGCAACACTTTTCATCTGTCTTCTCCGTTAAGAATATCCCTGTTCCTTCTTTCGACTTTGGCTGGAGCGATTCTTTATCCTCAATAGTGGTTTCTGCTACGGAAGTGCATGACAAACTGGTTAATCTTGACCCATCCAAGAGCGCTGGACCTGACAATATCCCACCTAAGGTTCTTAAGTTATGTGCGCCAGTACTTGCTGTTCATCTAGCCATATTATTCAATGCACTTTTGGCTTCTGGAGTGTTCCCTTTAGTTCTTAAACAAGGATTTGTTGTGCCAATATATAAGTCTGGTAGTAATATTAAAAACTTTAGACCAATAGTTATACAATCTGCGCTGGCCAAGATTTTCGAATCACTGGTTTTGGACCATCTCTACTTCTACCTGAAGAAATACATCTCTGACCACCAGCATGGGTTCCTTCGTGGCCGATCGACAGTGACAAATCTCCTTGTCTTCCAAGAATTTATTATGTCTGCTTTCGTCAATTCCTGTCAAGTGGATTGTATATATTTGGATTATTCCAAGGCTTTTGACAAGGTGCATCATGGTCTGCTGGTCGCTAAACTTGCTGGTTATGGTATTGGCGGGCAACTACTGAAATGGTTGGCTAGTTATCTCAAAGGCCGTGAATTGGTTGTGAAGTGTGAGGGAGTTTATTCTACACCGTTTCAAGTTTTATCTGGTGTTCCTCAGGGTTCACAGTTGGGCCCGCTACTTTTCAATGTATTTATTAACGACATAGGCAAAATATTGACCGCCAACTACTTAATGTTTGCTGATGACCTCAAGATCTTTGCCAGGGTGCTCTCCACACACGATCAGGAGAATCTCCAACAGTCACTTACCAACATCAAGGGGTGGTGCATGGAAAATGCCATGGAATTGAACGTCTCTAAATGTCACGCTATATCGTTCACAAGACTTTCAGTTTGTTTCACATTCGATTACCGCATTGGTGGAAATCTTCTTAGTAGAGTGAACCACATCAGAGACCTTGGGGTTACTATGACCTCGACCCTGAATCACATAGAACACATTAACAAGATCGTGTCCAAAGCAGGGTGTCTACTGATATCTGATTTTGGAATTCCAGTATATTTCCAGTATTTCCAGTACATTTTCCCAAAAAATTCCAGTATCACGCGCGAACTATTAAACTAAATATGAAGTAACAATAACTAAATTTTATACATAAAAACAGATTTTTGTATTAAGAGATCGCCAATGGTCAAAATTCTACAAAAAATTCACCTGTTTTGGACTCTAAATTATCCTTCTTCTATAAGGTTAACATTCAAACTTTGAAAGCCTGTAGGGTGTACCCCTGGAGGCTGATGTGAATTATAGGCATTCTGTTCATCTACAGCAGCGATTCTCAACCTGGGGTACGCGTACCCCTAGGGATACGCGGAGAAGTGCATGGGGGTTCGCGAGAGATACATTGATAATGGCGGACAAGAAAATGTTTAGCTACCAAACTTTTATAAAAAACTTTGAAATAACTAAACAAATTTTACTATAACCGTAAAAGATTTCCAACTGTTAACAGTTGGAAATATTAAAAAGTCAAAGATGTTTACAACGTCAACGTCAGACCTAAATCAAAATTGGTCTGTTCATTGGATTGAGGATGATTTCTCTGAAACGTATTTTAAATCATCCAACCTAAATTTCAATGACAATTGAAATTTGATTGACATTTCCATGAGCTTGTCTTTGAAAATAGAATTAAAGAGAAAAACTTTGATTAAATTGTGGTTAGACTTGAGTGACCAATATGTGAATTTGTCCAATTTAGCTATCAAAGTTCTGCTAAAATTTCCAACTACGGAGCTCGTAGAGCAAGCAATTCCCTCGTACGTGTATATTAAAAATTAATATAGGAACAAACTTGATGCAACACCAGATATGAAGATTTATTTGTCTTCTTTTGAGAACAACTTAAAAAAAAAAAAAAACTTAGTTTATCAAAGCAGGCTTAGGGCTTATATTAGGAATATTAAAATATAGTCGGGGAAATCTACGAGAAAATATGGCTGAACCTCGGACAAATTGTACTCCCAAATATTTTGTCGTTGATGTGTCAAGTGACAAGTGGTAAACGTAGAAAAAAAAGTTTACCAAAATCGGACCATGGGAAATTGTTAAAAAAAACACCATTTTTAAAATCTTATGTACCTACCATGTTAATGGGTTGGGTGGCTTATGAAGCACCTCACCCTTCTCATTTTATGTGTGGAATTAGTTAGAGAAATTAAACTTTAAATATCTTATTTGGGTCGCCAATGCTAAATTTGGTGACATTTCATAACATTTAAGTCCTAATGGGGGAAGGCCCACCAGGAGTCAGAAGAAAATCTTCAATGTAAGCTCAGGTTGATATGTATATCAAATTAAAGGTCTTATTTAGTATAATACAATGCCGCAAACCCGACCTAAAAAGGAGAACCGACCCCGAAATGGCAGACGATGAAATATTGCAGTTAAATCATATACTTAACAAAATATTAAAGTGTAATAACAAATTAAATACAACACATGCATGTGTCCGGATGGTACTAATGACTTTTGAAAGGTACTTTTGATTTTAATGAAATACTCTAAGAAGATGTAGGCCTAAATCTTTTTTCATGAGTTTTCCATCCACTATAATTTTATTATTCAAACGAGATTTCCGATTCTTCAAAAGGGTCAAAAAGATTGTTTGGCATATTCCTATACCTCAATTTAAAAAAAACAACAATTTAAACTGAAGCCATTTAAAAGGGATTGAAAAACAAAGAATTTAATAATTTTTAACTTGCAACTCGGCGTATAACTGATTACGGAGAAAGTACAATAATGTGTTTCCTATGCCATTCTAATGGAAAATCAACATAACCCTGTATTTTTGGAGAAAACAAAAAAAATACCGAATTCCATTGAAAATTCGCTGAGTACTCAGGTATGACGAGACAGGAATACATGTATTATGATTATATTTTCATTACACTCGGAACTCTTTAAAAAATGAACAATTTGATATATTACATTTTTTTATTATGTTTAAAAAGAAGGAAGTACCTTAAAAAGGGAATATGAAGATCCCTGTGTTTTTCCTATGAGAAATCAATACAATGCTACATCTCTCTTTTAATAATTTTTTTTAATGAGTGGTATTTTTACTGGTTATTATATAATTGTGATTGCATAAAACTCTCCAAATCCAGCAAACCTATACACACCTTGTGGTTTCTTGAAAATTTAAAACTATTTTAAAATTGTTTTTGCATTTTACTGATTATGCAGGTCTGCTGATACGTGGGTGCTTTTTTTGCTTCATACAGTTACCACTTATCGTGATGTACTCAAATGAATCAATAAATCTGATTTACAGTGGGGGTTTATTGAAGTTAACTCGGAATAACTTGATAAAAATAGGTACTGTCCGCCATTTTGAAAATTCGTCAAAATGGCGAATTTCCCATGGAGGAATTCCGGTAAACTTTTGATATGTTATTGATTTTACACCTACTATCTCAATAAAACATAAAAATTTGGGAGTACAATTTGTCCGAGGTCAAAGTCTATTTTTCCCCTACTAATATGTAAGTGTAAATTCCAGTTCTAGTAAATTACCAAGAAAGTCTTTTGTTTCTTAATATATTTAGCGAAACTAAACTAGCCCTATTCTGAATTACAAACTTTTGAAGTTTTTGTAAAATTTAGGCTTATAATACCTTGCTAATAATAAATTCTGTAGATAGGCCAGGCTAAGACCTAATTTGAGGATAAATATGACCTAGGATTCTAAGGGGTACAATTCATGAAAATACAACGACTTAGGGGTTCGCAAGGTGCATTAGGTTGAGAACCGCTGATCTACAGGATGAACCTTTCTAACTGTAAGCGCGGATTTCTCTTACAATACACACAAGCTGAGAAAAAATGATTAAAATAAACATGCTTGCCGATATAGATACTTATGATTGTGATTAATAAGTACATTCTAATGTTAACACTTTTTAATACAGTATTCATTTTTTTATTAGGCCATTTAAACTCCTCTTAAAGTTTTCCATACGGCCCACTTTAATTTGTATTTTTTAATTCAACAACTGATAAAAAAGTACAGTTCACTGCAAAAAATTGATGAAATAGAATTCTAATAATTCTAATTCTAATACTAAAAGTAAAATTAACACTCACATCATGAATAAAATTTAGGGAAGAAAACTCAATTTTTAGTTGCTAAATTAATTACCGTATTTGAATGTAACTACAAGTTTTCTGATTTTGATTTACAAAACATACTTGAACAACAATAATGCGAAGTGAAATATTTAAACATCGGAATGTACAGATCAAATGATAAAAGCTATATTTTATGCATTTTAAAAACAAAAATTTCTAGATTTTAATAAAATTCTATTTTTCCAGTATCTATTTTGAAATTCAAGTATAATTCCAGTATTTCCAGTATGCAGATAAAATTCAAGTATAATTCCAGTATTTCCAGTAATTCCAGTATCAGTAGACACCCTGCAAAGCATTCTCCCTTTTGGGATTTATCTTCAGGTCAACTCGAAATTTCAGATCAACTCAGTCTCTTCTGATTCTCTATAAAACTATCGTTCGCCCCATCTTGGAGTATCTATCTATATATATAATACGTGATGCCCTTTTTTTGTTAACACTACTCCTCCCTTATTTCTGGACCAATTTTAAAGTTTGAGGTGTCAAAAGAATGGTCTCGGTTCGTAGTTTTGCAATAAGGTTTTAGATTTTTGATATTTTAATTCTGAAGCTCACTGGAAGCTCTCAAAGTTCATTTTTTGTCCATAAGATTAACATGGGGAACAATTTATATTGAATTGCTAAATAAAACAGCTGTTGATAGTTAAACAAACAAGCACAAATGTTAAAAGCTGAATAGAAGCAAATTGAACTGGTACTGAAATATCAACATAATTTCATACTTTCATACGAGGAGTGTCTAATCTGAGCTTTTAACCTTTTCTCAAAATGTAGCTGGTAGATTTTGCTTGAAAGTTTAACAACACATATTTTGGCACAAAAATAAATTTCGTAACTTAACCCTAGAAAAATACATCTTTTTTACGAAAACAATTTTGGAAATTGAAATTTTTGACAATGGGTCTTATTGGTCGTCCGACTGGTATTGAAACAATAATGAAAGGTAACAAATATTAAAATAGATCACTAAATTTGTGTGCATGGGTTCTCAAAGTGCTGTAAACTATAAGTAAAAGGGATAGTTGGTTTTCAGTGTCTTAACCTTTTTATTTACTATTATAGTCTAAACATGTTTTATGCAGAGCGCTACACATATTAAAAAACCTGTTTAAAAGACAACATTTAAAAGTTTTTTACCTCCAGTATAGAAAACAAGTTTATTAGAAAAATGGTTTTTATAAAGATAAATTTTAACCAAAATAAAAATGCCACTAACAACAAAATGGACCACACCAACAAAGATGTAGATTCTCTTAATTTTTGTGATTTCTTTATTTAAATTTTGTAATGTCATGGAAAGTTAAGTTTAAGAGGATTCAGGCATAAATAGTAATGTGGACTGATTCACCATGTCATTGACTACCTCATACAGTAGTACTTCAAAAACAGCCGCAGTGAGTGCTGCATAACTCATACAGGACCGGGGAGTAATGGAATGTTGATTTTTATTCTGTTGTCGTTTACGTTTTATATTTGATGAACTATGTATATCCAACATCTGTGAATTTATTCTAAATTTTATAGGAGGGTTTAGACAAAGGCCCTAAGACATATCGGCAAAAGAACAACCACGCAATCTTAGCTAATTTAGACCTAAAAGAACGAGCACCACATCTCAACACTATCACATTGGGAAGTTGGAGAATTGGTAATGAAGATCGATCGATGAAACACCAATAATGTTCTATCTGATTTTCACTATAATGAATTTATTTTTTCAAAGTATTACCATGGATCAAAGTTTGATCACCAGGTACCCTAAGAAATGCAGCGCATTGCGCTGCACAGGCCCCCTAGTGCATCTGTAATTTGGTCTCCATACCAGCTCGGCCACATTGACCAGGTAAATAAGGTGCAACTTCACTTCGTGAGAGTATTAGGGTTCCGATTGGGATATGACTACCTTGATGTACCAGTAGTCAAACTGGAACAGCATTTTAACTTGCAACCTCTTCAACTCAGACGCCAAACAAATTATATGATTTTTCTCTACAAGATTGTAAATGGCTCACTTGACTGCTCTACTCTTCTCAGTCAGATTGACTTGGTCATCCCGAGAGGTACAAGATCCATGGCCATCTTTGGGCGCATATTCCAGCCAACTGCCTACGCTTACAACAATGGTCTGGTGAGGCTGCAACGATTGGGAGGTGTAGTTGTCTCTGGCACCGACTTTTTCTACATGCCGTTGCCAACCTTCAGGAGAGAAGTCATCAGGATGCTGCATGCCAATGAATAGCTTTAAGCGCTGATTAATGACTGGTTTATGATTTGATTGCCTGGATATAATTATTTTTGCTTGTATGTAATCAAATTCATTTTCATATGCCATGTAGATACCACAAAGTCATTTATTTATTTCTGTTTTTTTTCTTTTTTTGTCTTTTATTGGTATGTCGCATTGTATTGTAATGGTTGTTCCTTTTTGCAAATAACATTGTTCTTAAGGTCGCATCCATTCAAATTTGTTACCTGCTATTGATGTTTCATGCTGTGATTATTATTTTTGTTATTTTTGCAAATTCTATATACATTCATTGTTGTTGTTAATGTTACCATTGTTGATTTGTTAATTTATAATCATATGTTAATGCAATAAGTTCTAACGCTTGATTGTTATTTATTGTTGATTTTGTTATTGTTGAACTATATTGAAATAATTAGTGCGCCACTGTTAATTTTTAGTACTGTACTTAATTGTCTTTTGCTTGCTTCTTTGTTTGTTAACAATCTCAAATTGGTGTTGTACCGTTGGAAGAAATAAATAAATAAATAAAAAAGGGCACTACGGATCATCACTGGGGCCCCATGGAATGAGCACTGTCAACCCATCTTCAGAAGGCTGGAGGGTCTTGACCTTCTACGGGCAGTACGTGCTGAGTTGTATCTCGTATGTGCATGCAAATGCTGACCACTATATTAAAAGGAAGGAAATACACTTACACAACAACCGTCATTGGGACAAACCTTAACATCTCTTAATCAAGACTGGCCTTAAAGAAGAATAGTTTCCCGCAAATGGGAATCAAGATCTATAACACCTTGCCAGCTGAAGTGCGGCAACTCAAGGCAGGTCCCTTTAAAACAAGAACTAAAGCATGGCTTATCTCCTTGGGCAACTCTCTCTAAATGAAGTTCTTGAGGCGGAAAAGAACACTATCCTGGCTGCCTAAGTCCCAGCAGCCATCTTGTATATAGTTGTAAATAGTTAGTTTTAATTCACTTATAACACAGTCTAACTGGTTTAATCCAGGCAACGATGAAAAGATAGGTAATCAGGTAGCAATCTACAACATTATGGCAATGCAAGTGTTCCGTTCGGAAAACAGAATCTTTATTGTCAGACACACAAAAAATATATATTGACAATCGTCCAATAATTACATAGGCTAATTAAATACATTTCAATTCAAAAGACTATACAATGTAGGCTATAGTGAAACTTAAAACTAAAACAAGAATCATTGAGCTGAGCAAGTATCAAAACAATAAGAGCTTACAATTTGTGAACAGTTTATGTTAAAAATTCATCAGCTTTATATAAACATTCACCTATTAATATTTGCTTTAGTCTTAGTTTAAAACTGTCATGAGACAAGGTCTTAAAAGTACAGTACCTAAATTAAGATATTGTTTTGACCGTAGCCAAATGCTAGACTTAAGACTTTTGCCAATACATGTATTACTTGTCAATGGCAAATAAACGATTCTTGATTCTTGAAGCTTGTGGAACAGAATTGTACAACTTAATTGCTATGTGATACCCATTTATTTTGTGAACTACTATACCCATATTGCTGAATTCTTAAACTATTTTTCATCATACTGCACGTAGAACAGCCGTTTTCTGGCCTGTATTTAGACTAGAAAGTTGGCATTTTCTGTAGCCTTTTTATAAGTGCACCGAAAAAACATCTGTTAATTTTTGCCGTGCACTAACCTCAAAAGTTGTTTTGTTCTTAAGCAAAAAACATACTAATTCAAAGCGAATAAGGTCAATATAAACATAAAACGACTTGCAGACTACAATTTTAATGCAAGATTTTGAAGATTTCTTTACTTCAACGTATATATCTGCTGTTTATAAGGAATATTTAAATTAAGATGGAACTAATAAATCTAAAAAGATTATGAAATTTGAGTTAATCTATCTTCTTATTTCTATAAGGGTTTCGTCTGTTACGTCCCTTTTTCTATTGACCCACTGAACCGATTTTTAAGATTGAGGTGTCATTTTAAAGCTTAGGATATACCGCAGTGATGAATCGTAATAAAAAGGTCATATTGTTGTGGGCTTCGCCCCCCTCGCCTTTGATTTATTCCTAGAGGACGCTTTAAAATGTTGACCAACTTTTATTGCAAGTTCTTCAATGTGAATTGTAACTTAACAGCTGATTACCTTCAGATGAATTTTAAAAGCCAGATAGTAAACCAACATAGATCTCTGTCACTTCATAATCAAAATTCACGTAGCGTAGGTGAGTTTCACTCATACAGAATCATAAAATGCGCAATTTGCGCACGGGCCGCCTCGTTTACTTTAAAATGAGTTATCCATTTGATTTTTTTGCAGTATGATGAAAAACGTTGTTCATCACTAGGCGGAAAGTGTTTTTTCTGTGCTTATTCGCGGAAAAAACGAGTAAACCGCGTTTGCGCACAGAAAACAGCCACTTTCTGTCCTAGTGATGAAAACTACTATTTATTTCTGGTATCATGAGTATGAAAACCTGCATTTATTTGTAATTGATCAATTGGTGACAGTTGGTGTCACTGTCACTTCAGTCGTGTCTGTCCCTCACATAGGAACGGGCCTAATTCTTATTGTTAACCCTCCGAGCGTTCAATATAGCACCCCTGGAGCGTTACGCATTTTTTTTTAAGGTTTTGCATACTAATATAAATAATAAAAATAAATTAAATAAAACTATTAGGCCCTAAATAAAAATTAATAAAAAATATATGTTATGACCTAGGCTATATAAATGTATATACACAACAACAACAAAAGCTGTCTACTTACCATGTACAAAGTACCTACCAAAATACTTACCATTGGACAAAGTGTAATAAATACATCAAAGGGAATGGCCTAAATTGAAAAGTTAATAAACCAATTGATTTATATTTAAATTAGTATACGTGTGGACATCTTTCGAATTTATTCGTTTGAAATTGACAATTTAAAACTGATTTTTGCTGAATAAGTGGTTTTTCAAAATTGCAACAGAACTTTTAAGACTATACCGGTATATTATATTAATGTTTGCTCAACTGACTTAGAAATTTTGAAAGTCTTTCTAAAGTTTATAAAATCTTCAATTAAGGTTCCTCTTGAGCCAAACATGAGTCCAATCACTGATATGTTTTCACTTGATGTCTGTTTTCAAAAAACTTCATTGTCAGTTCGTAAATAGACTTTTTTTAGATAGAATGGACTATCTAACAATACACAAATTTTTGCCCTTACTTTTTGTTACCAAAATTAGGTTAAAATTAAAAAATTTAAAAAAATTATGTAGCTTTGATCTATCCTAAAATAATTTTAGATAACTTACACATAATAAAAATTCCAAGATATACATTTCATTTAAAAATTTTTGCAGTTTAAAAATATATACGCATGTAGTTAATATAGGCAAGAAGCATTTGAGAAAAATGTACGGTACCGTATATTGAATAAACCAAATATGTCCTATGTACCCTAATCCTATAAGAACACATGTAAAATCAAGTGAGGAATATTAAATTAATTCCTACCCATATTTATGGTTATAATCCCAATAAAACATATCAACTTATTCCAATAATGTAAATTAACAGTATTCAGTAAATTAACACTTTTTAACGTTCATAACCTTCTATAACAATTGGTGAAATATGTATTTCGTTGTTTACAAAGTTAGCACATGGTAGGCCTAACAGTTTTTTTTTTCCCCAGATGTTGTGTGTCGGATACCGGTAGCAACAGGAGAATAGACATACTGGCCATCGACCCAAAAAGTAGACGAGCGATAGTAGTCGATCCTACAATAAGATTCGAAATTAATAGTCACCAACCGGAAGAAGTCAACAAAGAGAAACAAGAAATATACAATCCAACAAGAAAATATTTGGAAGAAAAATATAAAATTAAAGATTTAAAAGTAATTGGACTATTAATTGGTGCAAGAGGCACAATTCCAAATTTTCTAGTAAACTTCTGGAAAGAATTTAACTTAAACCGTCAAGTTATAAAAAGTAAGTTATAGTTGAAAAAACATTAAAAAATTCTATTTATATTATAAGAAATCATTTGTATAATCAAAATTGAACTCCAGTGCATAGTGACTCATAAAAAAATGATTAAGTTTTATTATTACAAAAAAAATATGTAAATGTTTTGTATACTGTGTCTTTGTAGGCAATCCTCAAATGGGGACAGTTATAATTTATTTTCAATAAATTATTTTCTCTCTGCATATTACAAACAACCATTCACGTTCCACCATTTGAAATGGGTATTTTCAGATAGTTTAGAATCACCCGGTAACAGCGGTACGATAGCGTTCATGGGTCCGTTTTTGTCATTCACTATAAAGTTACGTCAACCGTCGAAAAATTGACCCTAACGCTCTAAGGCCAAAAAGCTGAGCCGAAAAATCGACGTTTAACGCTCGGAGGGTTAAACTATTTATGTAGGTTATTGGTTATTCTGACCGTTTGAAGAAAGAAAGAAAGAAATAGTGGTATATGGTACGTAGCCACATTGGCATTAGAGAGTTTTGTCAAAGACCAAGTGAAGGATTCCTTAAATTTGTTTTAAAAATGGGCGAAACTTCTTAACTTATCCTACTCTACCATTATTATCGATGTTAAAATTTTGATTTTGCGATAATAGGCCTATTGCTATTCTAGGCCTATCAGTAATACAATTACACGATACAATTACGATTTAATCAGCTTTCTCTCATTTTGTTCTAAGATAATTAAACATACCTTTGGACAATAAAACAAATATTGCAAACAAGTAACTGAAAATAACAAAAATAAGTACGCCTATAAATTTTAAAATGTAAGTATTAACCTGTAACATCAAAGAACAACACAAAATTAACCATGGTACCCAAGTTTATTTTGAAGGTGTGTATCTTAATTGTGAGAAGATTCAGACTACGTTAGACCTAAAATGGCGTCACATAAACGCTGCCCATTACGAATCAGAAAGGACTTTTTTGCTGTTGTATTGAGGGATTAGGTTAATAGGCCTAATGTTAGTTCCCTAGTGGTAAAAAAATATGAATGCATCGCTTACTTGTATAATGCAGCCATCAGGAAAAATGCTTAACTTAAGCTCTTGGATTATTTTGAATATTCTAACAATAGAATGTGATACCACCAGTTACTTTAATTATAATCAGGTCAGGTTGGTTAAGGAGGTTATGTTATTTTAATTGTTTACTGTTTACCCATTTTAGGTTATGTACTTAATATAGTTTTTTTACAAATAAGGCTGGCCATGAGGCTGGCAACATGTTTTATCATGTAATGGATGGTACCAGGTTAACCGAGCTTTGCTCGTTGGTTTTAATTCAGTTTTGATATAGTGTCATGGTAATCCACCAACAACCAACTATACCTCTTCATAGTTAACAGCTGTTTCAAAAGGTCTGCTTAACATTACTGTTCTTTCATTTTTGTATACCTTTCGTTGTTAATTCGTTACCAAAATGGCAACCCATAAGACCAATGTTAAAAATTACGATTTTTAAACTTTAATTTAGACCAAATTCGATTTTCCTGGGATTGATTCTGTTTCTAAACTTAAACTTATTTTTGGGCCAAAACACTCTTAAATGCAAAGTTTAAGCAAAATCTAACCGCTAGATTACGAGATCGTGGAACACACATCCCTTCAGACATTGCTCGTATTATAGTATAGGATCAGGATTACAAGGTTACTAACCTCCTTGATTCTAGATTCCTTGCTTGATAAATAATTAATATTTATGCCTTCACAGCCTTCACATTGTTTGGCAATTTATAGCATTTACAAATCATGGTATAATGTATGCTTTTACAATATTAACAATTACATTTTGCAACGTTGTTTCAACTGTCGTTATATTACTCGTTAAAAATGCACTCTTATTTGCAAGAAAAAAGACGCTCTTTATGTTTTTCTTTTTATTTTCTTTTATTCTTATCTGAATTTAAAAATCCAAGCCGTTAATTGTTATTTTATTTTATTTATTTTTGTTTGCTCGGAATCGCTCCGATGTCCGAAGTAGGACAATTTTACAGGAGAGTCATATTGATATGGCATTTTTACTTTTGGATTCGTTCACGATCATCAACCTCAAAGAGGTTTTTTTACGTTTTTGCCTATCAATCCCACAAATAACGTGTCTGGTACAGATATTGTCATGTGATAGGCCAAAACATAAACTTTTGTTTTGAAGTGGATGAGCGTGAAAGAACCCATTGTTGCACTATTGGTTGCATGAACACTCTAACCATCTGTAACCCAAGGCAAATAGTTGCCTTGCTGTAACCAAATCCCAGGTGCTTCGGTTCCAAGGCCTCAGTCTCTTAGGCAGTGTTGCCACCTCGTAACTATAGTTTTACCCTAAACGAGAGGAAAAATTACCCTAGATTACCCTAAATCTTTTTGAAATTACCCTAAATATTACCCCAAAGCTTAATTGGGGCTTTTAAGTACCTTAATACTGTTATAAAACACCTAAAACAAGAGAAAGGCAGTTTACATAAATTAAATAATGCCTAAATATATCAAAATAAATATATATAATAATTGTAAATACAATTTCGCCAAATTTAAATGCATTTTTTGTGTGTAGGCCTACTAAAATACAAACCTTTCTGGCCTGTTAACCTTATAATTGCCTAGAGGCCACACAAATATTTTTTCTCTCTTTATTATAACTAAGGCTAAATTATAAATTTTTTAAAAAATATGTATCTTCCAGTTTCATTGTTATTATGTCTTTGCCTAGTCACCATTCTTAATGCCTACAACTACCAATTTTTAAGTTGCCTAATAGGTTTTTGCAATGTCCTAATAAAGGTTCTCTCTTTCTGATTTTTTCTTTTTAATTTTACCTATTATAATTAAGTTTTATGCCGTTATGTAGTCCTAAAGGTTTCTATATCTGTTATTTTTCTTAGTTTACAACTTATAAGTGTTGTAATTCTATTTCTTCTATCGATTAAGCTCAAATTATCCAATTATAATTTCCCAGAAACTTACAAAATCTTAATACTAATTACTATTATATTTAAGAAGGTTAACCGTAATAGCCTAGCATACCAACATAGACCCTACTAACATTTTTCGTATCCAAATAAAAAAAATTGATTATTTTGTTAGATTTCTACTGTTTATATTTCATGTTTCTTAGGAATTTTTCATGTTTCTCAATACAATTTTGACTATTTGAAACATTTGTAATTTTACCCTAAGATTACCCTAAATTTTCCATTACCCTAAAAATTACCCTAAGCCCAGTAAATTACCCTAGAAAAGGGTAATTACCCTAAAAGTGGCAACACTGCTCTTAGGTTAGGAAGTCGCCTGATGGACCTCTGGCGTGAAGACCCCTAGTCGTTTTGTAACACAAACCTAATTGAAATCCAAACTCTTCCAAATTACTAGATATTTCCAAATATTTATTGTAACTAATATCAACACAAACAAAAATATAACACTAGGGCCAACAAAGGTTTACATGTATGAGTTTAGGACTAACCAAAATCTCACTTTAATTGTTTTTCTAATTACAGATACCGCCCCTGAAGGTCAGCCACACATTAAGTTATATGACTGATTAGAAATTATAAAGAGTCTAATACCAAAATTAACTGGACGAACGGACCCATGCAATGGTTAAAAAAGGTCCCACTTTTAAAGCAAAAAAAAAATAAAAAAAATAAATTAATAAAACACTCTGTTACCTATTGGACCCAATTATTTAACAACTGAAACATCAGTTCTTCCTGTGTTATGCCACCTTCACAAGCTGTCCTGTTGGGCTTCGTCCAATGATTCAATCAATTACCGTACAAACTTTAAAAGCCTCCCAGACAGCACAAAAAACATAAAAATCACTTTACGAATCGAAATTAAAAAGATATCGTCTCGGGCTTAACCCCCTGGACATTGATTTATTTCTAAATGACGCTTTAAATGTTTTTTTTTTTTTTTTTTTTTTTACAAGAACTTAAATGTGAATTGCAATTTAACAGCTGATCAAACTTAGCTTCAAATGAATTTTAAAGCCAGATAGTAAACGTCACTTCATAAGCAACATACATGTACTAGGTTAGTTTCTCCCATACAGAATCATAAAATGCGCAATTTGAGCACCTAACACCTTGTCTTTTCTTATTATTGACTTAGCTTGATAAAACGTCCTATGTACATTCACTAGGAAAAGGTAACTTACAACTTATATTTGCTTGCAAAACCCATCAGGTGGCAAACATACAAAAACTCACTCCATGGTTTTGTGGGGAAAATAAATACCCCCCGTCACAGCAGACCTGCGTACTCAGCGAATTTCCAAATTAGTAATATTAATTTTGACCGAATGAACCTGTAAACAAAATTTCATTACATGCTCGTAAATAGGGAAATAAACGTCTATTCTCCTTTTGATAAATATAGGAAAAGAGCATGCAGGTATGCTGCCATGGGGAACACTAAAAGTAGATTTTAAGCACAAAAAAAATTATTTTAAGCCATTTGAAATTTATTATCATATTAAGCCTTATACTAAGTTTCATAAATGTATCTGTCCATAAATAAAAGAGTTTGCCTATTCTCCTTATGATTAACATGGGAAAAGAGTACGCAGGTTTGCTGCCATGATAAGTACAAAAACCAAGATTTTTTACATAAATGGTTGAATTTCAACGAATTGAAGCTAAGTACCAAGTTCCGTCCAAAAATATGGATATAAGTAAAATATTAACACATCCTTATTCTCCATAAGATTAACATTGGAGCCACAAAATACAATAGAATAGAATAGAATAGAATATGTTTTATTGTCTTTAGGTAGTTAGTACAATGGACAAGGTCGAAAATACAGATAACTTAAAAGCTACTGAGTCACATTATTTTATCAACAATAAGTTGGCATTACAGAAAAACAACTGACCTTACATTTAAATTAAGTTTGATTGGCAGTGAGATGGAAGTTTGAAGAAAATAAAATTTAAATTATTAGTCTACAATGAAATAAAACAATTAAGGCACAGTGAAAAAACAATGAGCAAGATGTCAACAAGTAAAATAAACATCTGAAAGTTTTCAACAAGTATAAAATAACTTAAAACAGATAAAATATAGAAATATAACAAATAACAAATAGGCCTAAGTCAGATTAAAAACGAACTTATAGTTATAGGGCCTAATACATTATTTAAAAAGTATTAAAAATAAAATTATCACAGAGTTATTTAAAAGCTAATATCACAGGTTCTTAGGTCAAAAAACTCCTCAAGAGAATAAAAAGGATTCAGCAAAAGCCAGTCATGAAACTTAAATAATTTAGACTTGAGAGGGGGTTCACTCATGTTGTGCCTAACCTTATTGTAGACCCTTAATCCTACTGAAACATGACTTTTTAATGACTTAGAAAGTCTGACAAACTCATAATCTAATGCATTTCTATTTCGAGTATTGTGGTCATGAACATTACTTCTACACGTAAACTCATTTAGGTGGTCCAATACATATTTTACCAACTCAAAAATGTACAGATTAACTAGTGTCAAAATCTTAAATTCAATAAATACAGGTTTGCAATGATATCTACTACTACATTGTTTCATAACTCTAATGGCACGTTTCTGCAGTACAAGAATTTCATTATTTCTAGAACAGTTTCCCCATAAAACCAGGCCATAATTTATTATAGATTGGAAGTATGAAAAGTAAACCATCCTTAAACAATCCACTAGCTGTGACATGTTTTACAAGGCGTCTTAGAAGAAAGATAACAGAACATAATTTCTTTGAGATAAAATCAATATGGTAACACCACGTTAACTTAACATCCACTGATATACCAAGAAATTTAACATATTCAGTTTCTGACACATTTTCCATATCTGTGGGCCTTAGACTAAAAGTAAGATGTTGAGTTTTTGTGTTGTTCAAGAGGAGACCGTTTGCTTTGAACCACAAGGCTGCCTGATCCAAGGTTTCATTAACAATTGATTTCAGTTGCCCTAAGTTATTACTTACATTAACGAGAGTTGTATCGTCTGCATACATATAACATTTAGAGTTAACATAACTGGGAAGATCATTTACCATGATTAGAAACAGGGCAGGCCCCAGCACAGAACCCTGAGGGACTCCATACTTTATTGGTAAAAGAGAGGAATTCCCCTCATTTGTATTAACAAACTGTTCTCGGTTTGTCAAGTAGGATTCGAAAAACTTAAGACTCTGACCCTTCACACCATAGAAATCCAGCTTATCTAGCAGAATATTATGGTCAATGCAATCAAAGGCCTTACTAACTCAGGTCACAAAAAGTGGCCTGAGCAAAGGCCCTAGTCTCAAATTTTAAAACAGTGTGTGACATTCAAATTTTCCGGTTCCGGTGTGGTGCTTGGATTTTATTTGTGTGCTTCTGCTAAGTAGTTACAGTGCTTTACTTACAACAACAGTTACATTTACTGTCTTTTCGCAGTGCTTCATTTTCTGTTATAAATCTTCTACGGATGTGAACTATAGTCTTTAACTGTCTCTTGTTCCTGTGTTAGATATAACCATTAACAAAAACTTTGAGGTTAAGCACGTTGACATATGACATTTAGTTTGACAGATTGTGTGTTATTCTATTCATTGCGTACTTTTTTCTGTGTCCGGCACTGGTCTTCTTCTTCTCCCCAGTGCTGCCAACTGTTTGCTGCAATGAAAACTCGATCTAAGACCAATGTCACAAATATGTATGAAACTGCAAATACTGAACAAAACGATGCCGAGTGCGGGGCTTGCAAGAAACTAGTACCGAGTGAAATGGCTATGTGTTGTGATGGCTTTTGCCATGAATGGTTAAGAGAGTGGTTATACGGTTATAGAGTGCGTCAACATGGACAACGAAACCTACGCTGTAATAAATGACATCGCTGATCAAGTCAAGTGGTTTTGTTCAAAATGCCAAAAGAAACTGGACCTACTGTTCAAGGAACGTAGCCCATCTCTTGATGGGGAATCTGATTGGCCTAGCATTGTAAATATAATTTTATCTGAACTAGACTGCCAAAGTAAAAATCATCTTACAATGTGTGAAAGGATGGATACACTATTCACACAGTACGAACTTTTAAAAACTGAAATTAGTGAACTCAAATCTAATAAAGTGTCTTTGATGGAGCATAATCTCTCAAATTCTCCAGTTCATCTTTCTACCCTCGATGACTGTAATTCGGCTCAAACTCACAATAGCAGCAACCAAATCCATACGTCGAATTCAATCCCTACTCCTAACCCTGCAACAGAGGCGAACAACCGATTAGCATATTCAAGAGTTGTAATGAATAGTTCCTACGCTTACCAATCTAAAGTCCAGAGTGTAAAAAAACATGACGGTGCTCAAGACAGAGCGATGACATCGCACTCGACCAAAAAGAAAAACGTTGACATGAGACACTCGGCGAGTGGAAGCAGAACTCGAAAAGAACCTATCCTGGGAACTAAATCAACCGGAGGGGCGAAACTCAAGGCTGCAAGTAGAAGGACGTGGATCTTCGTTTCCAGACTGGATACTGAGGTAACGAAGAGCATTATGGAGGATTATCTGAAAGACTCTGATATTAGAGACTTTGTCTGTTTAGAGCTTAATACTAGGTACGACTCATATAAATCCTTTAAAATCGGTGTCTCTGACGACAAAGTCAGTACTCTGCTTGACCCAGAATTCTGGGATGAAGGGGTCCTGGTCAAGGAATATGTACCCCCTCGCAGATCAAATGGTACTTTTTTAGCCAAACGATCAGGTTAGGTTTCCATTCTAATCAACCTAACCTGCATGAGTCTCCAAGACCTACTGGCCTAGTCTCTTTTAATGGAATCTTTTTGAATATTCAAGGCCTAAAGGATAAAGTCTTACTACTTGAAGATTTTTTGTTGAACAAACCTGAAATTAGGTTTATTTGTCTGCCAGAGCACTGGTTGAGTTTGGATGAGCTGTCAATGTCTTGTCCCACTGGTTTTCTGTTTGCTTCTGGATTTTCAAGAGACAACTTTATCAGAGGTGGCACGAGTATTTTCGTAAAAGAAAATACTCAATTTCGTTCTTTGGATGTCAGTGAGTTCATAGTTGAACGTAATTTTGAAGTAACTGCAATTATTTTTGATAAGTTAAAGCTCATTGTTGTTAGTCTTTATCACCCTCCCAACTCTGATCCTTGGTTGTTTCTTGAAAGACTTGAGAATATGTTGCAACATCTTTCTAATTGGGATAAGTTCACCATCCTGGTGGGTGGGGATTTCAATTCAGACTTTGATGTCACGACAAAAAAACTAACGGTAAATTCATTTTTGAACTTGTTGAGACAATTTAACTGTTACTGTTTGAACTACGAACCCACTAGGGGTGACAATTGCTTGGACAATGTTTTTGTAAATAGTGCAACCAATTGCAGCATTTTTAAGGACTTCCCCTATTCTGACCACGATGGTTTGCTTGTTCGAGTACCCTGTAAGCCTGAAGTGGTACCAGATGTTTCTTGTGACAACAATACGCCACATGCTGACAGGTGCAATTTTATTTTACCTAAACATAGAGTTGATGAGGTTGTTAACAGCCTAAACTCTATTTGCTGGCCAATTTTCCTGTTGAATCATTTCTGTAATGCTTCTTTTATGTTTAGCTATTTCTTTTCTGTAGTCATAAACACCATAAATAATTTTCTTGTATTAAAGAAATCGACTCCTTTTAAACGGAGAGGGAAATCGAATCCTTGGTATACTGCTGAGCTCTCTGCAATGAAGGAACAACTTTTGCATTTTCACCATCTTTTTAAAGAATCTGGTTCCACTGTGATCAAGCAACAACTTTCATTCCTCAGGACCCATTACAGATTAAAGATTTCTGAAGCCAAATTGGCTTTCAACAGTAATTTAATTGAAAACAGCCACAACAAATGCAAAACAGCTTGGAATATTGTGAAAAGTAAAAACAATTGTAACACGTCCAAAAATGTTGATGTTTTAATCTCACCTCATTCATTTAATACTTTTTGTGTTGACTCTGTAAAAGAAATCAAGCAGAAAATAGTCTCAGCAAACGATGATTTCTCCCCTTATTTGGATAATTGTACTCCTCCTCCGCCCCATCCAAAAAGAAAACTCACACACACACTATTCACCAAGAAACACTGACAAGATTCACCAAAGATTCACCAAAATTCACAAGATTCACCAAGATTCACTGGACACTGTTTTCCATTCAAAAAAATGGAAAACAGTGTCCAGTAATGACATTCTTAATGCAGCAAGCAAGTTAAAAAACTCGAATAGCACTGATTTGTACCAAATGTCGAACAATTTTATAAAATCAGTAATTGCCTGTTTTGTAAACCCTCTGACAATTATTGTAAACTCTTGCCTGCAGGAAGGAATATTTCCAGAAGAACTCAAAATTTCGAAAGTATTTCCAATCTACAAGAAAGGCCCCAAAGACCATCCAGGGAGCTATAGACCAATTTCTTTGGTTCCAGTTCTGTCAAAATTATTTGAAATAATTATCTTTGATCAGGTAAGTGATTACTTTGAAACTTTTGGCTTGTTTTCCAAATTCCAATTTGGTTTTAGGAAGGGCAAGTCGACGGCGAATGCCATAGACTTACTAGTCCATGAAATTTTAGATGCTTTTGAGAAAAGGTCCTTTGCTCAGGCTACCTTTTGTGACCTGAGCAAGGCGTTCGATTGTGTCAACCATTCAGATCTCTTGCGCAAACTCCATTTCTATGGCATTCGTGGGGCTGCCCTAAAACTTTTTGAATCTTACCTGACGCACCGCAGGCAGGTTGTTTGCATTGATGGGGAGTGGTCTGGTGAAGTGGGAATTGAATTTGGCGTTCCACAAGGTTCCATTTTGGGACCTTTTCTTTTTCTTGTAACCATCAACAACCTCCCTTTTGCTGTAAACTCACCCACAACTGTTGGCCTTCTCTATGCTGACGACACCTCCCTAATCAATGTCGCCAACAACACTAATGCTTTGGAGCAATTAGTAAATGACACTCTGAAAGTTGCCTCCGATTGGTTCTGTGCCAACGGCCTCTTACTCAATGAGGAAAAAACTGAAAATGTAATTTTTAGCCTGAGAAATTTTGACACCAATGGTCCAAATTGTAATGTCACTGATAAAGTCAAATTTCTTGGACTGTACATTGATAGGCAACTGACCTGGAACTCACATGTAGAATTCATTTTAAAAAGATTAAGTAGAGTAATTTATTTGTTGAGTCAACTCAAATCTTGTGTACCTGCCAACTATGTAAGAATGAGTTATTTTGCCTTTTTCCAATCTTTGTTAAAATATGGTTTGCTATTTTGGGGTAACGCTAGTAGCGTCAACGATGTTTTGATATTGCAAAAGAAGGCCGTCCGTATATTATCTGATGCACCTCCCAGGGAACACTGCAAGCCTCTTTTCGTAAATTTAAACATCAGCACTGTAATTAACTTGTATATTTATGAACTAGCCAATTATTCAATCAAGAACTTGTTAAACTGCACCCTCAACAAAGACATACACTCCTTCAACACTAGGAGTAAAAATCATTTAAGTTTCCAATTTTGCAGACTCAGTAAGTCGTTGGGCAGCCATATTGTTCTCTCTAAGAAAGTATATAATAAGCTGTACAACCACATTGCCATGTTTCCTGCTGATAAGTTCTTGAAGAAACTAAACAATTGGTTGGTCAAAAACCCTTTCTATAACATCAATGAATTTTTTGAATGCAAAGAAATAATATTGTAATTTTGCTAAGGAGGCCAATTATTTCTTTTGTATTACTGTCTTGAACATTTCATATTTATATTGTATTCTTCTGGCTAGTTACCACACCACACCAATGTATTTTCAGCCTTTTCTGTATTAACTGGATACTGCATAAGTTTTGTTGAACGTATTAACCAGACAATGTTTTTACTGCCACTGACTCTTGTCCATGCATGTATTTGCCGATGACAATAAATATATTCATTATTCATTATTCATTATTCATTATTCAAATGTTTCAAGAACATCCTGAACAAGAAAGTCAACAGCTTGTACGGTCGATCGACCCTTTCTGAAGCCATATTGGGACCCTGAAAAAAGCCCGGCAGATTCTAAGTATGCACAGAGTTGATTACATACTATGCACTCAAAGACCTTACCAATTACTGGCAGCAAAGAAATTGGTCTGTAGCTCTGAGGTTCCGATTTCGGTCCCTTTTTGTAGATCGGCGAAACCTTGGCTTGCTTCAAAATGTCAGGGAAAATACCCTCAAATAAACACCAGTTGGAACAGTAAGTGAGTGGTTGTACAATTGCATGAATTATGTTTTTAATTAAGGAGTTAGACATAAAGTAGATATCCTGGCTGTGAGACATTTTCATTCTACTAACTACTGAGAGTACATCATTGCAGTGAATTGTTTCCCAAGCAAAAATTGAATTTGACTTCTTAAATTGTTGCAAAAAAGTTGAGGCTTGGATTTTTGAGCTGCCTATTTCGGATTTTATATCTTGTATTGATTTAATGAAAAAGTTATTTAAATCATTTGGAGTAACGGGTATTTTTCTAACATGAGATGTGTTTTTACTGACTGAATTTATAATTCTCCAGGCAGTTTTTGACTTATTGTCACTGTTTACAATACTAGAAGCATTAAAGTTACGTTTAGCATCACAGATTTTTTTCTTGTACATTTTTACACAGTCTTTCTTTTTTGTCAGAATATTTTCACAGCCTGTATTTTTATATACATCACCCAGAAACAAAATACGGTTCTTAAGCCTACTTAAGTCATCCGTATACCACAAATTTAATTCGGATGATCTTTTCTTAGGCCTACAAATGCTTTTAACTTTAAAAAATGTTTCAATGATTTGCCTTAATTTAGTGAAAAATAAGTCAAACAGTTCATTTGCATCAACATGACTTTTGTTCAGAAGATAGGCTTCCCAGTCAAAAGTTAGAAGTGTATTGTTCAGTGCAGTTACACTATTTGCTGGAATTGTAAATCTCGGCAGGCCTATATCATCCGAATCAAGTGTTGTGGCAACAGATTGTTCCACCAGTTTAAGATAATAATTACTATTCTTACATATTACACTCAATATATCATGATCAGAAAAAGGAAAATATATTATTTCAATGTCAAAGTCTTCTGCAGCTAAATTTGAAAACATATTATCTAAGCAGGCATTAAATCTAGTAGGCTTGGTTTTGACACAAGAAAAACCATATTGCATGAGCAAGTTGCAAAATTCTTTCACACTACTTTTGACAGTGGTGATGTCAAATTCTGCATTTACATCCCCACCAATTAATATCTTATATCCTTGCCACTTTTCAACATAACCCAGTAGTCTAAGTAAACTTTCCAGAAATATATTAACAGAGCCATCAGGTGATCTGTAGATTGAAAAGACAACGGTTTTAAAACATTGCACAACTATACCTGAAATTTCAAAATTTAACTCTGAATTCAACCAGTTAAGATCAAGTTTAGTACATGCTACGTTATTTTTAACAAAGATACATACACCCCCTCTGGAGATATTAGACCTACTAAAATTACATCCCAGATAATAACCTTCAACAACATTGTATTTTAGCTCCTCCTCTTTTAACCAGTGTTCACATAAGCAGATAAGATCATATGCATGTGCATGAATGAACTCCTGTAAAATTTCTACCTTTTCCCTAAGACCCTGAATATTAAGGAACATTAAACTAAGATTCCTATCACTAGATTCCCTATCACAGTTCACAAGTTCATTAGGCCTAGGCCTATAGTGTTCAAATTTGATTTTTCTTCAATGTACTGTCTTTAGCCTTTTTTAATATCTCGGTAACCAATGGAGATAGAGCAAAGCTTCAAAATACTAATTTGTGTGATTTTTTAGCTAAATCCGGTCGTGAAATTCAAAATTTAAAATTTTTAGAAATTACACATGAAAAATGCGAAAACCCCATTTTTGGGGTACAAAACTACCCCTTCCGGTAGGTCGATATCATGATGTAAAGGACTCTTTCATCATGGGTCGATATATCTGGTTTACGAAATCATCCAAATAGGTAGGATTACACATCTCTACCAAATTTGGTCTCGATCGAACCATTTTTTAAGAGGTGTTATCGTGTCTAGGGACACATACATATATATACATACATACATACATATATGTGTATATATATATGTATATATATATATTAATATATATAAATTTTAATGACTATTATGTCATTAAAATTTGTCATAATAGACTAAAACAACATTGACTTTACATACTAAAGTATGTAAAGTCAGTATGTTATTATCAAGCAGTTCCTGGGATGCCGAGCATTTGCTCGATAAACTTAAGAAAATCTTTATAGTAATATCAGTAAAAGACCTTGTGCTAATGCCACCAATGCCAAAGTACGAAAAGGCTCGTTTTATTAATCATTGAAATAAAAAAAATTTATATTTATAAATGTAAAATTTGTAATGCCAATTCATAATTTGTAAAAAAATACTGTTATTATTTTTAAACACAATAAACCACGTACTTTAATTTTACTAACAATTAATTGTAAATAAATAAGTTCATATAGTGTTTCAAAGAAATAAATTTTGTATTCGGAAATTAAATTCACATTTAGCTTTAATATGAAGAAGGCTGTGACTCTAACGTATTATTTCAATTTTTGAACTTGCCAGTCAGTTGGTCAATGGTCAATCTCGGAAACTTTATACCTGAACTGAAAAACTGACAAGCATTAAAACTGATTAATGCAGTTTTAACGAATAATTTTGTATTGCTCGTTCGGAATTTACTGACTTTCATCACCTCTACTTTTAAAATTTACATTGTATTATAATGGCATCTTTTCAGATTCACGATGATCAAGAAAACCAACTCAGTAACATTGGAAGGTTGAAGACCAATGTCCCAAAGAATAATGCTAAGCCATTTCAAAAACGTACAGTTTTAGGCGACATAAATTCAAATCCCAGCAGAATAACCACAAGATCATCTAAACAAGTAAGTGAATAATCATTGATTTTTTAATTCTAAGACATCTGAGAGCTTGCACTTTAATTTTGTTGAGATTAGGCTTGCCTTCATCAGGATTTGACTGGTCAGTTCTTCTGTAGTCAGATTCTTCTCTTGCACCCATATTGAAATAAGATCTAAATATAATTACTAGGCCTATTTTATCACGCATATTCTTTCACACTTTTTGAAAATTTTAAATTTAATTTAGAGATTCAAGTAAGTTAGATTAGCCTATGACTGCAGGAATAAGTTACATAGGCCTACCTAAAGACCATGAGGTTTCATGACCAAACTTGTTTCCTAAAATTTCTATAGGCCCCTAGGCCTATGTCCAATAATCTAATGCTAGCCTACATGTATATTAATAAATAAACTTAAGTTATCGGCCTAGATTAATAATGAGCCTATTTTTTTCTTTAGCCTAGTTTTGCAAACTAAGTCATCTCATGAGAAAATTTTAAGTCTAGGACTAATAAAATTTGATGGATTAACCTGGCAGGACTAGTTTGGATTATAAAACGTATGAGGACTGGCGCTCACAATCTTTTATACCAGGAACTTTACAAATTGTACCCTAGGCCTAGCCAATATTGAACAGGCTAACTGTTTATATTTTATTTTACTGTATGCCTACCGGTAGGCCCCCTATTCTAGGTACTTTTCTGATTTGCAGCAGACCTGCGTACCCAGCGAATTTCTAATGGAGTTAACTTAGGTATTTTTATTTTCCTCGTATAGCCTACACCATGGGATTGAGGATGGTTTGCTGCCAAGGGGGTGTTGTAAGCAAATAGACGATGATTCCTTCCCAGTGCTGATACATGTTAAATTGTTAAAATTGTATTTTTTTTCCCCATAAACCCATGGGGATGAGTAAACTTAGGCCTACATGTAGAATTGCCGCCATATCGGTGTTGTAAGCAAATATAAGTTACACAGGGTGTCTAGGCCTACTGTCACTGGAAGTAGGCCTACTGGAATTTTATTTCCATACTGGAATTTCAAAATAGACAACAGGAATAAAATTCAACTGCTGTAAATTTCAACCTTGATATTTGACTCAATGGAGGAGATGTAGGCTATAATTTTAAATTTCACTAAAATGACCCGGTACATGGAAATATCGGCTTTTTGTATGAACTTTAGGCCTACAACTCAATATCTCTAAAGGAGACCCAGTACAGATCTATAATTTATTTTTGTTAAACTTAGATATCAGGTCAAGTGGGTTAAGTGTACGCCCCAAATCAAATAATACCACCTTGATTGCAGATTAAAAAACACATGTAAGTGATATATATAAATACAATTTTGTATGATTATTCTTTGGAATGTTTTGTATTTTTTAGATTTTTTTTTTTGTAAAGAAGTGTTTGGGGTGTACACTTACAACTTGCCCTTAAATCTGGCTTAAGTGTACACACCCCCTCAATGTAGCTTTGCATTGCATACAGTATATGTTGGTGTTGGGGCAAGTGAATTATAGCCTAGAGAAGAAAATGAGCTTTCTTTTGTTTTAGAAGCCAAAAACACCATTCGTTCATTTTCACATATATATGTAGCCTACATATGTGTGCATATATACAGTATGTGTATGTATATGTGTGTGTCCGTGGTACTGATAACTTTTGAAGGGGACCTCACCCCTTTTGATGAAATTTGGTATGAAGGTGTAAGACCAGGTCTATTTTCATGAGTTCGCGAACCAGCATTTGTCGAGTTATGGGAACGGGGTTTTATGGGGTTTCAAAGGGGTCAAAAATGGGTTTTTGGTATTTTTGGACCTTATTTTTTATAATTCATCATTTTTAACGGAAACCAATGAAAGAGCTTAAAAAACAAACAATTTGGTATTTTGAATTTTTATCTTGGAAAACTGGTTACGGGGAAAATCCAAAAATGTGTTTTCCATGTTATTCTTATGGGAAATCAAGAAAATCCTATATCTTGCTTATTTATTGACATAACTTAATCAAATTTGGTATGTATATTATCTAGATAAGGTTTAACTTATACTTGCTTACAAAACCCATATGGCGGCAAACCTACATACTCACATCCATGGGGTTTATGGGGAAAATAAAAATTGCCAGAAATTGATACAATTTTGTGTTTACATTTACCAATTATTGATTAACTAAGACTAACGACACCCTGGCAGCAAACCTACATACTCGATCTTATGTTGTTTTTATGGGGAAAGTAAATAATCTGAAATTCCATTGGAAATTCGCTGAGTACGCAGGTCTGCTGCGACGGGGGTATTTTTATTTACAGTATCTAAATAGGCCTATCTCAAACGGTCCAGGAGTGATGAACTTTTTTGTGAACCTTCTCACAATAAAAACGAAAACCCCATTTTTTAAGAAATTGCAAAGTAAATGAAAAAATAGAGATAACACTGTTTCAATTAATTGAAAATGAATAGGTCTTAAAGAGTAGAAAACTATCTTCATTTGGATTTTTTATCTAGATCGAAATATCTTGAAAAATACGGTAGTTAGGAAATTTCTTGTAAACGTCCGCTTGGTGAAGTAACTGGAAACCTTAATAAGTTAGCCTATTTTTATTTTATTTTACTCCTGGAACAAAAAATAAATCTTAATTTTACAAAGAGCAGTTTTTATCTTGCCATTCTTACATGAGATAACAGTTTGCCTTATCATCAGCTAATTTATACATTATTGAGGGGGGTGTACACTTGTCCCATTGGTAAAAGTACATTTGTCCCAACAGCGATGTAACACAGGGTAAGTGTACGCCCCCCCCCCCCCCTTAACTCCCTTAAAATGACTTTGTAGGGCATTAAAAATATTATTTTTGAATTTCTCTTTAAAAAAATGAGTCACCAATTTTAAAATAATTACCTTAATACTTGAGTTTTTAGTAATTTCTTAAATTTTCCGAGCGGCACTTGCGTTTAGAGTAAAAACTTGAGATGTTTTTTAACTCATCAAAACACACAGTAATAATAACCAGATAATTTTTTAGTGATTATAATTTGAAAGAGCATAGTGTGAAATACCTTTATGTTTTGAAATTTTTTTGATAATAAACCGTTTTTTTATTCGCTGGGAGTCCACTTGCCCCTGGCGTACACTTACCCCACTTGACCTTGATATAAAACTGCTAAATAAATTACAACATTTATATGTCCATATAATATGAAAGATATAAATAAAATATTTTTGAAACTTTCTAGATTTCTTTTCCAAACTTAGAACATTTTTTTTATATTTATCAGTGTTAATCTCTGATACGATATAAAAATATAAAGGATTGGCTTTAATATCAAGTTGCCTTATGAAATATAAAATGTGATATATTGCATGAATTAATTGTCGACTAACATTTCCTGATTAACCCTAGAGACGTAGTGCGGCGTCAAAAGTTCCGTGGCATTCCGTTTTTTTTTTTTTTTTTTTTTACTACGCAGTAGGGTAAGGCAGCACGATGTCGGTCAGTGTATTCTCCCTCCACCTTCCCCTACCCCCACCAGCAAAATATCGATCGGTCCGCTGCAAGCATTCGATCCGGGCGTACGTTTGTTTGTGGAGCGCGGTCGTTTTGACACCATGCGACCAAATGTGTCGTGCAAATTTTGTTTATTAAGAAATGGCTAAATTTCATTTTTCTAAGTAATAAAATATTAACTTACATTGTCTAAGTAAATAAAAATTAATTACAAAAAGATTTCACTCTTTTACTGCAATATACCCCCAATTTACAATTTGCGGTCATTTTGATGCCATGCGACGAAATGTGTCATGCAAATTTTGTATATGAAGAAATAACTAAATTTCATTTTCAAGTAATAAAGTATTAACTGTGTAAACATTACATTTTGTCTAAGTAAATAAAAATTTATTACAAAAAGATTTGATTACTATTTTACTGCAATATATCCCAAAATACATTTGTGGTCATTTTGACGCCATGCGAATAAATGGGTCGTGCAAATGATGCGAATTCTGTAGGGTTAATACAAACTTTATTTGTAGTACAGTCAAACTGTTAAGAGCAGTATAAAATTCTCCATAGATATAACAACATTTTCCAGTGATGAATGTAGGATATGCAAGTCTTCTTCCATTATATATAAATAGTACTTAAATCTTCATAGTAAATAAATCAATTCGGGTTGTGTTGTATTTTATGATACATTTGTTTTGAAATAAGAACACAAAAATTATGATTTTAAAATACACATTTATAAGTTTTGCAGGAATGTATTGACAAAATACCGTACAGAAAAAGTTATTAGCGATGCATGTTTAAAAGTTCACTTATCTAATCACAGAGTTTTTTAGGAACGTTGTGTGATCGACCTGTTGCAGTTGTTAGTTCCAGGGCAGATATGTTTCTTAATACGTTTCCTATTGGTACCCATACTTTATCACAGGATTTTTTTTTTTAATGTCCGCGGTCCAGAGGGTAGGAAGATTGTGTGTGAGCTTGAAATGTTCTAAGCTAATGAGTGAAGTGAATAAAACGTAGTAAGTACTCCTTTTAGCCAATTTTGAAGTACTTACTCCATTTCGAGTGAATAAAAAGTCAGACTGTAGTAGTTACTTCAGTTTTTCAAGAGACTGTAGTAGTTAGGCTACTTCATTTTGGTGTGAATAAAAGCTCACTTACTACTCCCACAGGGTAGTAAATACTTTGGTTTTGTGGAGTCTGGTGATAAGCAGACTTCGTTTTCTTTCAGTCTTCGTTATGGCTATGTTCGTGCCAGTTCGTGAGCGTAAGATTTACAGTGAACGGAGGGCAGTTAGTGGGAAACAAATTCTTCATTTTGAAAATAATAGTGTTGATTTTTTATCTCGTGAGTTTTTGCCAGAAACAGAAGAATCAAGAGGAGGAGCCTTAACGCAAAGGAAAAGAATGGAACTCTTTTTGCGATTGGTTGCTGATCTAGGATTTCAAAGTGGTGTAGCAATAGATGTTGGTGTTGATCATTCGACCGCGTGTAAAACCATCCATTATGTTGTGGACAAGATTTGTGATAAAGCAGGAAATTGGATAAAATTTCCGGATTCCGCAAGGGAAATTAATGACCCGCAGCTTTTGTGGCAAAGTCGATTTCGAATGCTGTCAGTGATTGGTGCTCTGGACTGTACTCGGATTGAAATATTAAAACCTAAACGTTTTGGGGACGAATACGTGTGCAGGAAAGGGTATCCGAGCATCAATGTACAAGTACATGAGATGCTAGTGAAAAATTTACCAGTATCAGCACTGAGTGGCCAGGAAGTGTGCAGGACGCCAGGATTTGGCGTCAAAGTATGGTAAGAGACAAAATTTCTAAATTTGAATGAGCTGCATGTTTACTTGGTGACTCAGGGTACGGAATATCGCCTTGGCTCATTACACTATTTAAACCACCCCGCAATCCAGCGGAAAGGGCATTCAATCGGTTACTTGCGGGGAAAGGGAAATTGTAGAAAGAGTTTTTGGGCAGCTTAAAAGAAGATTTCCTATAGTTGGTAATTGCGTGAGAATATCCCTTGAGAGGATTCCGAAATTTTTCCTAAGTTGTGCTGTTCTACACAATGTTGCAAAATTTTTAAATGACGAATTTGAAAACGATGTTGGTGACCCAGACGATCCGGATGACGTGGATGACGGTGAAATGGCAGAGGGTGACGAGAAACATGAAAGTCGTGCAACTCAGGTACGGGGACAAGCAAAACGGTTCGAAATGATGGGACTTATTTTAAAAAGTAAAAAAACAACCCAAAAAACACATCAATGGTTTTGGAGTAATATCCGTGTAGAGGACATTGAGAAGATAATTTAATTTAAATTTCCATTAATAGTGAATTTTCTAATTTTTAGCGAATTTCCCTATAGGGAATACGCTATTACGGTAGTAGCCATGGTAAGACCTAAGCCCGGGACCACTTTACTTTTTCATTTTGAGGTCCCCAGAAGCCAAAAACACCATTCGTTCATTTTCATATATATGTATATATATATATATCTATATATCTATCTATCTATCTATATATCTATGTGTCCGTGGTACTGATAACTTTTGTAGGGGACCTCCGATTTTGATGAAATTTGGTATGGAGGTGTAAGACCAGGTCTATTTTCATGAGTTCGCGAACCAGCATTGTCGGGTTATGGGAACGGGGTTTTATGGGGTTTCAAAGGGGCCAAAAATGGGTTTTTGGCATTTTTGGACATCAATTTTTAAAATTCGTCAATTTTAACTGAAACCATTTAAAAGAGCTTAAAAAAACAAACAATTTGGTATTTTGAATTTTTATCATAGCATAACTGATTACGGGGCAAATCCAAAAATGTGTTTTCCATGTTATTCTTATGGGAAATCAAGAAAACCCTATATCTTGCTTATTTATTGACATAACTTAATCAAATTTGGTATGTACATTATCTATATAAGGTTTAACTTATACTTGCTTACAAAACCCATATGGCGGCAAACCTACATACTCACCCCCATGGGGTTTATGGGGAAAATAAAAAATTGCCAGATTTTGATACAATTTTGTGTTTACATTCACCGATTATTGATTAACTTAGATTTTCTAACAACGCCCAATGGCAGAAAACCTACATACTCGATCTTATGGTGTTTTTTTTATGGGGAAAGTAAATAATCTAAAATTCCATTGGAAATTCGCTGAGTACGCAGGTCTGCTGCGACGGGGGTATTGTTTCTGTGTTATTCTATTTGTAATAAAACGACTAGACCACGATGAGCTGGAAGGTGACCTTTGTCATGCAGGACTAAAAGAGAGTTTCAGATGATAACAGTCCAGAGTCAAGGGTCATCCGAATCGAAGTACTTACTACGGTGTAGTAAATACTACAGTAGTAAATGCTCCAAAGTTTTAAGAGATACCGTAGTACTTACTACCTAGTAGTAGCACTTGCTTATTCACATCCTTCTGAGAAAATGCTACGACTACGTAGTATTTACTTCGAAGTATTTACTCCTTTTTATTCACTTCACTCAATGTCCACCACCTCCCCGATCCACCATTGGTCTTCACACTACTGTATCATGTTCCTGAAGACTAAGAATAATCGGTCCAATCGATGTAGACAAATGGTCTTCAAAACTACTTCAATGCTACTTTACATCAGACTCAGATGTAAAGTAGCATCTAAGTTTATTTTCTGAGATCCGCTCAAACTTATGGTACTTTCTTGTACCAATAATCCGTTTTTCTTTTCCGAAATCTCTTTCTGAGATTTTCTTAATTTTTTCAACTTTTTCTTTTTTCACAAAGAAATATGTTATTATTCCTTTGATGTTTTCTTTGCAATATTTTAAACATGTCTTCAAAATAAAGATTTGGTTTTGCACTGTGCGCTGTAAACTTGCTCTTGAGACCTCTCGTTTTTGGTGTCTGGGGACCTCAAAATGAAAAAGTAAAGTGGTCCCGGGCTTAGGTCTTACCATGACTAATAGAGAAATTTGTTACAATTTAAAAATTTGGGAAATTGGACAAAAAACTTTCTTTACAACAATTAAAAAATTTTACTCTATTTTACAAAATTTTGAATTTTTTTTAGAGAATTAAAAAAACTAGCTTCATTTTGGTCAGGAATTTGCAGCAAACTTGTGTCTATAAAAGGCAGGAATAATTTCATTTGTGAAATTTGATAGACTAGACACTCTATAGTTGTAATTTAGCATTGGACTAAACCAAACACCTCTTTACATTTTGTAGGGTAGGTTATTTGTTAAAATTTTTTAAAACTCAACCGTTTTTTTGTTATTTTTTCTTTCAGGATTTGAAACCAACAGAAAAATCTCTCAAAATCAAAAGTGATTTTGTTGTACACAAAGATGTGGTGGAAGAGAAGGAGGCTGGAAAAATTGTTGTTGTGGAGACCAAACCAGCGACTTCGAAAGTTGCTGTCAAGCCAAAAAAAGAAGTGGAAAATAAAGAAAATGCAGATGTCGGACTTGAGTTGTCGGAGGCAATCATTTCAGTTCCACGTCAACCACTGCAAGACTTGAAGGTTTGACTTTATTAATTTTCTTCAACTATTTTTATTTTTTAATTTCAGCTCCATTCTAAAATAATAATCATTACAGTTGAATCTTGTAACTTGAACCTTGATAACTCGAAATCCGCTATCTCGAATTAATTATTTTGTATATGCCCTAGAAATAATTTAACAGTTATATTTTGCTGCAGCCTACCTCTCTAAAAGTGTTTAAGACAAAAATAACTTGAACTTTAATACAAAGTGGAATTCTATTTACATTTTTTCTCATATTTCGCAATTTTTCTACCTTGTAAGTCGAAATACCTGCTCACAGGTTGGAACAAGTCGGTGACATATCTGGACTAAAGTCTCTCTGCTGTTTACTTTACTGTGCTTTTTTACTGACTTATTGATATTAAATTTCAATTAAATTCAATTTAAAATTTCTTTATTTACATCCTGTACATGGTACAACAAGTAGGTCAACCATTTTAGCCTATAGCATACAGTCCCATATTTTGCAGTTTCATTAAATATTTATTTCTCCATGTCATATATTTAAATTTGTACAAAATTCCTCAAAAGAGTAACATTCTTCCTCTATTCAAAACTTAACATTTTTAGTTGAAATTTACATTTAATATAATTTTGAAAATCATTAATGCCTTTTGGAACAAATTTCAAGAATTCCCTGCCAGCGTAGCAAGTTTTATTTATGATCATTTCTAGATTATTTTTGGGTAGTACCTTCTCCTTTGTACTCCGAGTTTTGTCGATGATAATTCTTGGATTCTACAAACTTTGATTTATTGACCGGAGTATACATTCGAATACTATATACAAACTATAAACAGTTAAAGTGTAGGACCTTATTCTTACTCCAAGTATGGTTGATAATTCTTGGATTCTACAAATTTTGATTCATTAATTGGAGCATACATTATACATTTGAGTACTATATACAAAATATAAACCGTTAAAATCTGCAATTCTACAAACTGTTGATTGACAGACTCATTTTTTTAAATTCCAAGCATTACCTTCAAAACTTTTTTGTAGAGTCAAGATCTTATTAAAAATTTTGTTGGAAGTTCCTTCATACTCACCTATCCCATATATGCAATATGTACTTAAAAATTCATTTTTATGTTGATAGATTGCATAAAAATCTCAGTCTTTTTAATGCAAAAATTCCTGAACTTTTTTAAACTCAATTTTCAATATGTAAATCCCAACTTGTCTACAAATAAACTGAGACATTTTAAATCGTCAGTTTTTATTAATTCTTAACCACCTAAAATGAAGATTTGGTGGATTTCTACTTTCTGATTCATCATCTGTTTTAGTAGTCATAATCATGTTAGAATCGACTGCATATAAACACAGGTGAAATTTTATGTTTTGCAAACTACTTAGGCCCTAAAATATCTTGGCATACCATTTATATAACAATAAAAAAAGCAATGGGCCTAAAATTGAGCTTTGAGGGACACCATTTTTCACTTTTTGGGCTTTGGATCTAAATTTTAAGATTTTACTTTTAGAAATTTTCACATGTCGGTGTTGAGATAAGACTCAAACTATTTAAGAATTAAATCACCAATACCAATTTATTTTTAATTTTAATTTTATTTTTTTAATGGGGGGTAATAATTTTTTGAGATATGCTGTCAAAAGATCTTGAGAAGTCAATAAAAATTCCTACAACTTCTTGATGCATCAAGTCTGGTCAATCAATTCTATTACATTTTCTTTAAAATCTACTAGTGCAGTTAAGGTGGATTTATTTTTGTGAAAACTATGTTCTTTGTCAAACAAGTTGTTGGTCTCAAAATGCTTTACCAACCTGGTTTTTATAGTAGATTAAAAAATTCTGGAAATTCATGGGAGAATGGAAACTGGACGATAATTTTGAATATAAGTTTTTTCTCCTTTTTTTATAGATAGGAACTTACCTTTGAAATTTTCAACTTATCATCAAATATACCTGAGAAAAATTAATAAAAAGTAAAAGAAAAAATAGGGTAATATATGAAATTGGCTTAATTAAAGGATTCTTCACAAATTGATCAATCTAGTTGGTACTTTATCAAAGCCACAGGTTCATTTTTCTTTTTAAAGAGTCAAAAATATTGTTCTAGATTTTTCTTGTCTACAGGAGGGAAGCTAAATTTTGTTGTAAAATTGACTACAAAAAAAAATTAAACTTCCTTGCTTTTTGACTGTGATGGAGGGAGTTCATTCAGCATATCATCTATTGCATTGATGGTAGTTATTTAAAAAGTCGCACACAGAAGTTGGTTGATTTACTATTTTATCTCTAATCTTTAAAATTATGTTTTAATTTTTTATGTTACTGTTTTGATATTTTATTTGAAACGCCGACACACTCTGTGGTGCGTATTTTAAGGTGCGTTTGACTGAGGTGAAATGAATAAGGAAAAAACTTATACCATAAATATTGTAGCCTAAATTAGGACATTCATAACCACCAACTTTCATATATATCATACCATTGGTATCTTCTATACCTCCGTCTACATATACAGACTCTTGAAACAACTTTTTCTGCATAGGGAAAACCAAATCAAAATATTCTACCAAAACTGTTACAAAACCAATGCCACACTCAAAGAGTAAAACAAATTTGGTACACGTTTGTTTTGCGGTCAGGTTTCGGCCACGCAAGATGTGCGGGAGGAGGAGGCTATGTCAGAAAGTTATGGCAGCCCTGAGGAGTCGTCTCCGATGTCGTTGGAATCAGTGAGGATCAGCTCGCCTTTGGTGCGTCACACCAAGCCCCACCTGCAACTGCTCTACGACATGGAGGAATACCGACGGGACATTTTCCAGTACCTACGTCAGGCTGAGGTAGGTCAATGTATAAAACCCTTTACACTGTTCAATAAAAATGAACTTTCGAAAGTCAGAGTTTGAATAGGCCTATGCCTTTTTTTTCCATGATCAGCTTTTACTGCTGAGAGGGAAAAGTAAGAGGTTGGAATATTAGTTTGGTCCCCAGAGTCATGTCATGATTAAATAATAGTGCTGATGATCGTGTCATTTCGCCTAATTTGATGTTGTTTGTAAGTATTTATTTTTACATCTGAAATCAAGATGAACAAAATGAGAAAGAAACTTGTTTGTTTTTAAAATTTTATTGCTCTAAAGTAGTGATGGGTCAGTTACAAAATTTATCGGTTCGGTTTTTCACTGGCACCGGTTTTCGTTTTTTTTTTCCGGTTTAGGCTATTTTAGATGTAAACATGAAACAACTCAAGGTTACCCCCTAAAATCAGGCTGATTCCTATTTTCTGCCTTTTACACATTTATGCTTATTAAAAAAAATCAGTTAGTTATTGCAAGAAAATATATAAATATTACATGTTTATCCTACTATATAACTGGCCTTATATTTTATCTGGAAGTAGTCAAAAAGCAATAAAACCATTTTAGTGGTCAAATTTGCAATTTTAATCAAAAACTAAAATAAAACCAGAAGACAGAAAAAAAAACTTTGACTGTTTTATTTTTGTAGGAATTTATGAAATATTTGGGAGTATGGAATAAAATCCAACCATTAAAAAAAAGTTTAGACACGTCCTCAAATTAAGGCTTGTTTTGTTATTCCATGTCTAATTTTTTAAGAACTATTATGTGTTATAGGAATGTTTTTTTAAGGTAATTATTTTTTAGATTTAATTCAGTAAAATAATAATTATAATATTTTTAAAAAAATTTTAAAGACTGTTGTAGTATTTTTTAGTTCAATCTTGAAAACAACATCATAAGAACAAAAATAACATCAATTCACCTATGCAGGTTGAACCATCGGTCGTACAACTTTGATGAAAGTTTTATTCAATTCCTGAAAATCATACAAAAAAATTAGCTATAATTTGTTTTTGTACGACAATTAGATCAGAAACCAAATATAAGGTACTAGGGAACTGATAAGGATGTAAATCAGGTAAGCGGTCGCCGGCCGGCTGGATGCCAAACAATAGAGCTCTTATCGACAGGTGTTTCGCATTCCATCTACCGTCTCATATCACAATTGTATCACAATCTTCCTAGAAACTGGCTTCCTTTCCTTTATAATTGATTTCTGTTTAACATGTTATCTTTAGTTATTAATAGGGTATGGGCGAGTATCATATTTTTGGAATGAGTCGAGTAGTATGTAAACATAAAAATATTGAAAATTGTCTTGAAATAATTACTTCACCTATCAATATCCATTCAAAGTTTAATTTTCTTACAAACTATGTGAAGAAAAAATGTTTGTTTGTATATTTCTAATTATGTAAAAAAGAAAACTGAAGTAAAAAAAACTTGATTTCCAACAAAAGGATTAGGCGTTTTCAGGCTAGGCCTAATAAAAAAAAATTGAAAAGTTTTAACCTATATGTTTAATAAAACTCACTTTTAACTTTCATGTTCACTTACTCTCCAATGTTTTTAAATAAGAGCTTTTATTTAATCAGTTTTTGTATTAGGCTAGGCATAGGTCTACTTTATATCACTATAGCCTAGTCGATATGGCTGCTACAGCTAAAGCACTTGATTTAATTGGTAGATTTAAATTTTATTTTCAACTCTCTCTTCTTTTGCTTTTTTTTCAGGAAAAAATCTTCAACACTCATTTCGTTTAGGATTTACTGTCCAGGGTGTCTAGTAGTCTTGAAAATCTGGAAAGTCTTGAATTAGTATTGAATTTAACAATGGTCTTGAAAAGTCTGGAATTAGTCTTGAATTTGCCTTCTAGTCTTGAAATTTATAAAAAAATTTAATCATGGAGACGCTCGTGATTGCCGCTTAAGATTGCTAACTAGAGACCCTTATGATCCCCAATCAAAACGCTTGCGACTGTAGACAGTAAATCCTCGCGACCACCATGCGGAGACGTTGGTATTGACTCTTGATTCAGTGTATGCTGAAAAATGGCCTAAAAATGGTGTTAACTATCTTTGGCCTACAAGCTAAAATGAAGGAGAAGCAACACTTTAATTATAACATATATATATATATATATATATATATATATATATATATATGCAATTTTTATGTGTTCTATAAATTTGAAATCACTATTGAATTCATGGAAATCTTTATATTATTTATTTTAATAATAAACTAAACAGCCCTACGAAGGACAGGCACACAGGTAGCATTTAATAAAAATAGAATTACACACTTGTGCATTATTTTAATTCAAACCATTTTAATTTTCAATGTTGTTGCAAAATTAATATTGCTTATTATTAATAAGTTAGAATTTTATGGTTTCATTTTAATAGTCTCGTTTTTGACAAAAAATATAAAGATTCATTGTATTAGCTGCTGATTTGCTATTGAAGACTAAAATTTATTAGTAGCTGAACTGCTATTGAAGACTGAAATAGTATACACATACCTTCTGTCAAGCAGCTTAAAATTGTTGTTGTATATTATCACCACATGCTTTGCCTTGGATACATCATTGTCAAGTGATATTAGAACATACTATCCATCGAAAGATTGGTCTTAAGGATTAAAATAGACAAAACATATCACAAACACAGTTCAGTTTGTCTATTTTGATCCTTGACCAATCCTTAAATGGATAGTATGTTCTTGTATCACTTGAAAATGTCGAATTCTCGGCAAACCATGTAGTGATTATATTCAACAATAAAATTTGAGCTGCTTGATGGAAGATGTGTATACTATTTTAAAACAAATATGTTAGTGGCAACTATATAAATATTTTTAAAATATAAAATAGAAATTAATATGTCGAGTAGTGCAATAGTCTTGAAAAAACTAAAGAAGTCTTGGAAAAGTCTGGAATTAGTCTTGAATTTCGAAAGAGAAATAAACTAGACACCTTGCTGTCACTTCTCCTTGGAAACTCAGGGTGTCTAGTAGTCTTGAAAATCTGGAAAGTCTTGAATTAGTATTGAATTTAACAATGGTCTTGAAAAGTCTGGAATTAGTCTTGAATTTGCCTTCTAGTCTTGAAATTTATAAAAAAATTTAATCATGGAGACGCTCGTGATTGCCGCTTAAGATTGCTAACTAGAGACCCTTATGATCCCCAATCAAAACGCTTGCGACTGTAGACAGTAAATCCTCGCGACCACCATGCGGAGACGTTGGTATTGACTCTTGATTCAGTGTATGCTGAAAAATGGCCTAAAAATGGTGTTAACTATCTTTGGCCTACAAGCTAAAATGAAGGAGAAGCAACACTTTAATTATAACATATATATATATATATATATATATATATATATATATATATGCAATTTTTATGTGTTCTATAAATTTGAAATCACTATTGAATTCATGGAAATCTTTATATTATTTATTTTAATAATAAACTAAACAGCCCTACGAAGGACAGGCACACAGGTAGCATTTAATAAAAATAGAATTACACACTTGTGCATTATTTTAATTCAAACCATTTTAATTTTCAATGTTGTTGCAAAATTAATATTGCTTATTATTAATAAGTTAGAATTTTATGGTTTCATTTTAATAGTCTCGTTTTTGACAAAAAATATAAAGATTCATTGTATTAGCTGCTGATTTGCTATTGAAGACTAAAATTTATTAGTAGCTGAACTGCTATTGAAGACTGAAATAGTATACACATACCTTCTGTCAAGCAGCTTAAAATTGTTGTTGTATATTATCACCACATGCTTTGCCTTGGATACATCATTGTCAAGTGATATTAGAACATACTATCCATCGAAAGATTGGTCTTAAGGATTAAAATAGACAAAACATATCACAAACACAGTTCAGTTTGTCTATTTTGATCCTTGACCAATCCTTAAATGGATAGTATGTTCTTGTATCACTTGAAAATGTCGAATTCTCGGCAAACCATGTAGTGATTATATTCAACAATAAAATTTGAGCTGCTTGATGGAAGATGTGTATACTATTTTAAAACAAATATGTTAGTGGCAACTATATAAATATTTTTAAAATATAAAATAGAAATTAATATGTCGAGTAGTGCAATAGTCTTGAAAAAACTAAAGAAGTCTTGGAAAAGTCTGGAATTAGTCTTGAATTTCGAAAGAGAAATAAACTAGACACCTTGAAACTATTCAAACCTTGTAAACATAATTGTCAATGTTTTGGAAATCACGTAGGCCTAATTCCTCGGTTTGCCGTCTGCTACGCAGTAGCAAAAGCGTCCAGCGCGGTTGCATCACTTGGCAGAGGCACGACCGTGTTCACAATGGCCCAGGTCGTGCCTCTACCAAGCGATGCGACGCGCTGGACGCTTTTTGTCATCACCTTACTACTAATATGTCAACACAGCTTTTGTATTGGTCAACAGTTATTTGAATCAGTTTAATAATTGTTTTGAAGCAATTCAAAGTCAAATTATAATTGATTATTAGTTTTAAAGTTTTCCCAATGTTTTGAAGATGTATTGTACAAATGAATAATTTTATA